>CM019073.1:5073786-5143786 GCA_009667805.1 Leptobrachium leishanense
GTTCTCACAGGGCTCCTGCAACTTTTGGTGGAGTCCTTCCAGTGGAAGGAAGCTCTGGCTTAATCTCTTGCACCACAGAAAAATGATCGGTCTGACCAGTATTAAAGCGCCTTACTGTAATTAAGTCGAAAATAGGGAGTCGCAAAGACGTAAAGGCTGGTGTCTGGTTCATTTCTAACAATGCTTCAGGTGTACAGGGCTGTCTATACACACAGTATGAGGTGCACGGGGTTGTCTATACACACAGTGTGAGGCGCGGGACTGTCTTGTCACACAGTCTGAGGCGCGGGACTGTCTTGTCACACAGTGTGAGGCGCGGGGCACTCTATACACACTGTGGGAGGTGCAGACAAGGGTCAAATCCTGAAATAATAAGTTTGAGAACTCCCCAATATTTATCTACATTCTGGTTTCAAAGATAACTGGGAGCCACAGCAGCTGCAGCGCTTCTTTATGCATGAGAATACCGTTCCTTTGGCAAACACTGAGAAATTGTCATTCCCATGTTGTCCCAATGTACATGAATCCAGGAAAAACCTTTAAATACAGACAATTTTATAAAACTTTGTCTATATCGAAAGATATTGCAGCTCCCCAGTATATCAGCCAAAAGGGAACTAAGTTCCTCCTGCTAAAATAGTGCAGGAACTGCGCTCCCAAGTGTTCCTGCTGGACTTCACCCCTTGGGTGCAGTGCTGTCTACACACAGCGTGAGGTGCTGGGCTGTCTATACACACAGTCAGGACCAGATTTGCATCTCAGGAGCCTGTAGGCATAGAAATCTGCAGCACTCCCCCCCAAAACACCGGGGGGGGGTGAAACATGGCAAAATTACTTTTTCAATTTTCGTTTTGGGGCAAAATAAAGGAAAACCATTTTAAAATACTGAAAAAACATTTCTCTCTGCGCTGAAATCAAAATAAGGGGCAGAATCTGTTGCCTTAGTTGAGTTAGTGCAGAGGCATTGTTTGTTTTATATGTAAAAGCATATATTGCCTCTGCCGTAGAACAGAGCAAAAAATAAAATTTTGCATTTACTCTTTTTATTTTTTCATTTTCACACATTACATGGTCATGTTTGGTAACACTGTATAGACCAGACTCTGACCTTTCCAATGACACCCCACTTAACCTTGTGCGGTGTACAATTGCAGTGAGTGGTGAGGTGCAGTGAGTCTGTCCTCACTGCAGTGTCACAGGCTAGTTTGCCGTTAAAACAACGTGTTGCATCGCCAGCTCCATATTTTCTGGCAGTGCAGCATCACTGTTCACTTTGTAACTGTGAACTTAATAATAGTGCTGCGTTAGAATAAAAATTAAATAACAAAATATATTTGATTATTTTTATTATTTTTTCATAAAAATAACCTGGTTATATTTGATATCACAAGACCATAATCTGCCCTTTCCAATGATACCTCATATGTCTCTCTAGCCCTTTGGGCTCCAGAGATACAGTGGTCTAAATGATTGTAAAATGTAAAAAAAAAAAATTATACAGAGCAAGGCGCCCCCTTGTGGCAGCCGCCTGTAGGCACATGCCTACTCTGCCAAGTTATAAATCCGGCCCTGCACACAGTGTGAGGCGCAGGTCTGTCTGTACACAAAGTGTGAGGTTCACAAGGCTATCGCTGTTACACATATCTATAGGTGTGTGCCTGGTGTGCCCAACTACACTTTAATGTTGCATGAAGAGGTCCTCTTTCACCTTATCGTATTCATGATGAATAACATAAAAACTGACTGTTTCTTTGATTACAGGCTTGTTATTTCTTATGAAAAATGTGTATTTTGTGCAAAAATCTTCCAAACATATGTAAGTTTTAGAAAAAGATGTCATCTGCGCTTATTCCCATTATACCGTGTGAAACTAAACACAATTAGAGGTTTGGTTTCTTATCAATGGCCATTATAAGACTAAGCTCGCCCGCCAGTGTCAAGGCAACTCTAATGAGGGCGAGTCCTATCCAAAAATGAAGCCACAGGCTGCTGTATAGCAAACCATACCTGCTCATGCTGCTTGTCAGACATGAGGTAGACTGGTGGGCCTTTATTAAGTATGTAAGTTTAAGTATATGTAAGTTTTAAGTCAATAAATGTTCTATGGCTTGCACCCTAACAAAACAGGCTGGGCACGCCAGTGCCCACATCAATGCTGAAGAGAGGGTTCTGTGGGGCCCCTCCCTCCTTGTTGACCAAGCCAAAAAGGTCTGTTTTCTGAGCCAAGAGGCGATAGAGGTGGGAGATGCCCCACCATTACCTCAATATCTCCAGACTCAATAGAGAGGCAGCTGCCCTCAGCACACCGGGATCACCCACTGGTGTGACCCTTGCCACCAGGGCACTGAAACCATAACTGTTTCAGTATAGCAATCTCTTTATCAGTGCACGTTATGAGCATTGCAGATTGATACAGAGATCTCTATCCTGAAACATTTGTATTTTCAATGTCGGAGAGGCAAGAATAAATGGGTCACATCTGAGCACCCCGTGTGCTGAGTGCAGCCACCTCTCTTTTCGTTTAGGATCTGCCAGGAAGCTGTGAAAATATAATAACAGCGAGCCAATTACTTAAAGCTATCCCTCACTCGATTGACATTTTTTCTTACACTGAAGGGGTTATGCACAGAGAGCTGATCTGGCCCCGAAATGTCACAGAACAGTGAATTTCACCGAACGGTGACATTTCGTGGCCATTCGGCTATTCAGTTCACGAATTTTGGTGAATTGCCTGCACGTAGGGTGTCTGTTCGACAGCAGTGAAATCCCCATAGAGATGCAATGGTTCATCTATTCACAGACACAGAACAGCAGAGAAAAGTTGCCGAAGTGCCCTGCTGTTCGGTGTTTTCATTCGGCAGGTTTATTCAGGCAAATCCCATAGGCGTCAATGTTAAAAATATTCCCGTTTTAATCAATATCTAATAAACCGTTTATTATTTTAATCCGCAGTAAAAAGTCTCTTTATTTATTGATATTTTAGGATCTTTTATGCATTTTTCAGGATTTTTTCGGCAACATTTTTTCCCGTTTTTTTTTTTAAAGCGGTTTTTCTTTTTCCTGTAACAGATCTTTTTATTATCATTCATAAGATCTTATATGTTAATTCCAGACATTTTTGTTCAGCAGTTTTTTTTGCAAACTGTGTTTCAATTTTGAAACTTTCAATCATACAGTTTTTTTGGGGGGGGTTTTTTACCCGTCCGGTGGCTTGTCGGCTACGTTTGGTGGCCCTCCGGTGGGTTTGTGGCAGATGTTCGGCAGGTTTGTGGAGGATGTTCCGCGGGTTGGCGGCAGCGGGCGACGGGTTTGCGGCGGGTCTGCGGCGGGTTTGCGGCAGGTTGGCAACGGAATTCGACGACCAATTCCTTGCACTTCGGGGACTCTGCAGTGAATGCCTAATTCACCGCAGGGTGGGTAAATTTGATTCCCGGAAGTGCAGGGAACGAGAGAGCACCGAAATGTCGGCGACATTTTGGGGCTCTCTGAATAATCCCCAATAGCTTTTTTATAATCGTGAACCATTAAAAAAGAAGCTTCTTGACTTCCAGAAAGCTGACGGGAACTTTGTTGCCTCTGTCAATAATCGCTCTGTAAATATTTAAACATATAAAATAGGTCACTCAAACATTCAAGAGGCGCTACTGGTTTTATTGTCCGTGCAGTCGCATTCAAAGCTGCAAACTATTACCTAATCACACTAACAGGGTTATCCAAAGAGATCCGAATTGGTTGAGAAAGGTAACCGAACGCTGAAAATCAGCGTTCGGTTACCTTTCCTGGCCATTCGGCTATCCAGAGAGCAGGCAATTTGCTGAATCCTGGCGAACTGCCTGCACATACGGTGCCTGTTCGGTGCCTGTTCGAGGGCAGTGAAAACCCCATGAAAAGCACTGCTTCGTCTATTCAGAGAACACAAACCAGCAGTGAAAGGTTCCCGAAATGCCCTGCCATTCGGTGGTTTAATTCGGCAAATTTATTCAGGCGAATCCCATAGGATTCAATGTTAAAAATATTCCCGTTTTAATTCAATATCTAATAAACCGTTTATTACAATATTCTGCAGTAAAGAGTCTCTTTATTTATAGATTTTTTAGGATATTTTAAGTATTTTTCAGGATTTTTTTTTTAATTCCGTTTTTTTTAAACTTTACTTATTTTTTCTGTAACAGCCCTTTTTATTATCATTCATTGGATTTTATATGTAAATTTCAGACATTTTCGCTCAGTAGTTTCTTTGCAAACAGCGTTTCACTTTTCAAACATTCAAGCAAACTGTTTTTCTAATTTATTCACTGCATTCGTCTGCGGTGTTGGCTTTTTCCGGCAGCTGTGCTGCGTGTGATCGGCTCCTGCTCGGGTTTTTCTGGTGTTTTCGGCGGGGTTAATCCAGATGTTTTAGTGGGTTTTCGGCGTGCATTCGCCGGGTTTTGCGGTTAGTTTTCGGCGGATTTGCAGCAGCTTTTCCCTGCAATTCGGGAACTCTGTGGTGCTTGCTGAACACACCGCAGGGTCGCCGAAATGGGATCGGCAAAACGAACCAAATTGAAGAGAACGAAAAGTCACCGAACATGCAGTGACTTTTCGATTCTCTTTGAATTACTCTGTATATGTAGAAATACTGTATAGAGATAGATAGATCAATAGATAGATATGATGATATATGCAGATAAATAGAAAATAGATAGATATATTAATTAATATAAAACATAACAACTCATGATACATTTTCTTTGGATCCATACGCATATAAAGGTTGTCACTGATTCTTTACAAAAAATAAAATATATATATACTTTTTTTTCAACAAACCAAGGGCACTCACGGGTCTTCACATTAAAGTCCAATCATTATTACAAATTAATCAACATTTTGGAAGGTTTGAACCGTTATCGAGACACTGTCTCTGCCTTGATAAAAGTTCGATTGAGTCGAAACATTGATTCATTTGTAATAAAGATAGAACTTTGATGTGAAGTGTGAAGACCCCTGACTGCCCTTTGTGTTGAAAATGCATGGGCTACGCAGGTTGCACAGGGCTGAATCGCTTAATTGTGTTTTGAGGAGCTGAGTACCTGCTTCTGGAAATCTCTCTCTCTATATATATATATATATATATAGTGCCCTGCACTAAATGTTGTTAAATATGAGCAAAGAAGGCTGCGAGAAATTATTTCTTTGTTTGACCTTTTGGTCTTTTGTTTCAAAAATACACAAACACTCTCGGTTCTCATCTCTATCAAACAATTGCAGACACAACACAGGTTCATCCCCAAAAAATCTCTGTTAAATATATTCAGGGCTTAAGTACTGGCCAATTTATAGTTGATACTTTGTGTTACTACCTCTCTTTTCCAAGATACCAGCTCTGAGTCTTCTCCTGTAATGCCTGAAGAGGTTGTAGAATATACGGAGAGGGGTCTGAGACCATTCCTCCATATGGAATCTCTCTCGATCCTTCACATTTCCAGGTTGACGATGTTGGACTCTCCTCTTCGGTTCACCCCACATGTTTTCTATGGGGTTCAAGTCATAGATCTGATGATCTAATGGCCATGGCAGGATCTTGATTGTGTGGTCAGTAAAGCATTTTTGTGTTGACTTTGATGTATGTTTTGGATCGTGGTCCTGCTGGTAGATCCAACCATGGCCCCGATTAAGCTTTCTGGCAGCGGCAGTCAGGTGTTTATTTAGTATCTGTTGATATTTGATGGAGTCCATGATGTCATGTGTTCTAACAAAATCTTCCAGTCCTCCAGTGGAAAAACAGACCCAAAATATTAGAGAGCCACCACCATGTTTAACCAGGAGCTTGAAATACCTTTCCTCTCTGTGTGGGCCAAAGCCAACTCTGCTGTTTATTACAATGTCCTGTCCCAAACACCCAGGTGCAATAAAACATGTAATATTGGTGGAAATGTACGTCAAATAAATTTTTCTCCTATGAGTTCTTAAGGGTGCCAACAAATGTGCCACGCGTATATGGAACACAGATTTATTTTTTGCGATAAACTTGTGTTGCGTTTGCTGTTGTTTGATATCCAGGAGAGCAGAGTATGTAAACTGGTACGCAGCAAACTCACTCAGGAACAGGGTGACATACAGAATGGGATAAAACGCTGCAACAAACCCCGCCGCAAACTGTGTCAAAACATACAGTATGTGACAGCAGTACTGAACGACACAACAATGCCACACACAACATCAATGGCTCGTACCTTTGCACGTCTGCCAATGTGGTATACATGATCCAGTGCCCGGCGTGTGATAAGGGCTGCAATATTGGTGAAACTAGCCTTAAACTAAAACTCAGGATGAACCAGCCCAGACTCTCCATCAAGAACCACCAGGAAAATACATATTGTACCCCGGTGGGACATCACTTCAATCTAACAGGCCACTCCATCCAAAACCTCAAAATTAAAATCCTCAAAGGACATTTTAAAGACCACCGTGAACGCAAAACATATGAAATGAAAATGATCACATATTTTTAACACTATAAATGCTGGACTCAATTTCGATTCTGGGTTTTTAACCCATTATCATAACATGACATAACATTCTAAATTCTGGCTGATGTTTTATTTCTTGGTTTCCTTTTTTTTTTCTTTTTCATGTCTCTTTCAGCCTTCACTGTATTGTGTTTTTGGTTGTTTTCTTTTTCTTTTTTTTTTCTTCTGTTTTCATTCTAGGTTGTATGATCTTATCCCTGTTGTTTTATTATGGGCCCAAGATCCCTCATGCATTTATTTTCCCATTTTGAACATACCATTTGACTCTCACTTTTTACGACATCTAATCCCCCCACCCATATGACCCTTAATGTCCTAATGTTCAATTCTAGGAACTGATCAGTAAGCATCTAGACCTGAGGAAGGCAGGAATCCTCTTGAAAGCTTGTCTTTTAAATGTAACGTTAGTCCAACAAAAAAGGTATCACTACGTATTGCTATATTGTTTTACAAACAAATGATCAAATTATTAAACACTAAAGACAATTCTTCGCAGCCTCCTGTTAGTCATTTTTACCAAAGCTGACAATGCTAGTGGAGGGCACCGTATATAATGTTTAGATAATAATGTCCCACCTTTCACATATTTACAAATATAATCTACCTAGTAAAGACCAAATGAAACGTTTACTCCCAAGATAAAGACAAAAAGACAAGCTACAATGGCTTGGTGATTATTCTATTCTTCAAGTCTTTTTCTACTTAAAAAAATAATAATAATCCAAAGCATGAAAACCCTAATACCAATTTAAAGGTCATGATTTTAAAACACAACCCTATACACCATGTACTTTTTCTCAGCACATGCACTGTTTGCTTTTCTCATGTATAAACTCAATATTGTGTTTTCTTTATCTTTTTTTTCTTCCAGCCAAACCAAAGGTGTACCAGGGTGTCAGGGTGAAAATGACTGTCAAAGAATTGTTGCAACAGAGAAGGGCTCTCCAAGCAGAGAAGAAATCTCCAGTAAGCAGCACCTTTGTGTTGTGCATGTGTCAGCAGGGAGTGTGGCTGCTGTGTAGTATTGATATAAGGCAATGTGGGAAACTATTATTACCCTGCACTGATCAGTAGATTCACAGAACTGTTTGCTTTTCTCACCTGAGAGATTCTGGCCCAGATATGAGTAATTATTAATAGAGCAAGTTACTGTGCTGTTTAAAGAGCATAAATCCTTTGTCTGCATGTGTGCATGGGTAGGTGTGTGTGATTATGTGTGTTTTATGTATCTCGGTATTAGCATTTATACTAATAAAAGGGATACAGTATCATTGGTATTCATGCAGATACCTGGGCACAGTATCATTGAAACTGGTGGATTACTTTAAGATGGGTAGAAGGGTGTGTAAGAGGATAAGAAAGTGTATGAAGGGAAAAAACAGAGAAAAATAAATGAGAAGAGGTGGAATAAAGTATGTGTGTGAGAGAATGACCCAAAATATGAGGAAGGAAGTAAGTGAGGGAATGAGAAAATGGGGCAAAAATTAGAAAGAAAAATAGAAACATAGAAAATGTCAGCAGATAAGAACCTTTCGGCCCATCTAGTCTGCCCAATTAAGAAAGAAAGAAAGAAAGAAAGAAAGAAAGAAAGAAAGAAAGAAAGAAAGAAAGAAAGAAAGAAAGAAATAGTGAGATAGAAAACGGTGTTACAGAGGATGAAATGTAAATATTTTGAAAGATAATAGACAAAGGTTTGTGGGGAAAGATAGATTCCCAGAATGAGAGAAAAGGACACAGAGAGTGATTAGAAAGTGTGGACCCTGCGACACAAGACTGAGAACAGAAGGAGAGAGGCTTGATCTCAGGAAAAAGAAAGAAAGAAAGAAAGAAAGAAAGAAAGAAAGAAAGAAAGAAAGAAAGAAAGAAAGAAAGAAAGAAAGAAAGAAAGAAAGAAAGAAAGAAAGAAAGATGCTTAGAGGGAATGAAATGTAAATATTTTGAAAGATTATAGACAAAGGGTTGTGGTGAAAGATTGATTCCCAGAATGAGAGAAAAGGACACCAAGAGAGATAAGAAAGTGTGGACCCTGCGACACAGAGAAACACAAGACTGACAACAGAAGGAATGAGAGAGGTTTGAACTCAGGAATAACAGACAGAAAGAAAGAAATGTGGGCACAGAGGGGGAATGAAGTCCCAGACAAAGGAAGTCCGAGGTGGGTAAAGATTCCTTCACAGAGATACATTGACATAGAATGAGGGAGAAGGAGAGAGATACCTCAGATACCTCAAATGAGAGAAAGAGTGAGAGGAAGAAAGAGAACAAGAGGAGAGGGAAAGGGGGAGAACAGAGGGAAGAAAACAAGAGGGAAGGGGATAGAGAAGAAGAGCGAGGGAAGGAGAGATAGGCAAGGGAAGAGAGAGGGGGTTGAAACAACAAGAGAAGAGCGAGGGAAGGAGAGATAGGCAAGGGAAGAGAGAGGGGGTTGAAACAACAAGAGGAGAGAGAGGGAAGGAGAGATAGGCAAGGGAAGAGAGAGGGGGTTGAAACAACAAGAGGAGAGAGAGGGAAGGAGAGATAGGCAAGGGAAGAGAGAGGGGGTTGAAACAACAAGAGAAGAGAGAGGGAAGGAGAGATAGGCAAGGGAAGAGAGAGGGGGTTGAAACAACAAGAGGAGAGAGAGGGAAGGAGAGATAGGCAAGGGAAGAGAGAGGGGTTGAAACAACAAGAGGAGAGAGAGAGAAGGAGAGATAGGCAAGGGAAGAGAGAGGGGGTTGAAACAACAAGAGGAGAGAGAGAGAAGGAGAGATAGGCAAGGGAAGAGAGAGGGGTTGAAACAACAAGAGAAGAGAGAGGAAAGGAGAGAGAGGCACGGGACAAAAGAGGGGAGCGAGAGAACGAGAGAAGAGAGAAGAAGGAAAGAGGGAGAGAGCAAAGAGGAGAAAAAGAGAAGAAGGGAAGGAGAGAGACAGGGAAGGAAGAGAAAGAGATCGAGAGAAAGGAAGAAAGGAGAAGGGGGAGAGGGATAAGAAGCGAGAAAGCAAAGACGAGAAAAAGAGGGGTAGAAGAGAGGGATAGATAGAGTGACAGGGGGATTCAGAGTGAGGGAGGCAGAGAGAGGGGAAGAGAACGAGAGAAAAGAGAGGGAGAGAAAAGGGAAAGGGTGAGAGGGAGAGAAAGAGAGTGTGAGAGAGAGAGGAGTCAGAGAGCGAGGGAGGGAGAAAGAGAGACAGAACAAGGGACACACTGAGACTGACATAATGAGGGAATAAAAGTAAAACGAGCTACATACCCAAAACAAATATGCATCGAAAAATACAGAAAAAAACAGAATGAATGAAACAAAGCTGAGAAAATAGTAATGAGAGAGAAAGAGAGGGGACGATTTATCTAATGGAAGAGCTTCCCAACAAATAATGACTATATGGTCAGAAAATGATTAAGAATAAAAGACATAACACACACAAACCCACCACACACTTCTTGGCAATGACCACTGTTTGTCAGTAAGTGGCTGGGGTGATGATGATCCCAGTAGCAGGTTTCTTGAATGTCAGATGTCCTCGTGTTATTGCAGTTTGTCACCTTTTCACCTCTGGCCTTAACACAAGTGAAGCATGTTGGAGCTCAAAATGTCATTTAATGATTGTATCATTCAGGGATCTGCTTATATGTCACCTTTTCTGTTACAGTTTGCAATACTGAAGACACTCCTGTATTATTTCCTCTGTGCAAATTGCCAGGTTCAGATCCAGTCTACATGCACTAAATACAGAGGCACGATTTACTTATTGTGCATAGTAGTAACATTATATATATATATATATATATATTATATATATATATAGTAAAAGTATCACTGAATGTTAAATTATTACACTTTCCCAAGCTAACATAATAAATAACACAAGGCATTATAGAACACATAAACACACACAAAAAGAGAATAAAAAAAAAATCTTTTTGGAAGGGATCTGTAGCCAGAGATATTTGCATTAGGAGCTGCCAGGTAAATCATTAGACCTTCCTGGTTCATGACATTGAAAGCCTGGATGTGTTTTACTGGAACAATACCTGAACACTCCCATTCAGTCAGTGAGACTGGCTTTATGTTTCTTTTCCCTTTGATTACACAGTTTACACCCAACGACATATCAGTACCTTTAAACATTAACCACATGTATGCTGGAGCAGCTGAGCCCCAGAAATCAGTGAAAAGCTGCAAGCCTCACTGCCTTAACTTGTGAAATAACAATGTGGGTGTATGCATGTAGCACATACTGTACAAAAACCCTTGAAATGTGGGTCTACAACTACATAGCACACATTGGACATCTTTGTGTTTGTAGGTCTATGTTGTGAATGGAAACACTGTTGCAGTGTTTACTTGTTTTTAAAGACGATCATACACACTTGTCTTCTCCACAGATCTTATCTAAAGATGTAGTAGTTAACAAGTCAATGCACATGAAGTGGTGTTTTGCCAGTTTCTAATGACATGGGACAATGAATGCAGAAAGATCTATACCCTGGAGATACAAAGTAATTATTATTACTGCAAGGATACAACCCATGACTTGCAGGAATAACAAGGGACATTCTTTACAATGGAGATGCTTGCTTATGTCTGCAGTGTAAAAGAAAAAAAAAAAAGAATGAAAATTTTGAGACTTACCTCCTTATGCTTTAGTAATAAAATGAAATAGCTGGTTTCACCTTCCTTTTGGGGAAAAAAAAATATAATACCAATGGCAAGAAAAAAATAAAAAATGACCTTCATTTCTTTGTATACAAAATATCACCTTGATGTATCATCTCACAAAAAATGCAAATAACATATATAAAAATATATAATAGTGGTTCTTATTTTACAGGAAATCCAGGAGTACAGAATAGAGATTTCTGATCCATTCCCTCCTTCTTCAGGTTGGTGGAAAAAAAAAATCATCACTGCAAAGTCACAGTGAAATCTTTTTTTTTTTTGTTGTAACATAGAAGTTTCAAAGCTTACAGCCTGAACTTAAGATCCACTCAATAATTATTCCAACCAATCAGATCTTGAAAAAGAGTAAAGGGAATGCAGATGAGGACAACAGGATGGCCATTTAAGGTTGTTTATTTTAAATATCCCAATTTTGCATATTTTAATATGCTCACCTACACAAATGTTTATTTTAGGGGGTTAGATTTTTTTTTTCCTATTTTCTTTTTTGTGAGACATATTCCTGGATCTAAAAAAATTCAATAAAAAGAAGAAAAAAAAATGATCAGTCAGACTTCTTTGTTACAAAATAAAGGACATTTAATCATGTTATCTTTTTTTTTTATCCTTTGATAGTAGTACTGCCCACTTTTTTCTTAACCCACATAAATGTTCATTCAAGGATCATATATCTCCAGGATAAGTATGTTTAAGGATATAGGATAGCTTCCAAAATATGTAAAAATAAAAGTAAGAATAAAACAAAAGATATTCTATCACTACATACATGGTTAAAGAATTAGTTTGAAAACCTACAAATTTACAGTGTATCTGTGCTATGTTCCTGCATGATGTTTAACTGATCCAGAGGCTTTAGTGTATATTTCTCAATATGATAAAAGCAGAACAAAAATGAAAATAAAATAAGAATAACAATATTTTACTCCTCGCTGCAAAATAGAGCTTGTACAACTCCTGAACTGAAAATTATAGTGAATTTTTATGACATTCTGTGATACCATACATCTTGCATGGACTCCAGTTTCTTTCGTCTACGAGCTTAGGATGTCAGGAAAACATTTAAAAAGTAGAAAGTGAAAACAGAATTACTAAAACAAATCCACTATATATATATATATATATATATATATATATATATATATATATATATATACAAGGGTTGTGGTGGAGGACAAAAAGTGAGATAAAAAGCTCCCACACTATAAACATAACTATATATATATATATATATAAACAGAATTATATATCTATATATAAAATCTATATCTATCTATCTACTGTTTTTATTATATATATTATATATATATATATATATATATAAGTATTTTATATAAATATATTTTATTTATATTTATTTATACTATATATTAATTAATTTATTATTATTATTAATAATAATAATTATTATTATTATTTACACTCTTTATTTTTTATAATTTTTTTTACTTGATTTTTATTACTATAGATCCAAGACCAAGTTGTGTATGACTTTGTATAATAGTTCTTTGAGTGTTAGATCAAATTCCTGTAGCAGGTTCTCCCCTTCAGTCAATCCAGTATATCTATAGTACACTCCCCTACATATATCCTAACCCTGCCTAAGTAGATAGATACATTACAACAAATCAGTAAATGTGCTTTATTTAAAAAAAAGTTAAATAACTAATTTAATTTGAAAAAAAAACCCACTTTTTATAGATCAGGACACTAAACTCTTGATATCAGATGTTGTGACATATGCCACCAAACCTTACGCCTGCTGTCTAAACCCAACCGGTTCATGCAAATGATAGTTACTTATCCTGTTTGATATGCAAATCAACCACTGTATACCTCACTCTAAATGTGGTGTTCTGCGTTAATCCTAGAAATTCCTGGGGCTTGTCAAACTATTCCATCTCCACCAAGCTTCCACCACCAGACCAAAGAGTTCCTGCCAACGTCTACTTCTCAGGAAGAACCATTGAGCTTCTTGGATGAACTGCTCCTGAACGCCTGCCTCCAGCCGGAAATGCTCCCAGAAAACAATTTTAACCTTGTGGAGAACACCTCTATCTGCTCCTATGAAGACACTCTCCAGCCCGCTCCCATCTTCAACCAGAGCATGGTAATGTGAAACAATCCCCTCTAGCTCCATAGATGTAGGCACCATTCATTGATAGCAGGTCATGGAAAAGCCCAGCTCATCACCCTAAGGGGTATCCAAAGATGGAAGTCAGTCTATCACGTGTCTCCAGGCAGTAGAAGAGAATGTGCAGGCGATACAGTGCCCTGGGATATGATCAACTAAAAAAAAAAGAATAATCTCTGCAAAATGAAAAGTAGAAATGCTTTTAGAGGGTGTCGGTCTAACCTTTCCAAGACTTTTCATAGCTGACAGGAACTAAATGGGTTAAACAAACTCCTTGTGGATCAGTTTTTAAAACAGAAAATAAATAGAAATGTAGATAGACAGACAGACAGACAGATAGATGGATAGAGCGATAGATAGATAGATAGATAGATAGATACAGAGATAGATAAGGATAGATATGGATAGATATGGATAGATAGATAGATAGATAGATAGATAGATAGATAGATAGATACAGAGATAGATAAGGATAGATATGGATAGATATGGATAGATAGATAGATAGATAGATAGATAGATAGATAGATAGATAGATAGATAAGGATAGATATGGATAGATAGATAGATAGATACAGAGATAGATAAGATAGATATGGATAGATATGGATATAGATAGATAGATAGATAGATAGATAGATAGATAAGGATAGATATGGATAGATATGGATAGATAGATAGATAGATAGATAGATAGATACAGAGATAGATAAGGATAGATATGGATAGATATGGATAGATAGATAGATAGATAGATAGATAGATACAGAGATAGATAAGGATAGATATGGATAGATATGGATAGATAGATAGATAGATAGATAGATAGATAGATAGATAGATAGATAAGGATAGATATGGATAGATAGATAGATAGATACAGAGATAGATAAGGATAGATATGGATAGATATGGATAGATAGATAGATAGATAGATAGATAAGGATAGATATGGATAGATAGATAGATAGATACAGAGATAGATAAGGATAGATATGGATAGATATGGATAGATAGATAGATAGATAGATAGATAAGGATAGATATGGATAGATAGATAGATAGATATGGATAGATAGATAGATAGATAGATATAGGACAGACAGATATGTTATAGATCAATAGAGAAATAGATACATAGGGGTTTATTCAGCAAATGCCAGTGATTGCTTAAATTGCAAACCTGACCAGAAATCGCTGTCGCAACTTTGAAACATACCAAAAAGTGTCGCAAAAATAAACAAACAGCAACACAAAAAGCTTCACTGTGGCTGTTTGTTTATTTTTGCTTTATGAAAAACTGTTTGTTGGAGTTGCAACAATGGCGATATTCGACAGTGTTTGCAACTTTGGAAAGAAAGAAAGAAAAAGTAAGAGAAAGAAGAAAAAAGATGGGTAAAAATAGATATATAGGGGGAGTGGCCTAACATCGCTCATGGCGGACGTGTTCTAGTCAGCTCCGTGAGAGACCCAGCACGAAAAGCGGATATAATCCCACCACCCTCAACCATCGGACTGCCCCTGAGACCCCAGACAACCGGGAGTGCAATGGCAACAGCCAAATCGAAAAAAGCCGGGGACAGACAGGATTTTTTTACGCCCAAACAGCAAAAACGCAGGGAAGAGGCGGCCCGCCAAAATGGCGACGGATCCCCTCCGGCTTCGCCTGGACCACGAGGAGCGGGGCTAAACTCGGACATAGAAACGCTCTCGCAGAAAATGGAAACCCTGCTGAAGGAGTTCTCTGCCACCCTTACCAGCCGCTTGGACGCGGTAATCAGCGGAAATACGCGGGGATATTAGAAATCTGGGCGAAAGGACCTCGGCCCTGGAGGACAAGATGGCGGAAACAACAGAGGCGCATAATATTATGGCGGCGCGTGTAGACGAGATGGAAGATCGCCTAGAGAGGTACGCAAATAAAATTGCAGATCTGGAGGACCGTTCACGGCGACACAATCTGAAGATTAGAGGGATCCCGGAATCTGTATCTCCCCGCGACTTACGGCAATATGTCACGGAGTTCCTCTCTCACCTGTTGCCTGACGCGACAATGGACTCATTGCTTATGGACAGAGTCCATAGGATTCCTAAGCCGCCTTCAGCCCCCCAAACGTGCCACGGGACGTAATATTGAGACTACATTACTACTTTAACCCCGAGAAGATGCGCTGCCGCGCCCTCCGCACCCCAGGAGCTCAAGGCCCTACATATGCTAAACTCTCGGTTTTTCCGGACCTCTCGCAGGCCACGCTGCAACGTCGCAGGCAGTTTCGCCCAATCACGGACACTCTTCGATCGCGGGGTGTCATACCGTTGGGGCTACCCCACCAAGATACTGATCCTCAAAGATGGTGTCGTTAATGTGATCACCTCACCGGAACAGGGACGACGGACCCTGGAGAGCTGGGACTTGCAAGTGCCAAAATCGGATCATAAGCACTTGGGCCGGTTGGAGAAGGATTGGCATGCTCGCTGAAGAAACAACGAACGGTTCGTTTGCCTGTATCACTGGGTACTCCTACTATGGTACACGATAGAGTGCAGTGGTCTCCCTGAGCGCCACAACACCCTCATCTCCCCCTTTTAAGTAAGGGAAAGGACTCCCCATATAGGGTTAGTCTGCTGGAGAGAATATACCTGTTATTTGTATATAGTTCCGCTGTACGGCGGTGTTTTTGCCTTTTTCCTGTCATGTTTTCTTTTTTTCTCTTCTTTTTCCTCCCCCCCTCTTGACACCAGAGACACACTACTTACTACTGTTGCACGGACATGACACCTCCCGAGACACCTTTAACTGGCGCGATTTAGGAACGAGACAGTGCTGCATGTCCACCATAACACATGAAAGTACTGACTTTTAACGTTAAGGGGCTAAACCTCCCCGTCAAGAGACATTCATTATATAAAGACCTCAAATCATATGACGCGGACATAGTATGCCTCCAGGAGACACACTTTAGACGACTGGACCATCCTAAACTATATCTGCCACAATATGCCACCCAATACAACTCTACATTCCGATCCAAATCGCGGGGGGTTACCCTCCTGATCCACAACAGACTGGACTTTCAGGCCCATCGCATCCTTACGGACCCTAGGGGCAGGTACGTTATTTTAGTGGGCACTATAAATTCCAGACCGTACACACTTGTGTCACTGTATGCCCCTAACACGACACAACTATCCTTTTTGTCACATCTGCTCGGTAAGGTATCGGAGGTTTTGTCCGGAGCCCTTATAGTCTGCGGGGATTTAAATGCAAGTGTGGATCCCTCAAGGGACCGGTCTCGACCTGACACATCCAAAAAAGCAATAGCAACGTTGAGAAGGTTACAGACAGTCATGGGTTCACAGAACCTGCATGACGTATGGCGCCTCCTTCATCCAACGGAGCGGGATTATACATTCAGATCTCGGGTCCACAACAGCTATACGAGGATTGATTATTTTCTGGTCTCGGGACCGACTCTGCCCTATATAGTGGACTGCGCCATTTTGCCCTTTTCCTGGTCGGACCATGCACCCGTGATGCTGACATTGGGAGACACATATCAATCTTACACGAGACCCCCCTGGAGATTTGACGATTACTTACTAACTCACGACCAAGCGAAACAAGACATTCAGGACACCCTGACAAATTATTTTAAGGAGAATGTGTCCCCTGAGGTGCAACCTCACACGGTATGGCAAGCCCACAAAGCGGTGGTTCGAGGGACGTGCATAAAGTGGAAAGCTAGACTCCGAAAACAATACATGTCAGATAGACTAGACATCCTTACAGACATTCAAAAAGTTGATGCAGAAAATAAAATGTCCCCTTCCCCGGCACTGGAGGAGAGGTTAGATCTCCTGTTGAGCAACCTTCACGACCTGGACGCCCATAGTTACTTTAAAAACATGTCCAGATTAAATGCTAAATTCTATGCCTTAAAAAACAAACCGGGTCGTCTATTGGCACGCAAATTACAACCCCTAAGGGTACAGAAAAAGATATCTTCTCTTAAATCAAACCGTGGTCCGTTACATGATCCCAGAGATATTGCAAACGAGTTTGCGGAATACTATGAGGCTCTCTATAACCTAGACGTTAGCGACACGGTCTCTTATCCTACACGCGAGATGATTAATAAGTACCTGGAACGGATTCAGTTACCTTCAATATCGCAAGCCCAAGGCGACATACTTTCAAAACCGATAACATTAACTGAAATATCATCCCTGCTCAAGGATCTACCGAAACGAAAAGCACCGGGGCCGGATGGCCTCCCGGGGCTTTACTACTCAGCATTCTCTGGCCAACTGTTACCACACTTATTATCGGTGTTTGAGGAGGCGGGGGACAAGGGTGCCTTCCCGGCAGACATGTTACGGGCGCATATAGTTACTCTTCCGAAACCGGGGAAAACTCCCGACCGATGCCAGAACCTGAGGCCCATATCTCTCCTAAATGTAGACATAAAAATGTACAGTAAGCTTTGGGCAAACAGACTACACCACATCCTCCCCACTTTAATAGGTCTAGATCAGGTGGGGTTCGTCTCCGGACGCCAAGGGCCGGACAGCACGAAAAAGTTACTGAGTGTGATGGAGTTCCTACGGAAATCAGGGGAGCCAGGTCTGATCCTGTCGCTCGACGCCGAGAAAGCGTTTGACAGGGTCAACTGGCTTTTCCTCCGCATGGTCTTGGATAGATTTGGCTTTCCAGATCCTTTTACGAAAGCAGTCCACGCACTATATGATACCCCATCGGCGAGAGTGCTGACTGCAGGATTCCTATCGGAGGAGTTCGTAATAAATAATGGAACTAGACAGGGATGCCCCTCTCGCCGCTTCTTTATGCACTGGTCCTGGAACCACTGGCGCAGGCGATAAGGGAAAACGACTGTGTTCGCGGGGTGGAGATCGGTCCTACGTCCCACAAACTACACACCTATATGCGGACGACATTTTAGTTACAATGACTGACCCAACTACCTCATTACCTGCCCTGCAGGAAGAACTAAACGCTTATGGCGGTGTTTCTTACCATTTAGTGAATGCTCTCAAGACACAGGCATTACCCCTACAACTCCCGCAAACTCAACTTGACGACCTGAAACGCACGTACGACTTTGATTGGAAACACACCACCACATCATATACTTAGGATTACGCATCACTAACTCGATAACCTCACTGATAACGCAAAATTATGACCGACTTTATCCCACAATTAAAAATTTATTACATTCATGGAGATTCCGGGAGATATCATGGTTGGGCAGAGTGGCGGCGATAAAAATGATGATAATGCCGAAAATTCTATATGTATTTAGGGCCTTGCCGTTAGCGGTGCCGAGATGTTTCCTGGACAAACTGCAGTCTCTGTTAATGTCATATATCTGGAATCGTAAACACCCTAGAGTACCTGGAAGCCTTTTGTATCTTAGACACAGGGACGGGGGAATTAATGTACCCAATGTGCACAAGTATTATTGGGCCACATGCTTGGCCTCCCTGACGGAGCTGTTCCGCGCCGGACCGATACCACAGTGGTTGGGCATTGAACACACATCAGCTGCGGGACACGGATTGGACTGCCTGTTGTGGATCCCTCCACGGAATAGACCTCGACTACCTAACGCAATGTCCTCGACCCGTCTACATCTGAAGGCGTGGGATATCCACTTTAGCCGAATCACTAATCATACCCCACTATCGATGGCAACCCCGCTAGTATCCCTGCCTTTCCTAATGCCTTATTTCCAGACGAAACAGTGGATTCAGAGAGGCATCACCCACCTTCATCACTTCTTTGAGCCTCACGCCATTTTGTCCTTTCAAACGATACAGCAGAAATATCAAGTACCGAACTTCATGTACCTGTCTTACATGCAACTACACTCCTTTATGAAATCGAATGGAGGATATACTGGGCTCAGCACACAGCTACCACTCCTCTCCGAGACTGAAATGTTCTGCCTCGACCCGTATACAAAAACGAAGACGCTATCGATGTTTTATCGTCTGTTGAACACCCGACCAAAGCGATGACTTGGAAATTTCAGCACACCTGGGAGAAAGACCTAGGAACAAAATACACACCTACACAATGGGCGCAAGCACACCAGTTTGCAGAAGGCGCCTCAAAATGCTCCACGCTCCTGGAAACCCAAAGAAAAGTGATGTACTGCTGGTACCTCACGCCGAGCAGGGTCCATAGGATCTCACCACGAACCTCGGACGTTTGCTGGAGATGCTCGGAGGCGGTGGGTACAGCTGGTCATGTTTGGTGGACTTGTCCAAAAGTGTCTCCACTGTGGAAAGACATCTCACTATTGGCTGCAGAGGTCCTGGGTCGAAGTATTCCTTGTTCGCCAGAAGTACTGTTGCTCGGAATGATACACCTCCCAAAGAAACACTCAAAAATGCTTTTTATCATTGTATCCACGACTATGTTATTATTGGCCAGAAACTGGAAGTCGGATATGGTCCCAAAGTGTCGTCAGATCACTCAACTGCTGGACCAGTATCGACACTTTGACGCTGTCTCTATGTACTCAAACACGAACCGTTCTTCTAAATCGGATCCATGGACATTATGGGACACGCACAAAATCTATCAAACATGTGTGGGACCGAATACCGACACCCCCCTGTCGAATCCGTTGTCGGTTGATACATAATAATAACATATAAATAATTAAAAAAAAAAAAAAAAAAAAAAAAAAAAGAATAATCCGTTATAGCTAACTGCAAGTGTAATGTGGGTTAGGTGATAGATGTTTGAGTGTCTTTGGTGTCCTATTGTTTCCCCCCCCCTTTTTTTTTTTTTTTTTTTTTTTTTTTTCCCTTACCCCTTTTTCTCTTTTCTTCTTTCAAATTTTGATTTTTGAACAGATGGGTTTAAGTTACTGCTGCATTTATTGTATATAACCAAGAATATGCGAAATCAGGAATCTTGTTTCTGTTGCAGACGATGTATAAGTTGTGTTTTGGAAATCCCAATAAATATTACAAATTTAAAAAAAAATAGATATATAGATAGAGGAGATAGATAGATAGATAGAGGAGATAGATAGATAGATAGATAGATAGATAGAGGAGATAGATAGATAGATAGATAGATAGATAGATAGATAGATATGGGAATCGAGAGAGAATCGGGAGCGAGAGAGAAAGATTGAAAGAGAGCAAGAAAGAAAAATAGAAAGAGTGAGAGATAGAGAGAGAAGGAAAGAATGATAAAGAGAGAGAAAAAAATAAGTAAGACTAAAAAAGACAGTGAAAGAAAGAAAACTGGGAGAGAAAAATGAAATAGTGAAGCGAAAGAAAGAAAGAATGAAGGAGAGAAAGAAAGAAAGAAAGCGAAAAAGTGAAAGCGAAAAGATGGATAAAAATAGATAAATACATAGATGTAAATCGATAGAGATAGAGATAAATTGAGAGAGAAATAGAAATAGATGGAAAAAGAATGAAAGAAAGAAAGAGAGCGAAAAATAAAGAGAAAAAAAAGAAAAAAGATGGATAAAAATAGATAGATAGATATGAGAATCAAGAGAGAATCGGGGGAGAGAGAGAGAGAAAGATTGAAATAGAGCAAAAAAGAAAAATAGAAAGAAAGAGTGAGAGCGAGAGAAGGAAAGAATGAGAAAGAGTGAGAGAAAGACTAAAAAGAGAGAGAAAGAAAAATAGAAAACAAGAGTGAGAGATAGAGAGAGAAAAAGGAAAGAATGAGAAAGAGAGAGAAAAAAACATGACTAAAAAGACAGAGAAAGAAAGAAAACTGAGAGAAAAAAGAAATAGTGAAATGAAAGAAAGAATGAAGGAGAGAGAGAGAAAGAAAGAAAGAAATCAAAAAAGGAAGAGGAAAAGAAAGAGAAAGCTAAAAAGATGGATAAAAATAGATAAATAAATAGATGAAAATCGATAGCTAGAGATAAATTGATGAAGAGAAATAGAAATAGATGGAGAAAGAATGAAAGAAAGAGAGCGAAAAAGGAAGAGAAAAATAAAAAAGACGGATAAAAATAGATAGAAAACTGATAGAGTGAAAAGAAACAGTGAAACGAAATAAAGAAAGAATGAAAGAGAAAGAAAGAAAGAAAGAAAGAAAGAAAAAAGGAACAGACAGAAAAAGATAAAAAGATAAATAAAAATAGAAAGCTAGATAGATAGATCGATATGGAAATCAAGAGAGAATCGGGGAGAGAGAAATATTGAAAGAGATCAAGAAAGAAAAATAGAAAGAAAGAGTGAGAGAAAGAGAAGGAAAGAATGAGAAAGAATGAGAGAGAGAGAAGGAAAGAATGAGAAAGAGAGGGAGAAAGACTAAAAAGAGAGAGAAAGAAAAATAGAAAGAAAGAAAACTGAGAGAGGAAAAAAGAAATAGCGAAACGAAATAAAGAAGGAATGAAAGCGAAAGAAAGAAAGAAAAAAGGAAGAGAAAACGAAAGAGAAAGATTAAAAAAGATGGATAAAATAGATATATAGATAGATAGGTATGAGAATTGATAGCTAGATATAATTGAGAGAGAAATAGATGGAGAAAGACATAAAGCAATAACTAAAAAAATCCCCAGAGCCTTCATCGATTAGTTTAATATGTGTTATTAAATCACCCAGGTGGATAAACAGTATAGCTTCAAAGTATCTTCTTGTTGATAGACAAGCATTTGATGTTGCAGTAACATTATATTGAAATCTCTAATGTGATTTATAGACTGCAACAGTTCTAAAGAAAATATGGAACTTCTTTCATTATTTCATTAACATTTTCTAAAAAAGAAATACAAAGTATTACATAGAAAGAAAATAAGGAATTTTATCAGATGCGTTTGAAACAAAATCTCCAAGCTGGCCGAAACGTTGATGGGAATTATCTCTGCCCAGAAATTCAACCAGCATTTTGCTAGATGGAAGCCTTGATGATGACTTAGGAACGTAGAGTTTCATGGAAAGGAATATTACAAACCTGTGCAATAATTATCTGTTCCTTACTGAAATTCAAAATATTGGCCATCTTTAGTAGAGTTTGAGTCAACTAATCTCACTGCTTTAGTGTATAGATCTACTTTTTTTCCACCTGATCGATAATACTGTTTTTCCGCATGGCGGCTTCCATCTTTATGTTGCCCAAATAACATCTTGAATTATCTGAAAGTTAATTTTCACTTTACTTTAAGACGCATGTGTTGTAACGATAAAATGTAGGTAATGTCACAGTTGTGTCAACTTAATACCTTGAACTTCACATCGCCTTGTGTGTTTGCTCAAGATCATTCAACAAATACTGTGACCTCTGCTCCAAAAGGACTGTTAGTGTTTTGATAGAGTCTTGGGTAGTAATCGAGGGTCTACTGCCAAACTAATGAACACTAAAGGGGCATTTCACTAACCATTGTTCTTGCTTTGAAAGAATGTGAGCTAAGCTTAGCGAACGCTTGAGAACTGCATTGGGCAAATTATGGAGAAACTATGGAACATTCCGTATTTGGGGAACTTCTGCCATACTTAGCTATATTTTTCAACATTCTTTCCACTCAGCTTCTGTCGAAGTTGCCTCATGTAGTTCTCAGTGTAGTTTTCAAAGGGATTTCAATTGGTCTTTCCAAACTTACTATCTGCCAAAATTAGTTAGTGTAGATTTCACCACCGTTTCCACTTTAGTATCAGTCAAAGTTGTCCACCTTGCTTTCTACTGTTGTTTTCCCCGGAGTGTCTATCAGCATTCAAAGGAGATCGTTGATTTAAAATCGGTTTAGAAACCACTTTAAAAATGTCGATTAAAAATTTAATACAAAAAGTATAATCACTGGTGGCAAACAATGGTAGAACAACACTGATTGGAGAATAGCTTCGGTTTACTAATTTTCCAGAAATATAACAATGGTACTATTGTTGTTTGGGGTTTTTCCACAACAACTTTGCCTGAATTGCCAGAAATATAGAATTTTCCTCCTCTAGACTGATGAGGTTTCAACATTGGCGATTTTTAACGATGTTAACAACTATGCTGAGCTTTGCTACCTCAAAAGTGCCCAATAAACAACCCATTAAGTGTTCTCTTGGTAATGAAAGTTGAGTTACTGCTCGGAGTTCATCAGACTCTTCACTGGGCCCCATTCATCATGTAGTGAGTAGGTTCCAACAAATGCAACTAGGCTGAAATCGCCAGGCGTACATGACCAGTCTGGCTCCACTAATAGCACAAGAAATACATTCCGGCGATTTCAGCTTAGCATTTGTTGTTGCCCACTCGATACTTAATGAACAGATCTCTGTATGTTTGTGTGCCCAACACTTTGTACAGGATGCAGAAAAGTAATGGAAGCCACCAAATACAGCAGTTCCTAGTCAGTTAATAAATTCGTTGACTGGCAGGAAAAATTACCAGTGGACCCGGTGTCTGGCTTAAAAGTTATTATAAACCAGTACAAACCGATATAAAACTTGCCTATCTCTTCAACCATCTAATATGGGTTTGGGTCAAAGGTGAGTGTGTGTAGGTGTGCTGGTTGCCTAGTCTGTATCTCAAAAACTAGGGTGATAACCAGTCCCATTGGACTAAAACCTACATCTAAATACATTTTGAAGTCCTTACTTCAGCCCATCCTGAGGATGGAATCCCAAAAACATACCACCTGTACTCTGGTCAATTGATGTAGGTATTTAGCTCACTTTTTGTCAATTTTTAGAAAAATTTAAATCTTAGACAAAATGTTAGACAACATTATTTTTTTTTTTAATGAATTACCAACTGGTTGGCCGCATCATGCAGAATGATAAATTCCAGTAGCTTGACTGATGGAAACACCTTGGTACAGGGTCCCCAGATGTTGGTTGCCTACAATTCCCAGAATTCTTTTAATGCAACAGTTGGTTGGAGAATCATGGGGGTTTTGGTTCAGAAACTTTTGGGGGGGGGGCGCAGAGTTTGACATCCCTCCTTTAGGGAATAGGCGTCAGCAACCATTCCCGCCAGATGTTTTCAAACCACATCTTTCATGATGCTCAGTCATTTATTACTTTGGCTGAACGTCATGGTAAATGAAGAGATGTAGTTCCGAAACATGTGCAGGGACAAGGTTGCTGGCCCCTGCCTTAGAAGAGCAATGGAGAAGTAGGAGGATAACTTTTTATGACTATGACTGGAAGGTCTGGAAGGTCTGCTGTGTATTTTTTAGGTTTTTTATAATTTACTTTTTGCTTTTCAATTTATTATTTTATTTTGTAACATCCAGTTAATCCTTAATTTTCAGAGTTTCCAGGCTATCAAAGCTCTGATATTTTCATATTTCACAAGGAACTACCAATGTAGCAAGCAGTGGAATTAAATTTGTTGAAAAGGATTGAAATCATTATGATTAAAGCCATATTTTTTTTATGTCACAGGCTCCAGAATCACCTTCCGGTTCCTCAGATATGTCAAACTCCTTTGAATACTCTCCGACTCATCAAGAGACAGGTTTTGCCCCACAGAGCTACAGCTCTCCTTCCTACCAGGAGGACCAGAGCAGTTGCGCTTTTGAGAACGGGGGCTATTATTGCCAACGGAGGAACGGCGCCACGTTCTGCTACTGTGAATACTGCTGTCCTGCTGTACCTCAAGATGGGACACAAGTATCAAATCCAAGCTACTACAACTACACAGACTGTATGGGATACGTTCCATCGTCCACCATCTCAGAGGACTTCTTTACCAGAGAGATCAACAACTTCGATATGCGTTACAGTTAGATAAATGAAATCAATGAAGTGTTTCTGTTACTGCAGATACTACAGAGTCTCTAATTGCACTGAAATGATACCCAACGCGTTTCATAAAACCAGCATTATATACACAATGGGCCGACTTCTACATACACTAGATCACTCAGTTCTCTGGCTGCCATAAATACACTATCTCTAATGTCTCTAAGGGCGTCTGGCCACCCAGATGTCAAGACATGATGCTTTCTTGGCAATCGAAGCCCAATGCATTTGAGTGTGATATGGAAATTACCTCGCCTGTCCGATCTGACCCATTCAACTCTTACCACTCCTCGGGTAAAGGAAAGAGTGGACCCCATCTAACAGTTGACAGCACTTATAGTAATTTCTTGAATTGTAAAGGGCAATGCAGTCCAGGGCTCCCCAGGACTTATCATAACCTATGCATTCACAAACATCGCAGGTGTGAGAGTGGACCACCACCCCTCTGCATCTCTCTTCCCTGTTTAACAGCAGCTAGGATTAAATATGGCTGCTCATACCATTTCCTCATGGTGGCATGAGGTCCCACCATAAAGGACAGGCTTGACCAAGCCTAAGGGGGTTCCACACTGAGGCCAGGGCCCTCGGCCAGTGTCCTAATGCCCTAATGGTCAATCTGCCTTTCAATCCAATGTATGCATCACTGCCTTAACTGCACTTTATCCCTGGTTGAAAGTGACCTTTTATGATCATTGCAGGTACAACAATAAACGTGCAGACAAAGGAGACAAAATCTGGACTCTATACCATCCCTTTAACAGTTTAACTGCTGCATAATCCAAGCTTGTTATTCTGTCATTTGACACCATCCGAAACCTACATGTCACCTTGCTTCTGTAACCACATCTCAAACTGGAGACCCAAAACAAATGAGTTTACTGGATACCAACGAAGAACAGGGTCTTTAAAGCAGGGCTGTCAATCTCGCGGGCCCTCCAGATGTCAATGCCTACAATTCCCAGAATTACTTCAATGCAATAGATGGCCAGTTAATCCTGGGAGTTGTAGTTCATAAACATCCGGGGGGCCAGAGTTTGACAGCCGTGCATTGATGGGACATTCTAGCGTTTATTTCTAACATTACCTAAATCAATTCAACATGTTAATACATGCTTATTCCTAATCTCCATCCATTATTTATCTGTATCCTATCCGGGGAGTTATTCTTAAATCAAATGAGGAGTCTGTAGACTTTCCTCCTGCTTTAATCATCATCTAAGTCACTGCACCGTCTTTTCCTCCTGCCGTGCGTTCCTATGTGAGCTGCAATAATGTTACGATTGTATGTTTATATCCAGAAAAAGTATGTTTGAACATGTCGAATTCCTTTAACCCCTTCACTACCAAGTGATTTTCCAAAAAAAACATTGTCAGAAACCAGTGGGTTTTTTGTAAAATCCTTTTAAAATAATTATACAGTAAGAAATATTTGGGCATATTCCCATTGTATTTCTTACTGTAAATAACCTATTTGGCCAGTAGATGGCCAGGAGCCGTTACAGCTGCAGCTCGATTTTTTTTCCCCTGCCTCGGCTGCTGAATTCCCCATGCCCGGCATCATCAGCCATTTTTTACACAGTTTTAGCTACAAGGCTAAGGGCCCTATTACAATCTTCGCTCAAAAACGCATTAACGCGAGGGGTAAAACCCTTTGCGCTGAACGTCGTATTACAATGTCATCGCAACAAACGCGCGTATTCGTCTACTGCGGGTGAACCTGTGCATACGCTGCCCGAGCGTACTGTACCTGGGCGCGTCCTACACTTAACATTGTGAGCGCAAACGTGAATGAACGCTGGTACGCGGATGGTATTACAATCTATGCGTACGATTTAACGCATAGCCTTTGCGCGCGCATAATTTTAGAAACTCCTAAAAGCTGGTGTTAAAGGCAAATCTGACGGACCTGGCCGAACCCAAATACACCAGCCCAAAAAAAAATACGCAGCAAAGTATGGTTACACGTTCTACACATACCCAAACAATAAAATGGAGAAGTTGTGTGTACATTTTTTATTGATGCAGCATATATGCGCAGATTGACTTTGACAGGCACAAAAACTTAACATGAGATAATTGTGGTTCTTAATTCTGATTGGCTGAATCGCATGAAAAAAACAGTCCGCACAATGATTTCTGCACGCAACGTTACTGCGCACGTATTTGTGTGTGTCCGCCGTTTTATGCGCGTTATTGCTCGACGGATGAAAAAATGCGTGAGGATTGTAATACCAGCGTTGATTTACACGTGTTAACGTTTAACGCTTTGCGCACAAATTCACGCGTTGCGCATGCGTTTTAACGCGAAGATTGTAATAGGGCCCTAAAGCTTTGGGGGCACCTTCTGCAGTCCAAAAGCTAACAAAATATAGTTTGCAGCAAACACATTTCATTTGCTTTTGAGCTGCAGATCGAGATATCTCGATATCGGGGCACCGGATGGTGCCTTTGAAGCCCAAGATATCTCGATATCGGTAATGAAGCGGTTAGATATGTTAAAAGTGGCTAGAATGTTCCTTTAAAGGGATACTATATTAAAAATAGAGTTCCCTTTTTTGCCCTTGTATGTCAGCAGCCTCTGCCCAATTATTTTAATTATTTTAACTTAAATTGTTTAACTCACCTTTTGCCCCACATGGTGCACAGCTCCTCCTCTTCGCCTCCGAACCTGGAAGTCCCTGCAGCTTTTCTACACAATTTATGTCCCTATGCAAATTGAGGAGCATCGGAAACGCAAGTTGCACTTTGCTAAGGACTTGTGTACTTTACATGTGTAGGGTCTGCAGCACCTGCACGGAATGATAGATTGGAGCTGCGCGCATGCGCAGAAACGATCCATCTGTGGTCGCTCTCAGAGCTACCGCGGGGCGTCTCAGAGAGGATGATGTCAGCACGCAGAGCGTGCTGGTGTCACCAGTGACTGATTTGATGACCGTCAGCTGGGAAATTCAAAACTCCTGTTGCTGGTGACTGTGGTGTAGGTGGAGGAAACTCCTCCACTTCACCCCAGCGTTTTCTCCAGATCAGAGCCACAGTGGGGGGGGGGGGCACTCCTCACATCCTGACCACTTTAAAAAGCTAAAGTGATCAGGATGTATAGAGTGTCCCTGTAACATGCCGCATTGACTTACAGTAGATAAGGTTAGGTAACGTTGCTTTAAGTCTTTGTATCAAATAGTAAATAAATAGAACACTCATGAGTTTTATATTGAAACTTGGTCTATGTTTAAGTAATGGGATTGAAATACACGCTAGACCAATAATTAACAATAATCGTAAGGATTTGCTCATTTGCACATGGTTCACTGCAACACAATGGCTTCCATGTTTGTCGGCTGGTGGTGGTGGGGGAGCTTTGACTGGACGTTCGGAGTCTGCACAAATATACAATGTAACACAATTGGTTTAACAAGGCACCAAAATAATTACACCTCTCTGTGTAGGTGCAGACTAATAGATACAATCTGGACTATACCCCTCCCCCCTTCTTAAAGCTGAAACACAAAACCCTGACCCTATTGTTCTCCCCCCAAACTCCGCAATGAGTATCTGCACTTGTTCGGCGAAGCTAACATACCGGCGAACCTGTTATAACACGATCTTCTGAGGCTAAATTCTCAGCATTCCAGCGACGCTGGCCCTTTTTTTAATAAGGATTATAGCGGCCATTTTTGTAGGAACCGGGCTCGTTATTTTTTTTTAATGACTTGTATTTTTTTATTTCCAATTATACGCTTATGCTTAGTATGCTAGGAACATAATAGAGGTACGTGGGCTGGGGTTGCTACGGTATCAAAACTCTCTAAAAAATTCCTTTTTCTTTGTTAAAAACGAAATTCTGGTTTCTGATCAAGACATGCACTAATCATTTACTACTGTCTGTGTTTTATACATATCTGTTGGAGGGTGTTTTTATATGTGATTTTTGTATAAAACTGTTTTGAACGTGCTTTTTTTTCTTTCTTTCCAATGAACAAAACTGCTTCTTTTTTAATAAATACATTTATTTTGGAACAAAGCTTGACTCCTTATTTTTGACGGTGCGTTGAATGATCTTCAAATGAAGGCTAAACCCACATTTGTTATTCTGCTATATATGGATATATCAAAATAACACCTGCACAGGAAACCAGATTTTTTTTTTTATTTCTTGTTTGCTGTATTTGTTCGGCACCCGTATAGGGGTTTGGGTCGAAATCCCTACAACCAGGTTCCCTAATGTCAACATCCTGATGGCCAACTTCCAGACAGAATAAGTGCCGGACATACCAAGTTCCCTACACAGACAACTCCCTGATGGCCAACTTCCAGACATCCAAAATCCTAGCAGCTAACCCTAACAGCCTAACCCTCTAACCCTTGCTCTATAACCCTAACCCCCTTACCCTCTAGCCCTAACCCCTTACCCTAACTCCCTAAACCTAGCCCTAATCTAGGGAGTATATTTAAAAGGAAACAAAATAGCAAAACAAGAGGACATAGTCTTAGATTAGAGGGGCAAAGGTTTAAAAGTAACATCAGGAAGCATTATTTTACTGAGAGGGTGGTGGATACATGGAACAGTCTTCCAGTAGAAGTGGTAGAGGCCAAAACAGTAATTGAATTTAAGCAAGCATGGGATAGGCATAAGGCTATCCTAAACAAAAGATAAATCCAGGTAAAGTATCCATGTAATTGGGCAGACTAGATGGGCCGAAAGGTTCTTATCTGCCGACATTTTTCTATGTTTCTATGTTTCTAATCCTAACTCCCTAAATCTAGCCTAACCCTAACTCCCTTCACCTAGCCCTAACCCTCTAAACATAGCCCTAACCCCCTAAGCCTAGCCCTAACCCTAACTCCCAAAACCTAACACCATTTCGCTAAACCTAACCCTAACCCTAACTCCCTAAACCTAGTCCTAACCCTAACTCCCTAAACCTAACACCAACTCCGTAAACCTAACCCTAACCCTAACTCCCTAAACCTAGCCCTAGCCCTTACCCCCTAAACCTAGCCCTAACCCTAGCTCCCTACTCCTAGCCCTAACCCTCTAAACCTAGCCCTAACACTCTAGACATAGCCCTAACCCCCTAAACCTAGCCCTAACCCTAACTCCCTAAACCTAACACTAACTCCCTAAACCTAACCCTAAGCCTAACTCCCTAAACCTAGCCCTAACCCTAACTCCCTAAACATAACCATAGCCCCAAAGCCTTAGCATAACTCCCTAAGGGTTAGGGTGTCAGGATTAGGGTTAGCCGCTGGTTTTTTGGATGTCTGGAAGTTGGTCGTCAGGGAGTTGTCTTTGTAGGGTACTTGATATGTCCGGCAGTTGTCCTGTCTGGAAGTTGGCTGCCGGGATGTTGGCATTAGGGAACCTAGTTGTAGGGATTTTGTCTGGCACCCATATAGCTTTCATAGTCAAAAAAACACTCTTAGTAAAGCATTAAAGTGCGTGTACTGGAAGTAAGCAGTTTTGTTCACTCATTTTAAAGCACCAGGTGAGCCGGTATTCGTGAAAAGCAAACGACAAAAGTGAACCGGTAACCATTAGTGGTTTCCTGTTTCAGCTCTATCACGAGTAATTGATATGTGCATAAGTTATAGAAAGAGGAAAAGGATGAGAGGGAAACTGTAACAAGAAAATAAACATACAAAGAATTCAGAGGTCCCTGGACGTAGGACATTTTATTCTTTATTTCCCTTTGTCAACATTGAGTATTGGGGGAAGTAGAGGAGAAAGTTGGCCAAGCTCATGGTCCGATTAATTTATTTATTGCAGGGTAGACCTACAGCAGGCGTCAACGACTACGCACCCCCAAAATGTCTTGGAAGGACATTTCCCACGACACTCTTCCACTGTTTGGATTGGTTGAGTCCCATGGGATATGCAGTTCCAAAACATCTGGAGGGCCAAGGATGCCAAGGTCAGCTCTTTCTGTATGTCCAACTGTCTCCTGGGCACTTATCTTATCTTTCCCAGACTGCACCCATCACTTCCATGAACGAACAACCAAACTCCTAAGTCTGGGACCTCACCAATGTCTCCATTTCAGTGCTGTGATGAGCACCTCTTCCAGTTGCGAGACCAATGGAAAGGTGCACAAGCAACACGGGAAGGAGGGAGTATTGAGTTATGGCTGCTTTCAGTCTTCTGACACTTGTAGTATACATCACCAGAAATCAAGCCAAAGGATGAGCTGCTTCTAAGCAGCAAATGAGGGCAGTGCTCCTTCGCCAGCGCTCAGTTTTAAATCACCAGTGGCGAGTGGCTGTGACGAATTTTGAGGCCTGGCTATATATGTTATTATTGTAAACCAAAAAAAAAACTAAGAAAGAAAAATGATGTGGATACAGGTGCCACCAGATTGTGGACTCCCACTGGAATGTAGAGCAAAGTCTATTTTCTCAGCTAACTGGGGCATATTTAAGGTTGGTGAAGCCCCCAAGTAGACTTTGTGATCCTATTTACTCTTTGCGTTCCCATTGTTAAGCATAGGGAGCACAAAGTATAGTAAACTCGCGCTAAAAAGCGCTAATACCGATGAGCTCTTGTTTTTTTAACCCGTTGGCGATCAGGAGGTGAACTGTGCGTAGCGCTATCACCAGCCGCCGGAAAAAGCCAATCCGTCAGCGAACGGGTAAAAAAAAAACCAACGCGCCTTTTAAAAGCTGCTTGCAACAAAACGACTGCACGGAAATGCTGGAAAATGACATATAAGGTCCTATGAATAATGATAAAAAGGTATGTTACAGAAAATAGAAAAATGATTTAAAAGAAACGGGAACATTTTTATGCTGAAAAATCCTGAAAAATGCCTAAAAATTCCTAAAAAATAAATAAATAAAGCTACACCTGGTGATGTCCTTTGACTACATCCCACACAATACACTCATTTAAGTCAGTTTTCTGGACTTCTTACCCATTCACTCCATTCTATGCTCAATGACACACAGTGAGGAGCAAGTGATGGAAAGATACTGTGTGTTTGGGAGGGGGGGCAGCTTACAACGCAAATATCAGACAATGGATGCGCCCAGTGACACATATCGAGGAAAATATCACATAATGGATGCACCAGTGACACATACAGAGGAAAATATCACACAATGGATGCACCCAGTGACACATATAGAGGAAAATATCACACAATAGATGCACCGTGACACATATAGAGGAAAATATCACACAATGGATGCACCCAGTGACACATATAGAGGAAAATATCTCACAATGGATGCACCCAGTGACACATATAGAGGAAAATATCACACAATGGATGCACCCAGTGACACATATAGAGGAAAATATCACACAATGGATGCACCCAGTGACACAATAGAGGAAAATATCACACAATGGATGCACCAGTGACACATATAGAGGAAAATATCACACAATGGATGCACCCAGTGACACATATAGAGGAAAATATCACACAATGGATGCACCCAGTGACACATATAGAGGAAAATATCACACAATGGATGCACCCAGTGACACATATAGAGGAAAATATCTCACAATGGATGCACCCAGTGACACATATAGAGGAAAATATCACACAATGGATGCACCCCAGTGACACATATAGAGGAAAATATCACACAATAGATGCACAGTGACACATATAGAGGAAAATATCACACAATGGATGCACCCAGTGACACATATAGAGGAAAATATCACACAATGGATGCACCCAGTGACACATATAGAGGAAAATATCACACAATAGATGCACCGTGACACATATAGAGGAAAATATCACACAATGGATGCACCCAGTGACACATATAGAGGAAAATATCACACAATGGATGCACCCAGTGACACATATAGAGGAAAATATCACACAATGGATGCACCCAGTGACACATATAGAGGAAAATATCACACAATGGATGCACCCAGTGACACATATAGAGGAAAATATCACAAAATGGATGCACCCAGTGACACATATAGAGGAAAATATTTTCTTAACTATACATACAAGAGAAAAACAAAACACATGTAATAGTCAATGTAATAGAGCAGCAGGAAATGCTGGCAGAATGCTTGGTTGTGTAGGGAGAGGTATTAGCAGTAGGAAAAGGGAAGTGCTCATGCCACTGTACAGCGCACTGGTGAGACCTCACTTGGAGTACTGTGTGCAGTACTGGAGACCGTATCTCCAAAAGGATATAGACATCTTAGAGAGAGTTCAGAGAAGGGCTACTAAAAAGGTGTACGGCTTGAAGGAGAAAAGTTACCAGGAAAGGCTTAATGATCTTAACATGTACAGCTTGGAAAAAAGACGAGACAGAGGAGATATGATAGAAACATTTAAATACGTAAAGGGAATCCACAAGGTAGAGGAAGGGAGTATATTTAAAAGGAAACAAAATAGCAAAACAAGAGGACATAGTCTTAGATTAGAGGGGCAAAGGTTTAAAAGTAACATCAGGAAGCATTATTTTACTGAGCGGGTGGTGGATACATGGAACAGTCTTCCAGTAGAAGTGGTAGAGGCCAAAACAGTATTGAATTTAAGCAGGCATGGGATAGGCATAAGGCTATCCTAAACAAAAGATAAATCCAGGTAAAGTATCCATGTAATTGGGCAGACTAGATGGGCTGAAAGGTTCTTATCTGCCGACATTTTTCTATGTTTCTATGTAAGATATCAGCAGCATCAAATATACACAATAAGGACATTTCATTTTTTGGGGGTACTGGCCCTTTAATAGATAAGGATTTACAAACTCATTTGACCTTAAACGAACCAAGATTGTTTATAGTGCAAAATGTGTCTGCAGATTTCAATGTTTGGAAATAATAGGATTTTTTTTTAAACCTTTTTTCGTGGCCAAAGTACATGTATTAAAACTCTTTCTTGTTCATTGTAGATGGAGTCCCTGTTTGAACCCTATTTATGTGTGAATTTGGAGCCAAAACAAGAGACACGTATCCCTGTAATGGAATCCCAGGTCTAGAATTCAGAGGTAAAGAATACTGAAAGCAGCCATTAGAATAACATCACTATTAAATGTACTTTATTCAAGGTAAGTTTCCAGACAGCAAGCGATTTATTCCGTGCCACCTCCCCCTTCCTTATCCTTTTATATGTAGCTGTATGCTCTTTTAATTAAGCAGTATTTTAATCATCGCTGCCAAAGAGAAACATGAGCAGGTAACCAGAATCCTGCTCCCATGAAAAGCCCAACAATGCTTAGAACGTCCAGCTGCGTGGCATTATTTCAATGTCAACGAAAGCTGTGGATACAATCAATGGGTTATTTGTGGTTCTGTATATGGTTTATATTTCTTGAGCCATTCACATGATGTGCATACAGTATATGGATCTGAACCAGTGATTTTCAACCTTTTGTGCTCTCTGCCTATCTATATGTCCATCTATTTATCTATCTACATATCTATCAATATCTATCTATCAATATTTATCTATCTTCTATCTATTTATATGTATGCATATCTATCAATATCGTATCTATCTCTCAATATTTATCTATCTTCTATCTACTTATATATATGAAGTCCAGATATCCCCGCACTCCACATACCAGAAAAATGTCCTTCATCCGGTGCAGAGATCTGATAGCCGTCAAAATACTCCACAAAACTCGGATGCACATGGAGACTTGTAAAAAAGTAACAAATTTATTGATTAAACATAAAAAAGCTTGACGTTTCAGTTCCCTTAAGAACTTTCCTCCGTGGAATATTTATATGTATGCATATCTATCAATATCATATCTATCTCTCAATATTTATCTATCTATTTATATATCTAATTATTTATCAATATATTTCTATCAATATCTATCTACATGTTTATTGACCTATCTGTCTGTATATATTATTATCTACCTGTCTATCTATCTATCTATCTATCTATCTATCTATCTATCTATCTATCTATCTATCTATCTATATCTATCTATCTATCTATCTATCTATCTATCTATCTATCTATCTATCTATATATGTGTCAATATCAATCTATTTCTATCATTATCTAACTACTAACCTATCTATTGTATCTATCATCTATCTATCTATCTATCTATGAATATATCTATCAATATCTATTTGTCTATTTTCCTATATGTTTCCTAGAGTATATATTATCTATCTATCTATCTATCTGTCTGTCTGTCTATCTATCTATCAGAAAATCTGTCGATATATATCAATTTCTATCTCTCCAACCTATTTATCTATCTATCTATCTATCTATCTATCTATCTATCTATCTATCTATCTATCTATCTATCTATCTATCTATCTATCTATTTATCCATATCTATCTATCTATCTATCTATCCATATCTATCTATCTATCTATCTATCTATCTATCTATCTCTATCTATCTATCTATCTGTCTGTCTGTCTGTCTGTCTGTCTGTCTGTCTATCTATCTGTCTGTCTGTCTGTCTGTCTATCTATCTATCTGTCTGTCTATCTCTCTATCTATCTATCTATCTATCTATTTCTATCACTATTTATCTATTTATCTATCAGTCCACTATTGTCTATTATACAAATCTCTCTGTATCTATCATTATCAATCTGTCTATCTATTTATCCACCGATCTATCTATCAATATCTATCCATCTGCCCATCTCTCTGTTTCTATCATTATCTATCTATCTTTTTTATCTATTTATCTATCAATATCTATCCATCTGCCCATCTCTCTGTTTCTGTCTCTATTTATCTATCAATATATATTCATCTGTCTTTTTCTATCATTATCTATCTATCTATCTATCTATCTATCTATCTATCTATCTATCTATCTATCTATCTCCATCTGCCCATCTGTTTCTATCATTATCTTTCTCTTTTTCTACATCAAAATTCTTTACATCATTAAAAATGATGATTTGTTCTTAAAAAACAGCTAATTTGTTTTTGAAATAGCTATTTGCATTCCTTTTCATGTTTTTACCGTACAAGCGCTGTCACTTTTATTTACTGTATTCACCTTCCTTTGTTGTTGTACGCAGAATTACTAAAATTGCAACTTGATTAGTATCACTCCACCTGCTTACACTTTACATGGGGAAATTTTCTCATGCATTGCATCAAGTGTGTATCTTAATCAGCTAGATGCATTTCTTTTCATCCTTCTCATCTTCCCACACGCACAAAACCTTGTGCAAAATTAACATCTTACTGGCAGTTGGATGGAGAGCTGAGATTGCACACACACAATTTCGGAGGTTTTGATGTTTGAGAGCCCGTTGATTTTCCGTTGAAGTTCTGGATCTGATAAAGCCCAGTCAGTGTTTCGCAGGTACAGTCCCTTCTAACTCCGGAATAACGGCAGTGAAGTAATATGTGTATGTGTCTCGTTTTCCCTTGAGTCAGCAGCAAAATAATGAGTCATTTTCATGAAAAATGAAAATTAGGACAGGTGTCGGCAACCTTGGCCTACCAGATGTTTTGGAGCTACATTCCCATTCAGGGACGCCGACCACCTGACTCACTACTACACTTCACTTACCCACCTAGTCCTTTACTCTCACCTTGCAATCCATCACTCTCACCCTGCAGTCCATCACTCTCACCCTGCAGTCCATCACTCTCACCCTGCAGTCCATCACTCTCACCCTGCTGTCCATCACTCTCACTTTACAGTCCATCACTCTCACCTTGCAGTCCATCACTCTCACCTTGCAGTCCATCACTCTCACCCTGCTGTCCATCACTCTCACCCTGCAGTCCATCACTCTCACCCTGCAGTCCTTCACTCTCACCCTGCTGTCCATCACTCTCACTTTGCAGTCCATTACTCTCACCTTGCAGTCCATCACTCTCACCCTGCAGTCCTTCACTCTCACCCTGCTGCCCATCACTCTCACCCAGCAGTCCTTCACTCTCACCTTGCAGTCCATCACTCTCACCTTGCAGTCCATCACTCTCCCCTTGCAGTCCTTCACTCTCACCTTGCAGTCCATCACTCTCACCTTGCATTCCATCACTCTCACCTTGCATTCCATCACTCTCACCCGGCAGTCCATCGCTCTCACCCTGCAGTCCATCACTCTCACCTTGCAGTCCATCGCTCTCACCTTGCAGTACATCGCTCTCACCTTGCAGTACATCACTCTCACCTGACAGTCCTTCACTCTCACCTTGCAATCCATCACTCTCACCTTGCAGTACATCACTCTCAGCCGGCAGTCCATCACTCTCACCCTGCAGTCCTTCACTCTCACCTAGCAGTCCCTCACTCTCACCTTGCAGTCCATTACTCTCACCCTGCAGTCCCTCACTCTCACCTTGCAGTCCATCACTCTCACCTTGCAGTCCATAACTCTCACCTTGCAGTCCATCACTCTCACCCTGCAGTCCTTCACTCTCACCCTGCTGTCCATCACTCTCACTTTGCAGTCCATCACTCTCACCCTGCAGTCCTTCACTCTCACCCTGCTGTCCATCACTCTCACCCTGCAGTCCATCACTCTCACCCTGCAGTCCTTCACTCTCACCCTGCAGTCCATCACTCTCGCCCTGCAGTCCATCACTCTCACCTTGCATTCCATCACTCTCACCTTGCAGTACATCACTCTCACCCAGCAGTCCATCACTCTCACCTTGCAGTCCATCGCTCTCACCTTGCAGTACATCGCTCTCACCTTGCAGTCCTTCACTCTCACCTTGCAATCCATCACTCTCACCTTGCAGTCTATCACTCTCAGCCGGCAGTCCATCACTCTCACCCTGCAGTCCTTCACTCTCACCTAGCAGTCCCTCACTCTCACCTTACAGCCCATTACTCTCACCCTGCAGTCCCTCACTCTCACCTTGCAGTCCATCACTCTCACCTTGCAGTCCATAACTCTCACCTTGCAGTCCATCACTCTCACCCTGCAGTCCTTCACTCTCACCCTGCTGTCCATCACTCTCACCTTGCAGTCCATCACTCTCACCCTGCAGTCCTTCACTCTCACCCTGCAGTCCATCACTCTCACCCAGCAGTCCATCACTCTCACCCTGCAGTCCTTCACTCTCACCCTGCAGTCCATCACTCTCGCCCTGCAGTCCATCACTCTCACCTTGCATTCCATCACTCTCACCTTGCAGTACATCACTCTCACCCAGCAGTCCATCACTCTCACCTTGCAGTCCATCGCTCTCACCTTGCAGTACATCGCTCTCACCTTGCAGTCCTTCACTCTCACCTTGCAATCCATCACTCTCACCTTGCAGTCTATCACTCTCAGCCGGCAGTCCATCACTCTCACCCTGCAGTCCTTCACTCTCACCTAGCAGTCCCTCACTCTCACCTTACAGCCCATTACTCTCACCCTGCAGTCCCTCACTCTCACCTTGCAGTCCATAACTCTCACCTTGCAGTCCAACACTCTCACCTTGCAGTACATCACTCTCACCCAGCAGTCCATCACTCTCACCTTGCAGTCCATCGCTCTCACCTTGCAGTACATCGCTCTCACCTTGCAGTCCTTCACTCTCACCTTGCAATCCATCACTCTCACCTTGCAGTCTGTCACTCTCAGCCGGCAGTCCATCACTCTCACCCTGCAGTCCTTCACTCTCACCTAGCAGTCCCTCACTCTCACCTTACAGCCCATTACTCTCAACCCTTGACAAACACCCCTCCCCGTCACATGTGTTCCACTTCCAGGCTGTACTTAACCTTGAATCACAGGGAGCTCCAGAAAGGATTCAGTCCTCAGTAAGTGAGTTCACTTTTGAATCATCATGTAATTTAAGTATCTACACAGTAACACTTGGCTTCGTGGATAAACTCTACTTCTGTGCAGGTAGAGAGTAAAATTCTGTAATGTCATAGCATTGTGCATGTGTTTTGTGATCGGGGATTGTTCCGTCTGGTATTTGAATAAATGCAAATAAATACATTAAAGCCCTGCAAGTGAAAGGGTATGCTGTATGGCATATGATTCATTTTCTTCATCTTCCTCAAGAAGTTTCTCTATTGATATATTGTTCAGTTCTCTTCTTGCGTCATCGCGGTCCTGAGGTTCTTCTGGCACAGATATCGGGACGGGAACAAGCTGCTGTCCTTGGAGCATGGCTGGTGCCGCCTGGTAGGGTATGGTGTGGGATGTTGAAGGAATTGTGGGGATCGACTGAGCCCAGGGAATGTAAGTAAATGGTGCTTGCTGATCGGTATACTCAATTTGGGTCGCAATTCCTGGTGTAGCACTTCTCGTCTGGTAAAAAAAAAGAACCACAATAGATATGATTGGCTCATGTTAGAAGAAACGCTCGACACATTTTCTATCAGGGTAATTCAAAGAGATTCGAAAAGTCACCACACGTTCGGTGACTTTTCGTTCTCTTCAATTCGGTTCCTTTTGCCGATCCCATTTCGGCGACCCTGCGGTGTATTCAGCAAACACCACAGGGTCCCCGAATTGCAGGGAAAAGATGCCGCAAACCCGACGAAAACTAACCGCAAAACCCGGCGAATGCACGCCGAAATCCCGCAAAAACATCTGGATTAACCCACCGAAAACCACAGAAAAACCTGAGCAGGAGCCGATCACACGCAGCGAAGCCGCCGGATAAAGCCGACACCGCAGACGAGTGAAGTGAATAAATTAGAAAAACAGTTTGCTTGAATGATTGAAAAGTGAAACGCTGTTTGCAAAGAAACTACTGAGCGAAAATGTCTGAAATTTACATATGATCCAATGAATGATAATAAAAAGGGCTGTTACAGAAAAAATAAGTTAAGTTAAAAAATCCAGAAAAGTGCTTAAAATATCCTAAAAAATCTATAAATAAAGAGACTCTTTACTGCAGAATTTTATAATGAACGGTTTATTAGATATTGAATTAAAACCGGAACATTGAAGCCTATGGGATTTGCCTGAATAAACCTGTCGAATGAAACCACCGAATGGCAGGGCATTTCGGGAACCTTTCACTGCTGGTTTGTGTTCTCTAAATAGACGAAGCAGTGCTTCTCTATGGGGATTTCACTGCCCTCGAACAGGCACCGAACAGGCACCGTATGTGCAGGCAATTCGCCAGGATTTGGCGAATTGCCTGCTCTCTGAATAGCCGAATGGCCAAGAAAGGTAACCAAACGCTGATTTTCAGCGTTCGGTTACCTTTCTCAAGCAATTCGGATCTCTTTGAATTACCCTGTATGACTTTCCAGAGGGTCCAAACATACTAAATATATGACTATTATAAATAGTTACAAGTTGTTTCCCAATCCCTTCTCCACATTGTAAATATTTCTCATACAAAGCCCACTCTTCCAAAATCTGTGAGACTTTCTCCATACAGCTCATCATCCACAGCCATCACCAATTCCAGCCTCTGCTTTTCCACCCTCCCACCCAGTCCTCGGCCTAACCTCATAGCTCTCCCTTCTGGCTACTTCCACTTTTCCTTCTGATTACTCTTTTCAATCCCAAGATTCCTTCCCATGCAACCCTGCTATATCCTTTCTGGCCACCAGCTCCAAATTCTCTCTGCTCCCATTGATTTCACTTACCTTTGGACCTTAGATTGTAAAGTCACAGGATGTCTGGCTGAGAACCTGTACATAGTGCTGTATCAGCAGGGTAATTATCCTTTATGTATCATTATTATGTCTCATGTTTGTGCTTCCTATTGTAAAGTGCTGCCGAATTTGTTGGTGCTATATAAATGCTGTAACTGAATTGTGACCCCTTTGGATTTACCTGGATTTCTGCATTGAATATTCATAAAATGTGGCCTGTTATTCATCTGAATGGCCTCCTAAAAATGCAGCAACCGAGAGGATCCAAGAAGTAAAATTTATTGATAAGAACGAAAAAAAACAATATGTACGGAAACCAGTCTATACACAGAGATTTGGGCTGAAACATTGCTTTTTTTCAATAATTTATATTCTTTGGATCCATTGAGTGAGGAGTCTTGGGGAGAAGGTATTCTTGGACTCTCTATGGTTGTTTCTTGCTCCGCACCTGTAGCTCTTTGGTTTCTCCACCCCAGCACATGAACATCATTTCTTATTTTGTGTTTAGACACATAATACAGGGTTATTCAAAGAGAATCGAAAAGTCACCGCATGTTCGTTGACTTTTCGTTCTCTTCAATTCGGTGCAAATCGGCTTTCCCATTTCGGCAACACTGCGGTGTATTCAGCAAGCACCACAGGGCTGTCAAAGTGCAGGGAAAAGCTGTCGAAAAGCTGCCGAAAACTCACCGAAAACCTGGCGAACACCCGGCGAATGCACGCCGAAAACCCGTAAAAACATCTGGATTAACCCGTCGAAGACGCCGGAAAAAACCCGAGGAGAAGCCGATCACACACAGCGAAGCCGCCGGAAAAAGCCGACACCGCAGACGAGTGAAGTGAATAAATTAGAAAAACAGTTTGCTTGAATGTTTGAAAAGTGAAACGCTGTTTGCAAAGAAACTACTGAGCGAAAATGTCTGAAATTTACATATGAGGTCCAGGGAATGATAATAAAAAGGGCTGTTACAGAAAAAATAAGTTAAGTTAAAAAAAACCAGAAAAATGCTTAAAATATCCTAAAAAATCTATAAATAAAGAGACTCTTTACTGCAGAATTTTATAATGAACGGTTTATTAGATATTGAATTAAAACGGGAATATTTTTAACATTGAAGCCTATGGGATTCGCCTGAAAAAACTTGCCGAATTAAACCACCGAATGGCAGGGCATTTCGGGAACCTTTCACTGCTGGTTTGTGTTCTCTGAATAGCCGAAGCATTGCTTCTCTATGGGGATTTCACTGCCCTCCAACAGGCACCGAACAGGCACCGAATGTGCAGGCAATTCGCCAGGATTTGGCGTATTGCCTGCTCTCTGGATAGCCGAATGGCCAAGAAAGGTAACCGAACGCTGATTTTCAGCGTTCGGTTACCTTTCTCTAGCTATTCGGATCTCTTTGAATAACCCTGATAGTTGTAATTTTTAAACTCATTTCTTGAAGATATTGAGCATCTATTAATTACTGGACCTGGGTATGTATATTTTTCAAAAAAGCACCTCGATCGCTCACTATGGAATTTCATAACCTCACTGAAGTTATCCCTCTCCTTATTAGTTGTTTTTTTTTAATTAATACGCATTGTAAGATATTTATAATTTTTTAATTGTGTCTGTTCCTCAGATTGGTACTTACTGTAAAGTTTGTTAGAAGTGGTTGTGAAGTGTAGGTCAACACGGAAGGTGGTCCGACCACAGTGTACCCTTGACACATTGGTTGCACGTACATGTCTCCGGTGTAGGGGCAGCTAACAGTTTCATGGGAGATGTACTCCGGGCATGTTGTCCATTGGGTCAAAGGCTGGAAAGCTGCCGGGGGAGGCTGAGAAATCCAGCTTGTGTAAAGTGTTCCTTCATCATGCGTTGGCAAGGTTGATGTCGTAACAGTCGTGTCGACGTAGGACAGGTCAGTCGGATACGAAACTGGCAAAACACAATGAGCGTATATGAAGTTGATCTAACAAGTGTAATTTTAACCAACACATGTAGGAGTTTCAACATTAATATCATTTTGATAAATTACCATTTGGGGCGTAGGTAGGGTACGTCTGGTAGGTTGTAGTAACCTAGAGAGTAAAGAGAAACAAGAACGTCATAAGTTTAGAATAGCTTTGGCAAACTGTGGTCAAGCCAAGGGTGAACTTTGGTTGATTAGTGTTGGGGTCTCATGCTCCTGGCTGCAACCAGATCAGCCTGCAAATAACATCTCTTCAATCACAACCCAGAAACGCACGGGGCAAGCTACTTTCAAACACTGATCAGCCTGCAAATAACATCTCTGCAACCACAACCCAGAAACGCACGGGACAAACTTCTTTCAAACAGTGATCAGCCTGCAAATAACATCTCTGCAGTCACAACCCAGAAACGCACGGGACAAACTTCTTTCAAACACTGATCAGCCTGCAAATAACATCTCTGCAATCACAACCCAGAAACGCACGGGACAAACTACTTTCAAACACTGATCAGCCTGCAAATAACATCTCTGCAATCACAACCCAGAAACACACGGGACAAACTTCTTTCAAACACTGGTCAGCCTGCAAATAACATCTCTGCAATCATAACCCAGGTATCCAGATCTCCACACGATGGCCACCATCACATTCTGCAATATTGCATCATCGCAATTGTATTTTGTATCTGCATTTATTAATTTCTGGCTGATTATCCTCTAAATTGCCGCATGTTTACATAGAATATGTAGCTAGTCTTTCACTAGTGCCCCTCCCCCATTACAAAGGCCTCTTACACTTACCTGAATTAATTTCCTTTTCACACAGAAACACACGGGACAAACTTCTTTCAAGCACTGATCAGTACCACCCCCCCCTAGGACCGGCCTCTAATTTCAGGTATCCTTTCCAGCTGTCTCCATTTCCCTCTAATTACTCTCACTAATCCCAGGCTTCTGGCCTCTCCCATGCAAGCTCTGCAGTGTTTTTCTGTCCAATAGCTCCCCCTCCCCTCTGCTGGAATTAGGGAAGTGCAAGGTCCACATACTGCTGCACAATGCGCTCCCTGTCTCTTCTACTCTTTTACTCTGCATTCATCCTAAAATGGAACTCCTGCCTCTGTACCACCAACCCCTCCATTATCCACATCTGTCCATCTCGTGTAAGACATTCCTATACAGGGAAGTCTGCCACCCAACTCACTAATACACATCACTGCCTCAACCAGTCCATCACTCTCACATTGCAGTCCTCTTCTCTTGTTTCCACCCCAACCCTTCTAGATTGTGAGTTCCCACGGGAATAGGGCCCTCGTTTCCTCATGTATCAGTTTATCAATTGTTGTTCAATGTATTGTAACCCTGTCTGTATCATACCCATTGTTCAGCGCTGCAGAATATGATGGCGCTTTATAAATAAAGTATAATAAAAAAATAATAAAAGGAAGCCCTCAGTATAGCACAGGCCTTTGTGAGGCACTAGGCAGACATTCAATCTCTATATAGCCAATGGAGGAAAAGTCATCGATCTCAGCCTAACAGTGTGGAGATATAGAAGTCTGTAAACAGAAATAAAGGAAGGCTGCTATTCTTCTAAGTCACCAAAAAAAAGCAGCACAGCTTCCATCATGGTGGAGTAGCAGCATATTTAGCCATCTATGGCTTGACGATGGTAATATAGCCAGGAAGCATTGCTATTGGGTTTCATTGGCTAACACAACATGACGGCTGCTCAGTCCATGAAGCGCATGTTGATACATTGAGTTATTGACACTCGATTGGATGGTTCAAACACTAATAGAGGTGTCAGGTATTTGAGTAGCCTGGATACTTGACACTGATGACACTTGGCCATTGATGAACATCCATATGTCATGAGATGGGCCTCTATATCACTAAAATGCTTGGTTTCACTCTTTTTAATGGCTTGTTAACCTGACCAGAGACTTAGATATACATACTGTATACTGTATTTTTCTGTAACAGGACCATGGCTACTTTCAAGATTTTAAAATCTGAAATTGACTGTAGTTTACATAGAGGACAATATTATTATTATTGTCATCATTTATGTAGCGCCAACAGTTTCTGCAGTGCTTTACAATAAACAAATGGAACGAGATACAGATAAATGGACATAGGATGGAAACAAGAGGTGTAGAGGGCCCTGCTCATAGGAGATGACAGTCTAGAGGGATTGGGTTGAAGAAGACAAGGCAAATTTTACTGGATGGCAGGATCATTAGTGGCAGTGGTTTGGGAATGGTGGGGCCATTGGAGCAGCTTCAATCATGTGTGAGTAGGTGAGCAGAGGGATGAGTTGCATTAGTGATGTGGTACATAATCTGAAGAGATGGGGTTTGAGGGATTTCTTGAAGGCCTAAAGATCAGGGAAGAGTTTGATAGGGCAAGGCAAGTCATTCCACAGGACCGGAGTGGCCCTTGAGAAGTCTTGGAGGTGAGAGTTGGCTGTGCGGGTGTAGACAGATGACAGGCGGAGATCACTCGTCGACCAAAGTTGTCTAGACGGGACATATATATGCTTGTCATGTGTCATTCTGTAGGATGTGGAAAGATTATAGCAATTTTTTGGAGAAAGAAAATGAATGTTACCATAGTATTATGGCATTAGAACTATTGTAATCCTCCTCCTTTATGTAGATTAGTCTAAACATAAATATGAACATACCACTGTGGGTGTTATGGCATTGGTGCTACTGAAATTGCCTCTCTTTCTTTTCAGGAGTTCCTTCACCGGTTCCTTCACCCGAACTCCAAGGTATGGTCTGGCCTGGTGGTTCTGTCGATGATCTGCAGCCACAGCTAGAAGGAATTTGATAGGAAGTTGTAAGTACAACATTCTAACAACAAAGCACAAACATTCTACCCTACGTGAAACTGATGAACGACTTTGCATTCGAGCTCAAAATCCAACATTGCCACATATACAGATCGGGTATCTGTAATACAAAATCCAGAACGCTCCAAAATTTGAACTTTTTTTGATTGTCGAGATAACACCATATGTAGTAAATTCCACATCTGACCACATGTGACGGGGCACAAAATTATTAAAAATATAATGTAAAATGCCCTTCAGTCTGTGTGTATAAGGTATGTGTGAAATAATAAATGGATTTCTTGTGTAGACTTCGGGTCCCGTCCCCAAGATATCTCATTATTATGTGCAAAAATGTCAAAATTCGAAAAATAAATTGGAAATCTGAGACAGTTCTATTTCCAAGCATTTCTGGGTTCGGGAGCCCCTGAGCCAACGGGGAGGAGCAGTGCGTGGCGAGTTTCCAAAGGTGGATCAAATAAATAAATAAATAAGTAATTGGGCAAAGGCTGTCAGCATCATCAGCCCAATTATTTTAGGTCGGAAAAAAAGCAAACTCTATAGGCGTTATTCAAAAAGAGCTGAACTGGCTCAGAAATTGCACCGAATGGTGAATTTCCCTGTACGGTGCAATTTCCTGGCCATTCAGCGATTCAAAAAGCAAATAATTCACCAAATATTGGTGAATTGCCAGCGAAATACGTGCCTGTTCGACAGCAGTGAAATCCCCATAGAGAAGCAATGGTTAATCTATTCAGAGACACCGAACAGCAGAGAAATGTCAGTTAAATTACCTGATTTTCTGTGGTTTCATTCAACAGGTTTAATCAGGCGAATCCCATAGGCTTCAATGTAAAAAATATTCCTGTTTTTATTGGATACTTATTAAACCATTTTATCGTTTTAATCTGCAGCAAAATGTATTTTTATTTATTAGGATTTTTCAGGCATTTTTCTGTAAAAAAATAAATTTCCAGATTTTTTTAAAATAGTGTTTTTTGAGGTTTTTCCTCTAACAGACCTTTTTATTATTATTCATAGGACCTTATATATTAATTCCAGGCATTTTCATGCAGTAAAGCAATCAACTTTTAAAAGTTGCATTGGTTTGTTTCTTTTTTTTTTTTACCCTGAGCTTGTCGGCTTTTTCCGGCGGCTGGTCGGCGCTCTGTTCGGCGGATCGTCAGCTTTTCTTGCATGCGTTCGGCAGTTTATGCGGCAGATCATCGAGTGCGTTTGGCTTTTTTTCGGCGGTTTATTGGATCACTCTGATTTTTTTGCTGTGGTTTTACAGTGGTTTTTTAGATGCGTTCGGCGGCTTTTCCCTGCACTTCGGGGACCCTGTGGTGAATGCTGAATTCATCGCTGGGTCAGGGAATTTGACTTCCCAAAGTGTGGGGAACGAAAGAGCACCGAAACTCCAGTGGAATTTTGGCGCTCTTTGAATAACCCTTCAAGTTTCGGCAGAGTATCCCTTTAGTTTGCACTGTGTCATTTGTAAGACCCAATCCAAATTGTCATTAGTAAGTGTCCAAGTTGAATATTTTAACTGATATTATGCAACATGGTTGCAGTATTGCTATTGGCCAACCCTGCAACCTATTTTTTTTAACCATATGTATGTAGGGTATTGGTTAAAACCTTAAATTCCATTTTTTTATAGGAATGATTAAAATCTTTTGTCCTAGAATAGAATGAAAAAGTTCCCTATTAAAAACATTAATGTATTCGCACTTGTAAAGCGTAAGATAAATTGTATCATTCATGAATTTCCGCTTTGAAGTCGGCATCTGCAAGTTTGCACGCTCAAGATTAATTCGCTATTTCCAAGCAGATAGCATTGTTGCAGGTGAGTCACAGGAAACTATAACTGTTTAATGATTGATGGAGCAAAGTTTATCTGTGAAGACATATCTGAGAGCAAATAACGACAGGCTTCTCTAGAAACAATGGAATTAGAGGCATATTCAGGAAACTCCTCCCCCTATCTGCGTTTCTGCCACTGTAGTCTGGTTAAACTTTAAATCAAACAGTAATATGGGATTAAAATTGCGTTTGATACCATTTTAATGAGCACCTGTTAAAAATGATGTCACAGACGTCGCTTGTCTGCTTGTTCCGCTCTCCTGGCACCCTCTCACCAAGATCAGCCTGGACGCTGAATTACTCGGAACTCAGTGCCTCGAGCAGCCTGATCTCTTGGAACGGATCCACTGATCCAGATCGACTACTCTAGTCTACTGGAGTCTTTTCAGATTCACCGTGCTGATTCGGCCCGCTGAATCGGATCTGCTGAATTGGATTGCTGCTCTAGATCCGCGCTTCCGATTCAGATCCGGTGAATCGATTCGTTCCGGCGGATCTGCATAGTCGATCTGGGACAGGCTTCGCTTGTCAGCCTGTCTTGTTCTCCCGGCACCCCCTCGCCTGGATCAGACCGGCTGCTGAGTTACTCGGAACCCAGTGCCTCGAGCAGCCTGATCGCTGGGGACGGAGTCGCTGATCCGGATCTGCGATACGGATCCGGTGATTCTGATCGAATGAATCGATTTTTCAGCTAGGTACCCAGATGGCCGCTCCGTGCCTGCTGAGTCAGGGAAGAGAAAGTACCCTGAAATGAAACACCAGGCAGGCTGTATGTTCAAAACAGGATTGTCTGGCTTTATTGAAAAGCACACCAGTATTTATGCTCAGTTAACACACACACACTTTAAAACTTCCCGCCCACCCCAACAGTTATGATTGGTTCATTTCAAGTCTGGAGGCTCCATTTTGGTCATGGATTGGTTGCAACATGGTCCACCGGCTAGGCAAACGAGTCTTGAAATTTTCCGCGATTCGGATTGGCGGGCTGATCCAAATCATGTAATGATCCGAATCGCGGGTGTGATCTGGTTCACGTAGTGATCCGGTTCGCAGCCAGAAGTTGTGAGTCGGCTGGACCTGATCTGAACTGCTTCTGGCTGGTTTCCAAAAGTCTCCATTTTGTTCCATGCGGTCCTTTGTCCTCCAGCCCCAGGGGTAATGGGGCAAATGAGCTCAGTGCCAGGGCTGGGGGGAACAGATCCAGCAAGCGTAGGCAGCAGTCTTACACACAGCACAGCATACTAAAGTACATCACACCAGGGACACAGTATACATTGGGAAATGTCCTTTTTCTCTTTTCACTGTCTAACTGAAGCAAATCATTTCATGGAGCCGTGAAGACCTTGGACTCGGCTCAGAAGTCTAGCTCTGTACCTACATTGAGAGAACCTTTCCAGCTCTGCTTCAATGAGGTGATATATCTCATATCTCTCATTTGCAAAGTGAATATTCTCCTATGAACCTCACTGCTCTATTCTTGAATCGATAGGGATGTGCATGGCTGAAAAATTTGTTTCGTTCAGTTTCGTTTTTAAATAATTTCGTTTTTGGAATTTCAACTAATTTCGTTTCGTATTTCGCTTAGTTTCGGATTGACTTGAAATTTTGAATCGATTCGATAGTTGTTGATATCCATTTGATAGTTCATTTCAAATTCGATAGCTGATATCAATTATTCAAATTTTTCTTTTATGATGATGATGATACAGTGTAAAACGAAATAAATTTGTAATATACCGTTTTGTTTCGAATTCGTATCGTATCAATTCGTTATTCGGAAGTTCTTCCGAAATACGAATTATCAAATTTCATTCCAAATTCAGAATTTTTCCCGAAACAAATGCATGTCTCTAGAATCGATCAGAGTTATACTGGATCTAGTATCTCCACTGCCGAATTATAACTTATTGACTCCATTGGTCACTCAAGTTATATGAAAAAGGTTAAATGGATTCTCGTGAATTCTCTTCTCACTCTCGCGAGAAAGGGATTTTGAGAAATTACCGCAGTAATACAAGCCAAGCAAGGTTTGGTTGCAGCTGTTGGTTTTGCAGTCAGTGGCAGCTGTTGACATTTCAGGTTGGTCGGGCACCAGGCTGTAAACATGAATGTTTTTAGTCTTGAAAAGGAATATGTCTATATGGCACTACTACCTCCAAAATATGTGGACAATCCCATATTTATGGAACAAACCATATAGGCATATTCCTTTTTAATGAGCCGAATAAAATTGCTATTTTGAGGATAAATTCAATAAGATAAGATCTACATTGAAGTCTCAGATGTGAGCTTTGGCCAACGTCCATCAGAGTTCAAATAGCTAGGCCTGTGCACCGATTTTTTTTTCGGTTCGATTCGGTTTGATTTGTTCGGATGTTTAAACTTTTCGATTCGGCTCGTTTCGACCGATTTCTGTTTCGATTCGGTTCGGTTCGTTTTTCGTGTACATTTTTTTTTAGGAATATCGACCATTTTTCGTATTTTCGTGTCACTTTGCTCGTTTTTTGTATCGACTTTTCCGAAATTTCGGAAATTTTCGTTTTTTCGGAACGTCTGTTCTCCTCGTTTCAAAGTGTCTACGATAATTCTGGTGATTCCATCGTGTTTTTTTTTATTAAATAAAGATCCTTTTTTTCTTATGAATAATTGAATATACATTTCACAACTTTATTTAATCATATTAAAATGGTATGAAAGCCAAGGAACAAAAAAAATGAACAAAACGATTTAAAAAACGCTAAACTGACCCGAATGCCACAAGAAACAAGTGATACGCATTTACAAATACAGAATTTACAGAATCAGCGATATAACCGATAATAGTTAAATATACGATTTCCAGAATTACCGAAATGGAACCGAAATCACGAATGGAACCGAAATCATGAATAGAGCAAAAATAAATTTTGATTTGACACATTTCAAGTCCATTCGAAAAATCCGAAATTTTTTCGTTTCGGCTCGGAAAACTTTTCGGATCTATCGGTTTTCGGGTCCGATCCGATTCGGAAATTCGGCCGAATCCGAAGACACGAATCGGGAAATTTCGTGAAAATTCCGAAATTCCGAAACCCGAAACGCACATCCCTACAAATAGCCAGCAGCAGGGAGCTTAAACACACTTGCAATCTATCAGGGTTATTCAAAGAGTTTCGAAAAGTCATCGCACGTTCGGTGACTTTTCGTTCTCTTCAATTCGATTCCTTTTGCCGATCCGGTGTATTCAGCAAACACCACAGGGTCCCCGAATTGCAGGGAAAAGTCACCGCAAACCCGACGAAAACGAACCGCAAAACCCAGAGAATGCACGCCGAAAACCCTCAAAAACGTCTGGATTAACCTGCCGAAAAACCACAGAAAAACCCGAACAGGAGCCGATTGCAGCCTTCGACACAGCAGAAGAGGCAGTGAATAAATTAGGAAAACAGTTTGTATGATTGATTGAAAAGTGAAACGCTGTTTGCAAAGAAACTACTGAGCGAAAATGTATGAAATTTGCATATGAGGTCCAGGGAATGATAATAAAGAGGGCTGTTACAGAAAAAAGAAGAAAACTTTAAAAAAAAAAAATTAAGAAAAATGCTTAAAATATCATAAAAAAAATCTATAAATAAAGAGACTCTTTACTGCAGAATTTTATAATGAACGGTTTATTAGATATTGAATTAAAATGGGAATATTTTTAACATTGAAGCCTATGGGATCCTCCTGAATAAATATGCCGAATTAAACCACCGAATGGCAGGGGATTAGGGGAACCTTTCACTGCTGGTTTGTGTTCTCTGAATAGTCGAAGCAGTGCTTTTTCATGGGGATTTCACTGTCCTCGAACAGGCACCGAACAGGCACCGTATGTGCAGGCAATTCGCCAGGATTTTGCCAATTGCCTGCTCTCTGGATAGCCGAATGGCCAAGAAAGGTAATCGAACGCTGATTTTCAGCGTTCGGTTACTTTTCTCAAGCAATTCGGATCTCTTTGAATAACCCTGTGTGTTTCTTAAGACCTCCCATATAGTCCTTATCAGATTTCTGGACAGCATCCAAGACAAATGAACAGCTGATATTTAGTTTGTTTTACTCTACCTAGCAACATTTGAAGAGTCAATGACACTACTTAAAGGGACAAAACACATTTTATCAACCAGACACATGTTAAATGACACAAAAAGCAGAAAAAAGAACTTTATAATTTAATTTTTTTTATATTTTGTTTATTGCAATATAAATTGGCAGGGCACTGCCCCAGCTGTCCCTTTGGATAAGCCTCCACTGCTTTCAGCGTCTTTTTTAGTAATACGTTGTATTTATAATATCGACGATTTCCACAAAGTAGTGTATTTTAACTACAATTTAATCAATAGAACACTAAAGGCTGGGCTGAAATGAAAGACACTGGAAAGTATTTCAAACTGTGTGCAGGTTACCTTTGTCAAATAGTGAGACGTGTGACCTTGTGGTCTTCCCTGATGCTTTGCTTAAACAAACACCAGCCCATGATTTGAACGTTTAAAGGTTGACTTACTGTAAAGTAGCAGTGGAACGGAGCTTTGAAAAGGCAGCAGCGCCATCGTAAACCTATTTATTATTATTCCTTTGCAAATACAGTAAGTTATATTTGTCTGAAAGCATTGTCATAAATCCACATTTTTACCCTATGCTGCCATTCCACAAGCTTTTAAACTGAAGTTATGTGGACGGCACGCATGTTTACTCAGATAAGGCATGTTGCAAAAGGTGTCGTTCTTGGAACCTGCCGTAACAACTGATTTTAAAAAATACACAGACTTTGCTGTTGCGGTGAGGTTAGATCTCCATGGCAAGCGAGTATTTATCAACATGAACTTAACAAATTGACCCAGGATTCTTATTTAATGAGGTTACACAGTGGCATGTCGATATATCGGAAACATCCAGAGAAGAAGACATTTTGATACAAAACGTAGCACACGCAGACACATTTTTTACAGAATTAATTGGAAAAATCCATACAACAGTATTTGCTGTCTTTTCGTTTAGCGTTTTACATCTTCTTGTGAGTTCTACACTGCCTGGACCAAAAAAAGTCACACGCTGTAACATTTGGTTGGTGTGCCTTTTGCTGTGATTCCAGTACGTATTCACCACCATGCCATTGTATCGATTAACTAACGCAATGTCACAGCAAATAAAACCAATAATAAGATCAGAATTCTAAATAGAACCTATATGAAAAGGGCGCATTTCACCGGCCACAGTGCCATCGACTGAGGAAGCTGGCATTGTGGATGGCGAAACGCGTCTCTTCTATATAGGTTCTTTTGTAGAATTCTGATTTTATTATTGGTTTTATTATTCTTTTTTAAGTTTATTTATTGCTTTCTGCCATCAGACTTTGCAGCATAACCCCTTTATTTTCACTTCATACACAGTATCTAGGTTTAAACCCCCATAGAGAAGCAATGGTTAATCTATTCAGAGAAACCGAACAGCAGAGAAACCTGCTCTATATAAAAAATATTAAAAAAATACATAAAGGTGTTCCAAAAATAAATTCGAAAAAGACGATTTGCTGAAAATGAACAGAATAAATGGTTGAACATAAAAGAAAAACAATACTATTGCTCTACATTGTTTTACACCTGTTTAAAAATGTCGAACCGAACCACTGAAAATCAGGGCATTTCAGTGACACTTCGGTGCAGTTCGGCATTCTCTAAATAGATTAACCATTACTTCTCTGTGGGACAATTTCGCTGCCGCCAAAGATCGCCGATCTGCGTGGACCGGCGGTGAATGGCACCGCATTTCGCTGTCAATTCGGCAGTATTTGCTGAATTGACAGATTAGCGAATAGACGAACTGCCACGAAATTGCGCCATTCGGTGCAATTCGGTCACAAGTTCATCGTTTTCAGAATAACTCCTTTTAAAGTGTTCCTCTCATATCTCACTGTTGTTAGATTTTTAGAATCGATCAAATCTATACAGCAATATGAAGATTACACTGCCATCTCTTGGATAAATGGGAATGGCAGCACTATGGCCAACGCGCTGTATTCCTGATTACTTCCAGCAAATAATCCAAAAGAAACACTATTTAATCTAAACTGTATTTTGCATTTTAAATTGTGCCTCCACAAAAATGAGAACTAAAATGCATTTTTAAGTTAAAACAACAGTTTTCCACAATAATGCTGATCTAATTAAACGTATCAAAAGTTGTATACTTCGTTGAGTGATCTAATTTCCTAAAGCTGATACTATCAGGGTTATTCAAAGAGATCCGAATGGCTGTCGAAAGGTAAACCGAACACTGAAAATCAGCGTTCGGTTACCTTTCTTGGCCATTTGGCTATCCAGAGAGCAGGCAATTCGCCAAATGTTGGCAAATTGCCTGCACATACGGTGCCTGTTCGGTGCCTGTTCGAGGGCAGTGAAATCCCCATAGATTCGTCTATTCAGAGACCAAAACCCAACATTGAAAAGTTGCCGAATTGCCCTGCCATTCAGTGGCTTCATGCGGCAGATTTATTCAGGCGAATCCCATAGATTTCGAAGTTAAAAATATTCCCATTTTAATATCTAATAAACCGTTTATTATTTTATTCTGCAGTAAAAAGTCTCTTTATTTATAGATTTTTTGGGATCTTTTTAGCATTTTTCGGGATTTTTTAAGCAAAAACATTTTGGCGATTTTTTTTTTTTTTTTTTTGAAACATTTGTTATTTTTTCTGTAACAGCCCTTTTTATTATCATTCATTGGATCATATGTGAATTTCAGACATTTTCGCTCAGTAGTTTCTTTGCAAACAGCGTTTCACTTTTCAAACATTCAAGCAAACTGTTTTTTTTTTTGCTCACTCCATTCGTCTGCAGTGTCGGCTTTTTCTGGCGGCTGCTGTGCGCTGTGATTGGCTCCTGCTTGGGTTTTTCCGGCGTTTTCGGCGGGGTTAATCCAGATGTTTTTGCTGGTTTTCGGTGTGCGTTCGCCTTCGTTTCGCGATGAGTTTTCGGCGGGTTTGTGGCGACCTTTCCCTGCAATTCAGGGACCCTGTGGCGCTTGCTGAATACACCGCAGGGTCGCTGAAATGGGATCGCCAAATCGAACCGAATTGAGGAGAACGAAAAGTCACCGAACGTGCGGTGACTTTTCGATTCTCTTTGAATAACCCTGTATGTTTACCATATTTAGGGCCCTATTCCCAGGTTAGCGTTAGGGAGGCGAACAGGGGAAATCTGCACCTGGAGGTTTTTCCATAGGGCCCCCATTTTAACGCAATGTTCCGTGGGAGAACGCAACGCCAACAGCAGGGATACTTACGGTAGAGCTTCCGCTTCACTGTGAGTATCACCTCCAGTAGTCCATAGGACTCCATGGAGGCTTGCATTTCCGGGCCGTGAGATCATGCAGTGCCGTGGAGTGATCGTTGGAAGGGAGACTGAGAACTATTTGTTCCCAGTCTCAGTCTTCTCCTGGGGACAAAAAGCAGTGGATTGGGCCAACGTTCTCGCCGCGGGATGAGAGGTGAGTAAGCTCCCTAAGGCTAGGGTCAGACGAACGCATTTTCGCTTTGTCTGTGAAAAAGTGCGTTCGAACGAATGGACGCATTTTTTCACGGAGTACGCGATAGCGGTCATACGATGCGCCATCTCGTCCGTGATTTTGTATGGATCATCAATAAAACACTTTTTGTGTCTGGACGTTATGTTGGCCGGACGTGTGCAGCGTCTGACGTCTCCCAATCACGCACACACGCCGCTAGCGGACGCAGCGCACTCTGTACGTCCGTACTAGAGGTTTGACGTTCTAGGAAAAATGCGCTCGTTTGCCACTTGCGTTGCGCCGACGACCTTTCGTGCGGCCGTACTACATGTGTTCCCTGGCATTGGACGTCATTTGCTGCTAGCACGGCCGTGATTTCGTGCGGCTAAACGCACGTGAAAACTGCTTTCGTCTGACCCTAGCCTTAGCTGTCATTTTTACCAAATACTGACGTCAAAATACAGTGCAATTCGTCAGTGGTCGGCGGCACCGAAATTGTCCCACAGAAGGTTATCGTGTCTCCTATTGACAGAACGCCGAATTGCACCAAAATTGAGGCAAAATGCCCTGATTTTCAGTGTTTCAGTTCGACAGGTTTAAACAGGTGAATCCCTTAGGATTTAATGTAAAAACATAGGACCCTATTCCAAAGCTGGTGCTAATTTAACCAGAACTTTTGTAAACTTAACAACCCCATAGACTATAATGGTAAGTTTACAACAGCTCTGGTTAAGTTAGAACCAACTTTGTCTTACTGCCCAATATCGTTTTAATTTTCTTTTTAAAGACTGTTCATTCTTTTAATTTTTTGCAATTTTTTTTTCTTTTTAACAAGGCGAATTCCATATAAAAAAGTTATGTATTTTTAATTTTTTTAAAGACCATTTTTTTTTTGCAATAACCTTTTTTATATTTTATTTTTTTAAGAGCTTTTTGTATTTTTTGTATTTTTATAAAAAAAAATTGGATTCTTTATTTCGTAACAGACCTTTCCATTATTTTGTTTAAAGGACGTTTTTTTGTTATTTAGACACATTTTAACAGATTTTTAACTCCTTTTAGGAGAATAGGAGACTTTCTTTTTTTCAGTTGGGTTGGAATGCCAATTTGGCGCAAACTCAGCGGTTATCGACGCGAATCCGCGTTTTTTGCCGACATCTGATTATTGCTTCAGCGACTCCAATTTCAGCAAAATATGGTGACCATCTACTAAATAGTGAATTCCCCATATTTAATGTGAAATCACAGAAATGCGGCGAAACGCAAAGCTCCGTAATTGAGGCTCTGAGAATAGACCCTTTAGAGGAACATTTTAGGCAACTGCTTGTAGATCCTGCATTAAGAATAAGAATTTGGTCCCAAATAAGCAAGAATTAAATCTAATCACAATCTCAATTAAAGCATTAACAGCTAAAACATGAACATATTCAAAGTGTGACTTAAGGACACTGAGCATATTTTTCCACCCTAAATCTCGATGTAAAATTGTCAGTAACATTAAAAAAAAACTTTCTTAGTTTCATTTTTAGAAATATGGAGAGATGTGTTCGGTGATAATGTGCCAGGGTTTAGTCATAAGCCGAGTTTCAGATTTATTTCACGATGTTAAATTTTTTTTGATATGGATGCCCCTGACTTATTGTACGCTTCCCTTCATGGTACCCAAAGTCAACATCACATGTTATTTTCAATTCTCAGTTTTATTTTCTTTTTTCTATTCTTGGTCTGAAAATGTCACCTGGTTTGTGGTCGTGGCGTTCAGAATCTCACTAGGAATGTTCTGTGAGTGGCTTCACTTCCATTTACGTTAAACAGAATCACTGCCATCTGCAATTTTAACTCTTTTAACCCCCTTCAGACCCAAAATCGAGTTAACTCAATTTTGCATTGTATTAAACTGAAAAGCAATCGTTAGCAAATCAAAAGCCTAGTTTCACGACTTTTTCATGCAAGTTTAATGAGCCCCCTGTAGTGAAATGAAATCTTTTGTTTTATCTCTCTCTAACCCCCTGGAGAGAGATAAAACAAGCTGCAAATAGCCCCAAACCTCACTGCAATAAAAGTTGAACCATGTTGCTGCTTCATTAGCCAGAGAGAGGACAGAATACAGGGAGAGCTGTGGGGTCACCTCACCACGTGTTTCTCCTCCCATTATTTGAGCATAAAAGACGAAGCTACACAACATAAAATTGAATACTGACTTGATACTACTTGTGTCTGTTTCCGTTACTCCCGGACGGCCGTAATTGACGAGGGACGATGGAGAGAGCAAACCAAGCAAATTAAAATGGGTTGATGGCACATTATCACAGGGATAAGATTCAGGGAGTTATAATGAATGTAAATCCCTGTTCAGTACAGATACAAGGTGTTGCTGTAATTGACATACACAGGCATTATGCAGCACATACAGATACAAGTTGTTGCTGTAATTGCCATACACAGGCATTATGCAGCACATACAGATACAAGTTGTTGCTGTAATTGCCATACACAGGCATCATGCAGCACATACAGATACAAGTTGTTGCTGTAATTGCCATACACAGGCATTATGCAGCACATACAGATACAAGGTGTTGCTGTAATTGCCATACACGGCATTATGCAGCACATACAGATACAAGGTGTTGCTGTAATTGCCATACACAGGCATCATGCAGCACATACAGATACAAGGTGTTGCTGTAATTGCCATACACAGGCATTATGCAGCACATACAGATCCAAGGTGTTGCTGTAATTGCCATACACAGGCATTATGCAGCACATACAGATACAAGGTGTTGCTGTAATTGCCATACACAGTCATTATGCAGCACATACAGATACAAGGTGTTGCTGTAATTGCCATACACAGGCATTATGCAGCACATACAGATACAAGGTGTTGCTGTAATTGCCATACACAGGCATTATGTATGTAGCACATACAGATATTGCATTATAATCTCATTCTGATCACTACAAACTCCCAGAAGCAGGAGATCTCACAATTTGATTATCTGTCTGCAGCACATTTACTGACACATTGGCCATTTCTGCCTGTATGCTGATAAATCAGATCCCATGTGACATTGTACAATATAAGGGATGCGATCTAGAGATCAGTACCTTACATTTCAACAATATTTATGTAAAGTATAAATTAAGACATTATATATTAAAAATGACCAAATTAACATTATTTAATTTTTTTATCTATAACAGAATAACAATTTCTGTGCACATTTTCCATTTTACCCTGTATTTAATTGTTAATTTTGCATCCTATGTTTCAAACAAATGTTAGGATAAATTGCCCCTTGGCTTTCTAGCAGCTCCTACAACCCACCTTGCCTCCCCTCCAACCAACGTCATTGGCTGCAGGGGGACTGACTGAGTTGAATATGGTAAGTGTATTGTGCATTGCTCGGGATTTGCGTATTTTAAGTATGCAAGCTCCGTAAAACCTCATCAGATCAGAGCTGTGCGCGCATGCACTGAACCGACCAATCGGCTGCCTCCCTCAAGACGCTCGCTATAACAGCCAGTCTGAGAAAGGTTGATGGCAACAGGCAGACTTGTCCAATCTGCGGAATGGCAGTTGGGAAATTCAAAATCCTGGCTGTCTGGTGATGCACGTGTGGGCAGAGGAAACGCCTCTGGTTCACAACGCATTTCCTGCCAAAGGAGGCAGGAGGGAGAGGGAGGTAATCAGGAAGAAGTGTCTTTCCTGATTCCCTCCCACTCCCTCCTTTGGCAGGAAATGCGTTGTGTAGTGTTGTACACAAAGCCTCTTTAAACCGTTAAAGTGGACAAGATGTGCAGAGTGTCTTTTTAAGGTTTCTCCTAACAAAACAATGGGTTTCGATAAGTAGATTGAAAACTTTCCAAATTTAAACCAGAAGAGCAGAATTGGAAATAAAAATGTCTGACTCAGCTGAGCTGAAACCTCAACACAACTATTGCTTCAGACGAGTCAGATCTGGTGTAAACCATTATTCCACCAAGGTATCAGAATGTTTGTAGTGATACAATGTCTATTGTAATTACACTAAAAGAACAGAATACACAGTTTCATCCAAAGTTCCAAAACCAATGGCAACACATTTACATTATATATTTGCTTATAGCATAAAAATCACACACATGTAGCTTCGTAGCTTTCATTTTTCGATTCACAGTCTTCGGAAAGGCTACACTGAGTGCAAAGATCATGTTCTTGAAAAAAGGATTTTAGCTTTAGTGAACTTGTGTGGGTGTGGAAAGTTTCACAATAGGTGTTAATGCTTCTCGGGAAGCTTTGCAGCCGCTGGTCCTTAAGAGCATTTGCTGAAGCATCCTATGTAAGCAGAATTTCACGAAGAAGAAGAGAAAAAAGATTGATTTATCCAGTGTTGATGTCAAATTTCTTTTGTAGTGGTTGAGATTTAAAACATTTCCACTTGTTGCTTCCGCTAGAAGATCTTGAACTGGCACGGCCAAGTGGCGTACCAGCTGCTACAGTTTATCAGATTCTACTTCCTGTTTCATTGTTACCCATAGATTAGAATTATCTCCATAGAATACTGGTAGAAACTAATGTATTTCTTAAAGCATTTTGGGAATCATTTAACTTGAGCTTTTCGAGCACTTAAAAGAAGACTAGTTTAACCTAAAACTCTAAGTCAGTAAGTTAATTAATAATTAGTTTTATTTTCTTGCTTCTCCAAGTTGAGATGTGCTGCCTTTTGACACATCGAAAGGTTTGATTGTTACCATCTGTCTGAAGGTTGATTTCAACAGCAATGATTTAGATAGATTGGGGGACTGGGCACTTAAATGGCAGATTAAATTTAATGTAGATAAATGCAAAGTTATGCACTTTGGAGTGAAGAACACACAATCAACTTATACCCTAAATCAGGGCTCAAAATTTCAAGTCCAAAGCTACTAACCAGGCCATAAGAGGTACTCGCCACCAGTTGCTCCACCTAACCCCTATCCAGCCCTTAACTCTGCCCCTAAACACACCCGCTTAAATTATCTTATGAAATTACACTGTTAAAGGTTTTATCTAGAATAAAGTTACAAAAATAACATTAATATCCAGACATCAGACCCCAGATACATGAATACCCAGTCATCAGAGTCCAGTGTGAGCAGAGTGAGGAGGCAGGGAAGCTCCTCTCCACCCCCCTTGCCAGTGACAGAGACAAGCTGGGTCAGGTTAGGCAGCTGATCCATGCCACCGAGCAGCCTGGGGAAGGGGGGGCTGCATGTGACACTGCCGGAATAAGCAGCACAAAATAATTTATTGTGCTGCCTGCGTGTGCATTTCCACTCACCCTCAATTAATTTCCACTCGCCAAATGCTAGTAGGCGAGTGGAAATTTTGAGCCCTGCCCTAAATGGTACGTAGTTAGTGAAATCAAAGCCAGAGAAGGATTTGGGAATAATCATAGACTTCAAACTAAGTAACAATGTGCAATGTCAAACAGCAGCCGCCAAGGCCAGCAAGGTATTGGCATGCATTAAAAGGGGAGTTCACTCTAGGGATGGAAACATAATTTTGCCTCTGTATAAATCGATGGTAAGACTGCACCTTGAATATGCCGTGTGATTTTGGGCACCTGTCTTAAAAAAGGATATTATAGTGCTAGAAAAAGTGCAGAGACGGGCGACTAAATTAATAAGGGGAATGGAATGCTTAAGTTATGAGGAAAGACTAACAAGCTTAAACCTGTTTAGTTTAGAGAAACGGCGCCTTAGAGGGGATCTGATAACTTTATATGAATATATAAGGGGCCTTAGAGGGGATCTGATAACTTTATATGAATATATACGGGGCCTTAGAGGGGATCTGAAAAAAGTTATATAAATATACAGGGTCTTAGAGGGGGTCTGATAACTTTATATAAAAATATACGGGGCCATTATAAACCATTGTCTGGAAACCTATTCATTAACAGGACTATACACAGGACACGAGGTCACCCATTTAGACAGGACGAAAGGAAATTCAGTGTAACGCATAGGAAGGGTTATTTTACAGTGAGAACAATAAAGCTGTGGAATTCTCTGCCTGTTGAGGTCGTTGGGTCAGAGTCTGTACAGACTTTGAAAAAATGACTGGATGACTTCCTGCAGACACAGATTATTTAGGGTTATAATATTTAATATGTGGGTAGGTTTCTTGATCCAAGGAGAAATCTGATGCCATTCTGGGGTCAAGAAGGAATTTTCCCCCAGTTTGTTGCATATTGACGAGCGCGTCAGACTGGGTTTTTTGCCTTCTTCTGGATCAACAGCAGTAGGTGATGTGTGAGAGGCTGAACCCGATGGACGCATGTCTTTTTTCAGCCTATATAACGATGTAATGATATGAAATAGGCAATGATTACACCCTCCCAATGCAATGGAAAGTATTTCAGGATGGTTGTCATAGAGAAGATATGATTGTGAGTAGGGATGCACCGATACCGATACTAGTATTTGAGTCATTGCTGATGCCGGCATTTGCACGAGTACTTGGTACTCGTGCAAATGCCCTGATACCTCTACCGATACCCGGAAGTCAGCACAGGGCTGGCTTGCCAGTATCCGAGGGGTTGGGGCTCCTAGCAGAATGCATTAATAGCATTCCGCTAGCATTCTCTTCCAGCTGTCGGCCGGCTGGCCACGCCACATGGTCCTACGAGTGAGCGCTGGCCTGTGACATGGCCTCCAGCCGTGATCTTGCGTCCCTAGTGTCACATGGTCAACAAACTTTGAATGAAGCGATAGGGAGAAACTAAGATCAAAACACACCTACCATCATTACTTTAATGAAAACAAAATAAAGAAATAGTTGACTCAGGAAAGAGTGGCTTGTGACTCATGAGAAGGAAATACTGTGGGTGTAAATAGAATGTGTTTGTTTGATTAGCAAGATAAGAAGGTAACAGGTTATGACACTAAACAAAAGCCCTGACTTGCAACGGCACACAAGTCATATAACAAACCAACACAAAGAATTAGATGTGAGGACACAATGTTCTCCTGTAGGTCTAGGGTGCATTCTGCTGTGTCTTCAAGACTAACACTTCAATAAATGGTCGATATACTTAATAAAACAAAGCTATAAAGTCATATAATGTGTAAGCTGAAGAAAACAAAAAGTATATATTAGAATCATACTAAGTTCGTCACCCTAAAACTAAGAATCTGCAAGATGCATAATAATGTTTTCGGCAGGATAACTGTTTCAGGATCTTGTTTGATACTGTCCTCATAATTTGCAGATTTTGGGCAAATATGCAGCATTGATGTACCATATTAATACATCGTAAAACAACTGATGTGTGAAATGGTCCTAAAGGGATATTCTATTGAAAAACAGAGTTAATCTTTATTCCATCCATCAGCTGCCTCTCTGACAACCAGTGGCGTCGTAACGTGGGGGCGGGGGGTGCGGCCCGCACCAGGTGACACCAGCCATTAGGGTGACACCGTCACCCTAAGGGAGGGTGTCTCACCCTCCACCGCGTATTCGCTCCCTGCAACCGTCCGAAGCATGCAGCTTCGGCGCTCGCCTGGAGGAAACGCGTCACCAACCAATCGCGGCTGGTCACGTGGCTCCCCCAGGCGAGCGCCCAAGCTGCGCGCCGCCGGACACTCAGAGGGAGCGAACACGCGGTGCAGGAGGAGGTGAGCTGAGACATGTGCTGGGCCATTATCCATGAGCTGGGGCATATCCATGAGCTGCTGGGGCAAATCCATGAGCTGGGGTCATTATCCATGAGCTGGGGCAGTATCCATGAGCTGGAGCAGTATCCATGAGCTGGGTCAAATCCATGAGCTGGGTCAAATCCATGAGCTGGGTCAAATCCATGAGCTGGGGCATATCCATGAGCTGGGGCAAATCCATGTTTGAGTTGGGGCATATCCATGAGCTGGGGCAAATCCATGAGCTGGGGTAAATCCATGAGCTGGGGCATATCCATGAGCTGGGGCAGTATCCATGAGCTGGGGGGCATATCCATGAGCTGGGGGCAGTATCCATGAGCTGGGGCAGTATCCATGAGCTGGGGTATATCCAAGAGCTGCTGGGGCAAATCCATGAGCTGGGGCCATTATCCATGAGCTGGGGCAGTATCCATGAGTTGGGGCAGTATCCATGAGCTGAGTCAAATCCATGAGCTGAGTCAAATCCATGAGCTGGGTCAAATCCATGAGCTGGGGCATATCCATGAGCTTGGGCAGTATCCATGAGCTGGGGCAAATCCATGAGCTGGGGGCAGTATCCATGAGCTGTGGCAAATCCATGAGCTGGGGCATATCCATGAGCTGGGGCAGTATCCATGAGCTGGGGCATATCCATGAGCTGGGGCAGTATCCATGAGCTGGGGCAGTATCCATGAGCTGGGGGGCAAATCCATGAGCTGGGGCAAATCCATGAGCTGGGGCATATCCATGAGCTGGGGCATATCCATGAGCTGCTGGGGTATATCCATGAGCTGGGGCAGTATCCATGAGCTGGGGCATATCCATGAGCTGATGGGGTATAGCCATGAGCTGCTGGGGTATATCCATGAGCTGGGGCATATCCATGAGCTGGGGTATATCTATGAGCTGCTGGGGCATATCCATGAGCTGGGGCAGTATCCATGAGCTGGGGCATTATCCATGAGCTGGGGCAATATCAATGAGAGGAGCTGGGGGCATAGCCATGAGAGGAGCTGGGGCAAAATCCATGAGAGGAGCTGGGGCATTATCCATGAGATGAGCTGGGCAGTATATCCATGAGAGGAGCTGGGGCAAAATCCATGAGAGGAGATGGGGCATTATCCATGAGAGCAGCTGGGGCAGTATATCCATGAGAGGAGCTGGGGCACAATCCATGAGAGGAGCTGGGATAAAATTCTTGAGAGGAGCTGGGGCAATATCCATGAGAGGAGCTGGGGCAAAATCCATGAGAGGAGCTGGGGCAAAATCCATGAGAGGAGCTGTGGCAATATCCATGAGAGCTGCTGGGGCATATCCATGTGAGCTGGGGAATTATCCATGTGTGCTGGGGGCAGTATCCATGTGTGCTTGGGGCAGTATCCATGTGTGTTGGGGGCATATCCATGAGAGCTGGGGCAATATCCATGTGTGAGCTGGTCTGGGGCAATATATCCATGTGTGAGCTGAGGCGCAATATATCCATATGTGAGCTGAGGCTCAATATATCCATATGTGAGCTGAGGCGCAATATATCCATGTGTGAGCTGGGGCAATATATATCCATGGGTGAGCTGCTGGGGGCAATATATAATTGTGAAACTGGGGCAATATATCCATATGTGAGCTGGGGGCAATATATATCCATGGATGAGCTGCTGGGGGCAATATATCCAGAGCTGCTGGGGCAATATATATCCATGTGTGCTTTCACTGCCTTCGAACAGGCATCGTACTTGCTGGCTGTTGGCAAAAAGTTGTGTGAGCATATGAGAGAGCTCCGCAGCAATAAACCTCAGTAATGTGCGCTGTGTGTATGAGCATTCAGTGTTATATGGGAGTACTGATTTAGGAGTAAGAGTAGTTAAAAAAAATCCGTAAAACTCGGGGGGGGGGTGTGACACCATAAGTTACCGCACCGGGTGACACCAACCCTAGTGACGCCACTGCTGACAACGGTCTCAGAGAGGTTGATGTTAGGAAAATCTCTGCGACCTGACATGACTAGTGACCTACCTGGTGACCAGCAGCAGGAAATTCAAAAATCCTGGCTTCTGGTGATGCTGGTTGCGTTGGAGAAAACTCCTCCACTTACCCAGTGTTTTCTGCAAGATTGGGGGTGCTGGGACAAGAGGAGAGAAGGTAGGGCACTCCTCACATCCTGATCCCTTTAATTCTAAAACGTGGTCAGGGTGAGTAGAGTGTCCCTTTAAGGTCTCTCTATGAGTAGCAAATAATTAGAAGACCAGACATCCAGCTTCTTTCTATCAGGGTTATTCAAAGAGCTCCGAATTGGTGGAGAAAGGTAACCGAACGCTGAAATTCAGTGTACGGGCTACCTTTCCTGGCCATTCGGCTATCCAGAGAGCAGGCAATTCGCCAAATTGATAGATTTTTTTAGGATATTTTAAGCATTTTTTGGGATTTTTTTTTTTAAAAAAAATTTCCAATTTTCTTTTTTTTAACTTTACTTATTTTTTCTGTAACAGCCCTTTTTATTATCATTCCCTGGACCTCATATGTAAATTTCAGACATTTTCGCTCAGTAGTTTCTTTGCAAACAGCGTTTCACTTTTCAAACATTCAAGCAAACTGTTTTTTTAATTTATTCACTCCATTCGTCTGCGGAGTCGTGTTTTTCCGGCGGCTGCTCTGCATGTGATCGGCTCCTGCTCGGGTTTTTTCCGGCGGCTTCACTGCGTGTGATCGGCTCCTGCTCTTGTTTTTCCTGTGTTTTCGGCTGGTTAATTCAGATGTTTTTGCGGGTTTCAGTGAGCCTTCGCCGGGTTTTGCGGTGAGTGTTCGTCAGGTTTGCGGTGAGTGACGTTTCCCTGCAATTCGGGGACCCTGTGGTGCTTGCTGAATACACCGCAGGGTCGCCGAAATGGGATCGCCAAATCGAACTGAATTGAAGAGAAAGAAAGGTCACCGAACGTGCGGTGGCTTTTCGATTCTCTTTGAATAACCCTGCATATCTGGATGCTATGCACCAAGAAAACCTGAGTGTATTGGGTAGAGATCGTCAGTGACACAGTTAATTGTTGAAGCTTTCATCATGTTCTGATGACAATCCAATGACCCAATAGTTATTCTAGACCAGTAAGGTGGCTGAGAACAATAAGAAATTAAAAATGTTGGTAACTTAGGTCAATTTTGTTTTTAAAAAAGACAACGTTTCAGCTTGGATCTGGACTTTATGTCAGTTTTAAATGTTGCCTTTTCAAGTAAATTGAATCTGATTGTTTAATTGGAGTGACATCTTTTGCTGTTTCAGATGAGGTTTGGCAGGAACATGGTAAAGAGTGCACCATTGGCTGGAATCAAAGGTAAACTATGTTTCTTCACTGACAATGTCTCAAAAACACCGTCCTCACAAATCTATTCAATCTGTGGCCAAGCACAGGCTGCGAGGCGGCACATTAACTTTCAATTGAACATAAATTATAATGTCCACTGCAGGTGTCGCATTGGTAAAGTTGGACAGTGATCCATCAGGAGTCGCCTGGATAGTGTGTCCGTATTGTAGGACAGCAACACGAGGCGAGATAAAGACATCTAAGTGAAACCTCTCATCTGCAAATTGTTACTCTTGTCACCACTTTTCACTGTTCCTACTCCTGAACAAATCCAAAGCTCCTCTGCTTCTATCAGAAATTATTCTGAATGTTGTCTCTCGGCGCGTGGATCATTGCTTTTCCCATTCCACTGTGTAAATGTACAAGTTTCCTTATTATTTCAACTATCTTTTTGAAATCACTTCTTCTGACCTGTATGTTGTGTTACCAAAGATCTCAACGTAAAACTCGCAACATCGAATCTGCAGAATTCTAATGAGAGTTCTCTCTGGTTCTCCTGGTTTCCTTTACTGATTTACTGATGGTTTTTATCATGGTTTTGTTGACCTTGAAGATACTTTAGAAATTGTTTAATTTAAACACTTTCAATATTCATTGTTACAAAGAATCGTTGGCTACATTCTGAATGCACTTAACATAGAAACATAGAAAATGTCGGCAGATAAGAACCTTTCGGCCCATCTAGTCTGCCCAATTACATGGATACTTAACGTGGATTTATCTTTTGTTTAGGATAGCCTTATGCCTATCCCATGCCTGCTTAAATTCAATTACTGTTTTGGCCTCTACCACTTCTACTGGAAGGCTATTCCATGTATCCACCACCCTCTCAGTAAAATAATGCTTCCTGATGTTACTTTTAAACCTTTGCCCCTCTAATCTAAGACTATGTCCTCTTGTTTTGCTACTTTGTTTCCTTTTAAATATACTCCCTTCCTCTACCTTGTGGATTCCCTTTACGTATTTAAATGTTTCTATCATATCTCCTCTGTCTCGTCTTTTTTCCAAGCTGTACATGTTAAGATCATTAAGCCTTTCCTGGTAACTTTTCTCCTTCAAGCCGTACACCATTTTAGTAGCCCTTCTCTGAACTCTCTCCAAGATGTCTATATCCTTCTGGAGATACGGTCTCCAGTACTGCACACAGTACTCCAAGTGAGGTCTCACCAGTGCGCTGTACAGTGGCATGAGCACTTCCCTTTTCCTACTGCTAATACCTCTCCCTACACAACCAAGCATTCTGCCAGCATTTCCTGCTGCTCTATTACATTGACTACTTACCCTTAGATCCTCTGAAATAATAACCCCTAAATCCCAACCCTCAGATGTTGAGGTTAGGACTGTATCAAATATTCTATATTCAGCCGTTGGGTTTTTACGTCCCAGGTGCATTATCTTGCACTTATCCACGTTAAAACTCAATTGCCACAGCTCCGACCATTTTTTTAGTTTACCTAAATCATTTGGCATTTGGCTGATCCCTCCAGGAACGTCAACCCTGTTGCAAATCTTTGTGTCATCAGCAAAAAGACATACTTTTCCATTAATACCTTCTGCAATATCACTAATAAAAATATTAAAGAGAATGGGTCCAAGTACTGACCCCTGAGGTACCCCACTGGTAACAAGACCTTGCGCCGAATAAACTCCATTTACCACAACCCTCTGTTGCCTGTCACTCAGCCACTGCCTAATCCATTCAACAATATTGGAATCCAAGCTCAAAGATTGCAATTTATTGATAAGCCTTCTATGCGGAACAGTATCAAAAGCCTTACTGAAATCTAAATAAGCAATGTCTACTGCACCACCTGTGTCTATTATTTTTGTTACCCAATCAAAAAAATCAATAAGATTAGTTTGGCATGATCTCCCTGAGGTAAACCCATGTTGTTTCTGATCCTGTAATCTATGTGTTTTTAGATGTTCAACAATCCTTTCCTTTAACATGGTTTCCATGTTAACACTGGTTTTAGCAACAAAACAAACATACTTAATAGTATTCCGCGTTGGTTACGGCTTTCCCAAAGACAGGGGAGCTTTTATGATATAAAAGTCGATAATTCGGGTATTTTTCCAAATTTTTCATGGTATATGTACGCCATGTGGATGCACATTAAAAAAACTAAAAATAAAAATCTCATTTTGTGTTTCTGTCTGATTACAAGGACTAACTGTTTGGGATCTTCCTCCGATCATTTATATTCCATCCTGTTTTCTCAATGTATAGGTAAATGTGCCATAGAGGGGCCTAGACTGTCCAAAAATCATTGAAAACACAACAAAAATGTAATTTGTCAGCCAGCTGCTATAAGCGTCTTTAAGCTGTGGTCCTAACCAGCTAAATACAGACACATGCAAAAGGAATTGGCACAAGGACTTGGTATAATAAGTTACACTGCTGTAACCCTTTTATTATGAAAACGAGCAGGGGGACAGCAAACGTTTTAGGGTGTAGTATTGATAAGGTGGAGAATACCCAAAACATTTGCTGCCACACTACTTATAATAAATAGCCCGTTATACAAAACGCTTGTGAATATTCAGTTTGATTGTGTTTTCTCTGTGTATAGAAAGTGAGTAAATCATATTTGTGGCTTTTTTTAATAATGATCAATCAGCACGACTTTAGTGTGGCCTAGAAACAAACCGATCGGGAAGTTTCAGACCAGCCATAGAGGCCCTAAGAGACAAGGCGTGTAGAACCTTCTATGCCATCAGGAGAAACCTCTACAAACTAAAAACGCCTGTAAGAGTCTGGCTTAAAATCTTTGATAGCGTCATGGCTCCAATCCTCCTTCATGGCAGTGAAGTATGGGGCCCCATCACCTACCCTGACCAACCCAAATGGGACACCAGCCCAACAGAAATATTCCATCTGGAATTCTGCAAGCACCTCCTCCAAGTCCATCGGAGCACCTCTAATAATGCTTGCCGGGCCGAGCTGGGCACACTCCCCTTACTTCTTGCAGTACAGAAGAGGGAACTATCATACTGGGACCACCTAAACATCAGCAGCCTCAACTCATACCACCATAAAGCCCTACTGGCCAACAAGGACCACCCCAAACCATGTGGGCTGCAACAACTCATATCCACCCTGATCATCCAAAGCCCCCATGAATGCAACCTTACAAAATATCAAATAAAGGCCCTAATTAACGATTCCAGGGAAAACTATATCAGAGAATAGAGACATGATATAGCAAACTCCCAGAAACTCACCATTTACCAATCCCTACATAGGGAGTACAAACTGGCCCCATACCTGGAGCTACTACAAGACCCCAAGGACAGACAGATCCTGAGCCGGTACAGACTGAGCGCCCACAGCCTGGAGATCGAATCAGGGCGGCATAGACAGACCTACAAGCCCAGGGAGAATAGACTGTGCCAGCGTTGTGACCAGGGGGCCCTGGAAGATGAGGTCCACTTCCTCCTACAGTGCCCCAAGTACTCAGCACTGAGGGAAACTCACTTCCAGAGACTCTCCGCTCTCATCCCGGACTTCACCTCTATAGAAGAGACAAGGAAACTCCACATCATACTTGGAGAGGAGACCAGGAAACTCCACATCATACTGGGAGAAGAGACCAGGAAACTCCACATCATACTGGGAGAGGAGACCAGGAAACTCCACATCATACTGGGAGAGGAGACCAGGAAACTCCACATCATACTGGGAGAAGAGACCAGGAAACTCCACATCATACTGGGAGAAGAGGAGCCGGCAGTGAAAATATCTGCCCAATACGTCACAGAATGTCACAGACTGAGAGGAACATAAGAGATCCCGGACTTATAAATCCCCAACACGGACTCGCCCCCATCCCCCTTCACATTATCCCTTACCCCTTATAATATCCATGGACTTGCCCATTCTCCCCCATATATGTCCCACTACCCCCCTCCACCCCCTCCCCATATGCTTTGGCAATGCTAAAATTTATTTGGTCCTGCCAATAAAGCTTATTTTGATTTGATTGATTTGATTCGATTTGATTTGTGTGGAGAAATGAAGCAGGGATTTTCTTTTGGTTTCCATGACGATTGTTCAGCATTTTGCATTACTGTAGAAGTCCTCTAAAAATGCTTTCAGTACGGCTATCTACAGATATTTGGAAATTAAATCATTAATAATGACTGAATTCTATAACGATTTAACCAGGACCAGTGTTTCACTTAACGCTTAACTATTTCTTTTAAAGACTTTTTCTCTAATGATAATTTATTATATTTTGG
>CM019073.1:5148786-5234235 GCA_009667805.1 Leptobrachium leishanense
GTGAAGAACACACAAGCATCGTATACCCTAAATGGTACGGAGTTAGGGAAATCCAAGCAGGAGAAGGATTTGGGAATAATCATAGACTTCAAACTAAGTAACAATGTGCAATGTCAAACAGCAGCTGCCAAGGCCAGCAAGGTATTGGCATGCATTAAAAGGGGAGTTCACTCTCGGGATGAAAACATAATTTTGCCTCTGTATAAATCGATGGTCAGGCCGCACCTTGAATATGCCGTGTGATTTTGGGCACCTGTCTTAAGAAAGGATATTATAGCGCTAGAAAAAGTGCAGAGACGGGCGACTAAATTAATAAGGGGAATGGAAGGGTTAAGTTATGAGGAAAGACTAACAAGCTTAAACCTGTTTAGTTTAGAGAAACGGCGCCTTAGAGGGGATCTGATAACCTTATATAAATATATACGGGCCTTAGAGGGGATCTGATAAACTTATATAAATATATACAGGGCCATTATAAACCATTGTCTGGAAACCTATTCATTAACAGGACTATACACAGGACACAAGGTCACCCATTTAGACTGGACGAAAAGAAATTCAGCCTAAAGCATAGGAAGGGTTATTTTACGGTGAGAACAATAAAGCTGTGCAATTCTCTGCCTGTTGAGGTGGTTGGGTCAGAGACTGTACAGACTTTTAAAAAACGACTGTATGATTTCACACAGAATATTAAGGGTTATAATATTTAATATGTGGGTCAAAGCTTTTTGATCCAAGGAGAAATCTGACTGCCATTCTGGGGTCAAGAAGGAATTTTTCCCCAGTTTGTTGCATATTTCAGACTGGGTTCTTTGCCTTCTTTTGGATCAACAGCAGTAGGTGTTGTGTGAGAGGCTGAACCCGATGGATGCATGTCTTTTTTCAGCCTATGTAACTATATGTAACTATATGTAGCTATATGTATTCAGCGCCCAAGTTCCCCTAAGGGATTCCATCTGACTGTCTTTGCTCCTGAGGAAGTCCATCTCTGGGCGAAACGCGTTGAGCTATAGACATCTCAATACTCCAAACTGAGTTCAGACCTTGACAGGTTTTGCTTTTATCTTGCATTTTATGGTCTGGGTTGATCTACCTATGCTTTTATGCTGTGCTTCAATAATTTGTTTTATGTGAGTGCAATAAATCCAGCTTTTATTTCCATAGTAAAAAAAGTGGGTATACTCCCTAGCGCAACCTGGGCGTGGTAGTGTTGCCCGTGATGCAATATAATACATGCAATTAATGGTGATGCAATATAATACGTGCATTAAATGGTGCATTTATGCAAAATCTAATGAATAAAGCATAATACAGACAATACTCGAGTGTCTCCTTGATTCATTAAGCAGTCGGTATCACCTCAAGGAAGAAACATATATACAAAATAGTGCAATACAATTTGAAATAGTCAAAATTATGGCTTTTGAACTCTTTAAATATGCTCACTCACATTTTTCAGAGCCTATATGGAATCGGCTCTGTATTAGTGGCTTTGTGCCTATTCCTGGGATGGCACCGTCCCTCTAATCGGCTGGTGAATTTCTCCTTGGTAGAAGATGAAGAGAAGTGGAGAGAAAACAGATCATCTATTTTATAGCCATATGTCTCCAGAAATAATATGGGCCCTATTACATTCTTTGCACAAAAATTAACGCGTAAGCAAAAACGCATTAACGTGAGGGGCAAAACCCTTTGCGCTGAACATCGTATTACAATGTGAGCGAAAAAAATGCACGTTAACGTCTAACACGGGTGAACCTGCGCGAACCCTTTGCGAGCGTAATGTACTGCGCGCGTCCTATGCTTAACATTGTGAGCGCAAATGCGTTTGTGCGCTGGTATGCGGATGGTATTACAATCTATGTGCAATATTTAACGCACAGCGTTTGCGCGCATAATATTAACTTCTTTTAAAAGCTGCTGGTAACTGCAAATCTGAACGTTCTGGCCGAAACCAAATACACCAGCACGAAAAAAAAATACAGCCCAGTATAGTTACACATTCTACACATACCCAAACAATAAAATTGAGAGGTTGTGCGTGTTTTTATTATTGCTGCACCATATATATAGCAGATTGACTTTGACAGGCGCAAAAACCTAACGGACAATTGTGGTTCTTAATTCTGATTGGCTGAATCGCATGAAAAAACAGTCTGCACACTGATTTCTGCGCACAACGTTTTTGCGCGTCCGTTTTTGACGGATGAAAAAATGCACGCGGCTTGTAATACCAGCGTTAATTTACGCGCGTTAACGTTTACCGCTTTGCGCACAAATTAACGCGCTGCACAAGCTTTTTTACGCAAGGAATGTAATAGAGCCCTATGTGTATAATGTGCTCACCTAGGCCAGAGCCTACTTGTTACTGGCTCTGGGATCAATGGCATGTGACACCCTTAGTGGGGTGGTATCCTACCCTTTTTGTAGTGGATGCAGGTAGATCAGCAGGAGTTGATTCCTTGGGCGTGCTGTTGTTCCAGGTATCACTGAAGCCGCTGCATTGGCGTTCGGCAGATCGTCGGCTATTTTCACCGGCGTTCAGCAGTTTGTATGACAGCCTTCGGCGGATTCCGCTCGGTGCACTTCAGGGGCCCTGCGGTGAATAAGGAATTCACCACAGGGACGGCGAGCTGAAACCGAACGAGAGAGCACCGAAATTTCAGTGCTCTCCGATTAACCCCTACAATAACGGACATTAAAGGTTGGGGGTCATAGAGTACAGTATACTTTATTTGTGGGCAACGTTAATTTCTTAAGACATACAGGGCTATTCAAAGAGCACCAAGATGTCACCAACATTTCGGTGCTCTCTGATTTGCCGCACTTCGGCGAGTCCGATTTGCTGACACTGCGGCGAATTCAGCATTCACTGCACAGTCCCCGAAATGCAGCAGGTCGCCGACGCTGCCAACCAGCCGCAAACCTGCCGTCAGCTACCGCCAACCCGCCAGACAGCCGCCGTAAACCCGCTGCCGCAAACCTGCCACCACCACCACCAACTCGCCGGACAGCCGCCAAATTTGCTGAACACAGCGCTAACCAGCTGCAGGAAAAAAGCTGACAAGCCGCCGAATGGGTAAAAAAAACGATTGAAAGTGTCAAATTTTAAACACTGTTTACAAAAAAACCTACGGCATAAAAATGTCTGAAAATTACATATAAGTCCCTATGAATAATAATAAAAAGGTCTGTTACAGAGAAAAAAACCGATGTAAAAAAAGTCCAAAAAGAAAATTTCGCCCCAAAAAATCCTGAAAAATGCCTAAAAAAATCCTAATAAATAAATAAAGAGACTTTTTGCTGCAGATTAGAAGAATAAACGGCTTAATAACTATTTAATAAAAACAGAAATATTTTAAACATTGAAACCTATGGGATTCGCCTGTTTAAACCAGACGAATAAAACCACCGAACAGCAGGGCATTTCACTGACATTTCTCTGCTGTTCAGTGTCTCTGAATAGATTAACCATTGCTTCTCTATGGGGATTTAAGGCCGGGTTCACACTCAGGCGTAGCGCTGCATCGCGCAATGCGTGCGTTTTTTACGCGCGTTCTCGCATACAAAATAACGCGCGAACGCGCATTGCAGCGCGTTCACGGTTATGTCTATGGCCTTGAACGCGCTGCTGTATGCCCGAAAAGAAGCTCCCGGACTTCCTTGGGCGGAAGACGTTTTAAAGCGCGCTCCTGCGCGCTTTTAAACGCCCAGGTGTGAATGGGTCCCATTGAAAACAATGGGATTTCCCAGTTCATGCATTCTAAAGCGCGCACGAACACGCTTTAAAACGTCTAGGTATGAACGGGGCCTCAATGCTGCCGAACAGGCACTGTATTTCACTAGCCAACTGGCAGCTTTTGAATAGCCGAATGGCCCCGAAATTCACTGTTTGGTGGAATTTCAGGACCAGTTCTGCTCTCTCTGAATAACACCAATTACTTAATTTTTTGTTCTATCTCAGACTAACGATCCTTGTGCAAAATACTAACAGTCAGGTCTATTCAAAGAAAGGTGAACCTCAGGAGAACGACTGGAGAAGTGAAAATTCTAGATCAAAATAGCCAAACCAGAAAAATTCTCCCATTTATCTCACTTTCAAAATCGTCTACTCGGTCTAGATTGTTCTCTTCTCCTGCCAGTTCTCCTAGTTTTCACCTTTCTCTGAATAGCACTGTATGCGTCCCGTGCTAAAAAGGATATTTTTCCAACTTAAAGTGCTTGGCAGTGAAGGGGTTAAACAAAGTAGCATAGAGTTATGATAGAGATTGCTTGGGTTGGGCTCAATAAGTATCAAAACGTCTATCTCACCTAAACCTGATTTAGGCTAGGGTCAGACGAACGCATTTTTTGCGTCGTCCGTGAAAAAGTGCGTTCGAACGAATGGACGTATTTTTTCACGGAATACGCAATAGCGGGCATTTTCGTCCGTGATTTTGTACGGATCATCAATAAAACACTTTTTGCGTCTGGACGTTATGTAGGCCGGACATTAGCAGCGTCTGACGTCTCCTAAACACGCACACACGCCGCTAGCGGACGCAGCGCACTCTGTACGTCAGTACTAGCGGTATCACGTTCTCGAAAAAATACGTTTGTTTGCCACTTGCGTTGCGCGGCCACTCTTTCGTGCAGCTGTACTTCGTATATTGCCCGTCATTGGCCGTCATTTGCTGCTTCTAGGGCTGTGATAAAGTGCGGCTGCACGCGCGTTCGCACTGCGTTCGTCTGTCCCTAGCCTTAGCTGCAAATCGTTTGCCATTTGATTCGATGAACATAGTGAAAGGGTTAAGGAAGTTGCGCAGTTCCTGTTGGGTGAACGTGGAGAGGGATTTTCAATCAGTAATGGTTAGTACATACGATTTTGATTAATATCTGACGGCAGTGTTTTAGGAAGTAGCTTAAGTGGACAATTACAGGATGATATGCCAAGACCGTGACGAAATTATATGCATGGACACTTCTTCGTCATTTAGTCAACCGACAAAGAGCGCTTAACGGCGAAGCTATTTGTCTCAACGTCAACCGAGTCGTTTCTAAATATTTTCACTGGCGCGTCTCTGATTTATATTGTCTTTGTCATTTGGTTTTTTTTCCACGCGTGATCGCTTCTTCTTCCAGAAAAAGAGATTAGGCTTCAATGTATATCATCCCCAGCCACACCTTCTTACAACATCTCTCAATAAGGGAAAGTTGCGATTCTTGGCAACGAAAAAGCAACCGGCATCGTGTGAACCTACAAAGCTTACATTACTGCAGGGATTGCCAGCCAGCAGTACGACAGCTCATGTCAGGGTTGGCCCACTACATGTCCGCCATGTTTATTTAATCTGTAAAGGACGGTCTGGAGTGAACCTAATTAAGTTTTATGTTGGTTTTGTTATCTTTTCCAAGCAGTAATAACAACAGTTACAGTTACAGTCACTTGTATAGCGCCAACAGATTATTCCGTAGCGCTTTAGGCTGGGGTCAGACTAGCGCACTTTTAACGTGCGTTTAGGCGCACTTAATCACGGCTGCAGTAGCAGCAAATGACGCGCAATGACGGCCAATATACGAAGTACGGCCGCACGAACGTCCGGCCGCGCAACGCAAGTGGAAAATGAACGCATTTTTTTGAGAACGCAGAACCGCTAGTACTGACGTACAGAGTGCGATGCGTCCGCTAGCGGCGTGTGTGCGTGATTAGGAGACGTCAGACGCTGCTCATGTCCGGCCAACATAACGTCCAGACACCCAAAGTTTCCTGGTTTGGATCCGTAAAAAATCACGCACGAAAATGCGCGTCGTCTGACCGTTTTTGCGTATTCCGTGAAAAAATACGTCAATGCGTTCGGACGCACTTTTTCACAGACAACGCGAAAAATGCGTTAGTCTGACCCTAGCCTTAGAGTGGGGGAAGCACAAACGTGGGACATAATAAATAATGATACATTTATTAAAACAATGAAAGCACAGTCTATAAAAACCCTTATTAATTTAGTTTTTTATCATCCTCTCAATGATCGTTGTTATTCGCTGCTGTGACCAAACTAATAAAATGGTGAAAGATTCTTACAAAAGTATATGGGCTCTATTACATTCTTCGTGCCCAATTGTGCGCGCGCGCGCAAAAACACATTAACGCGAGGGGCAAAACCCTTTGCGCTGAACGTCGTATTACGACCTTCGCGCACAAAATGCGCGTTAACGTCTAACGCGAGTGACCCTGCGCGAACCCTTTGCGAGCGCAATTTAGTGCGTGCGTCCTATACTTAACATTGCGAGCGCAAATGCGTTTGTGCGCTGGTGCGCGCATGGTATTACAATCTTCGCACAAAATTTAACAGACAACTTTTGCGCGCATAATTTTAACGTCTTTGAAAAGCTGGTGGTAACGGCAAATTGTAACAACCTGACCGTACCAAACTGCGGATTCACAACGGAGAACGTCGATGCGCAATTTTTTTTTTACTAGATCCGTCAAAAATGAGGCCACTACCTTGTCTTCTGTCAGAACGTACGTCTGTTGTGCGCAGTCCGCACAAAATGCGTTCGTCTGACGGACCCGCGTTAAAAATTACATTGTGCTCACTGACTTCTGCGCGCAACGGTACTTTGCACGCATTTTTGTGCGTCGGTTTTACGAGCGCAATTTCGCGACAGATAAAAAAATGCTCGGGGAATGTAATTCCAGCGGTGATTTTCATGTGTTTAACGGTTAACGCTTCGCGCAAAAAAAAATAGTGCTGCGCGTGTACTTTTGCGCGATGAATTTAATAGAGCCCTATATGTATATAAATAACCAGGTGGATGCACTTAAGGACTTGCTAAAAAAAATCCTTTATTAATATTACCTTAAAAAAACGAAATTTCGGCTGAAAATTTACTTTTATGCAGGTCAAATAGCAATAAATATGCTTTTTTATATATATATACTGTATATATCATTTTAAATAAAAGGCACTCACCAATCGTGGATCGTGGCGCTTCTGACCTCGCCAACCCGATACCGGAAGTGATGTGTCGTACTGGGAGTTAGGCGTGACGTGGGACGCAATCGTGTCAATGCTGGTGGCCATCCAGCCAGATTACCATGTTTACCAATACACATCTTCTATTAATGCGTCCACATCTAAAAACAAGGTATGGCAGGATAAAGTAATGAGGGTTAGAAAACCCATGCAGATCCTTTAGAAACTTTAGAACTTCAAAGGGAACAGAAGAAGGTGCATGGAAAAAAAAAAAAGAAGAATTGAAGAAGATACAAAAACAGAGAAGAACAAAAGGACAAAGAAAAGGAATAAAAATAAAAAATATCAAAATGTGAAAAAAATGAAAATATAAAGAATGAAAAATAAAAACTATAAAAAGATTTGAAAAAAATATAAAAAATGGAAAATAAAACAGTGTGAATAAATAAAGTGTGTATATATATATATATAATATATATATATATACAGAAAGGCCAAAATGGGAGCAGATTGAAGTATTATCTACAAGACCGTGCTCCCATTTTGGCCTTTCTATATATCTACGGGTTCAGCACCACGGCAACTAAAAATCCAAAGCGTTGTGCTGGAATACTGCGAGGACTATATATATATATATATTTATATATACTGTACAGTATATATATATATTTATATATAACTCATGAGTATAGCAGTATGTAGTGATACCTTTTTTATTATTTAAAGGCCTCACAACGTACTGCTATACTCGTGATTTTGATGTCTGGACTAACACGGCCTATCTAATATATATAGAAACATAGAAACATAGAAAAATGTCGGCAGATAAGAACCTTTCGGCCCATCTAGTCTGCCCAATTACATGGATACTTTACCTGGATTTATCTTTTGTTTAGGATAGCCTTATGCCTATCCCATGCTTGCTTAAATTCAATTACTGTTTTGGCCTCTACCACTTCAACTGGAAGACTGTTCCATGTATCCACCACCCTCTCAGTAAAATAATGCTTCCTGATGTTACTTTTAAACCTTTGCCCCTCTAATCTAAGACTTACAGGGTTATCCAAAGAGATTCGAAAAGTCACCGCACGTTCGGTGACTTTTCGTTCTCTTCAATTCGGTTCCTTTTGCCGATTGCATTTCGGTGACCCTGCGGTGTATTCAGCAAACAGCACAGGGTCCCCGAATTGCAGGGAAAAGCTGCCGAAAACCTGACGAAAACTAACCGAATGCACTATGAAAACAAGCAAAAACATCTGGATTAACCTTCGAAGAGGAGCCGAACAGGAGCCGAACAGGAGCCGAACAGGAGCCGAACAGGAGCCGAATCACACAGAGCCGAAGCAGCTGTGACGTAGAGGAGGCAGTGAATAAATTAGAAAAACCATTTGTATGAATCTGGGAAAAAGAAACGCTGTTTGCAAAGAAACTACTGAGCGAAAATGTCTGAAATTTTCACAGGAGGTCCAGGGAATGATAATAAAGAGGGCTGTTACAAAAAAAATAAGCAAACTGAAAAAAAAAAAAAAAAAAAATCGGACTTTTAATTTTTTTTTAAAAAATTCAGAAAAATGCTTAAAGTATCCTAAAAAATCTATAAATAAAGAGACTTTTTGCTGCAGAATTTTATAATGAACGGTTTATTAGATATTGAATTAAAACGGGAATATCTTTAACATTGAAGTCTATGGGATTCTCCGGAATAAATTTGCCGAATTAAACCACCGAATGGCAGGGCATTAGGGGAACCTTTCACTGCTGGTTTGTGTTCTCTGAATAGCCGAAGCATTGCTTCTCTATGGGGATTTCACTTCCCTCGAACAGGCACCGAACAGGCACCGTATGTTCAGGCAATTCGCCAGGATTTGGCGAATTGCCTGCTCTCTGGATAGCCGAATGGCCAGGAAAGGTAACCGAACACTGATTTTCAGCGTTCGGTTACCTTTCTCAAGCAATTCGAATCTCTTTGGATAACCCTGTATGTCCTCTTGTTTTGCTACTTTGTTTCCTTTTAAATATACTCCCTTCCTCTACCTTGTGGATTCCCTTTACGTATTTAAATGTTTCTATCATATCTCCTCTGTCTCGTCTTTTTTCCAAGCTGTACATGTTAAGATCATTAAGCCTTTCCTGGTAACTTTTCTCCTTCAAGCCGTACACCATTTTAGTAGCCCTTCTCTGAACTCTCTCCAAGATGTCTATATCCTTCTGGAGATACGGTCTCCAGTACTGCACACAGTACTCCAAGTGAGGTCTCACCAGTGCTCTGTACAGTGGCATGAGCACTTCCCTTTTCCTACTGCTAATACCTCTCCCTACACAACCAAGCATTCTGCCAGCATTTCCTGCTGCTCTATTACATTGACTACTTACCCTTAGATCCTCTGAAATAATAACCCCTAAATTCCAACCCTCAGATGTATCAAATATTCTATATTCAGCCCTTGGGTATTTACGTCCCAGGTGCATTATCTTGCACTTATCCACGTTAAAACTCAATTGCCACAGCTCCCACCATTTTTTTAGTTTACCTAAATCATTTGTCATTTGGCTGATCCCTCCAGGAACGTCAACCCTGTTGCAAATCTTTGTGTCATCAGCAAAAAGACATACTTTTCCATTAACCACTTCAATGCTAAGGACGCGCTCAGCGCGTCCTCAGCATTGCCGCTGGTATGCGGAGGACGCGCTGAGCGCGTCCTCGCATTGGGGTCAGCGTTCGGCCGGGTTCCGGCCGATCGCTGGCCCCTCCGGTGCGGGCTGACATCCTGGATGTCAGCCCGGCATCCGGAGCAGTGGCCGCCATTATTATGTGTCATCGCGCCCCCGCGATGACACATAATTCAGGCGCCCCCCCCGCATGTGCGGAGGAGGCGCCTGAAAGGGAGGGGGGGGAGGTCCTTCGGACCTCTCTCCCTCCCGATCGGCGGCTCACAGGGGCTTAACCCAGGCATCATTTGGAAGGGCACAGCCTGCCCTTCCAAATGATGCCTGGCATTAACCCCTGGGGAGCTGGATCGCAAATCGGCGCTGAAAAGCGCCGATTTGCGATCCTTCCCGGGAGCTGGCCGACATCTTGGATGTCGGCCAAGCTTCCGGGAACTCCCCCAGAGGACTGGCGTCATCGTGCGTAGCACGATGACGCCAGTCCTAGCATTAACCCCTAACTGCCACGAACTGTGGAGATAGGGAGTTCCAATGAACTCCCTATCTCCCGATCCGTGGCAGTTAGGGGTTAAATTTTGATATCGTTGGATCGGCCAGAGCATGGCCGTTCCAACGATACCAAACATGAAAGTAAAAAAAATTGTAAAAAAAAAAAAAAAAAAAAAAAAAAAAAAAAAATTTAAAAAAAAAATAAAAAAAAAAATTTAAAAAAAAAAAATAAACACTTTTTTTTTTTTTTTTGTTTTGTTAATGCAGCAATATTGTTCCCATTTCAATTATAATGTGAACAATGATGCTGCATTAACGATTTTTGTATGCGGTGCGTTTGTTAAAAATGGTGTCATTTTCCCCAAAAAAAAATGTAACGAGACCCCATCTCTAATTTTTTTAACAAGCGCACCCCATACAAAATATAACCGCAATTGCTCGCATGTTAAAATGTGGAAAAAAACACTTTACACGCTGTAAATTATTGAAAATACATATTTTATTGCATTTTTTGTTATAATATACAAACATGACATAACGTATACATATAATAATGACATATTATGAATCTACCGAGTCTGACGGAAAGAACGATATATAATATGTCGATGTCATATACTAAAATAAGCCTTAAAAACACGTTTAAACATGATGCGCAAAACAGGTAAAAAATGACCTCAGCACAGGGGCGGGAAAAGCCTCAGCAGCGAAAGGGTTAATACCTTCTGCAATATCACTAATAAAAATATTAAAGAGAATGGGTCCAAGTACTGACCCCTGAGGTACCCCACTGGTAACAAGACCTTGCGCCGAATAAACTCCATTTACCACAACCCTCTGTTGCCTGTCACTCAGCCACTGCCTAATCCATTCAACAATATTGGAATCCAAGCGCAAAGATTACAATTTATTGATAAGCCTTCTATGCGGAACAGTATCAAAAGCCTTACTGAAATCTAAATAAGCAATGTCTACTTATATACACACTATATTGCCAAAAGTATTGGCTCACCCATCCAAATAATCTGAATCAGGTGTTCCAATCACTTCCATGGCCACAGGTGTATAAAATCAAGCACCTAGCATTGCAGACTGTTTTTACAAACATTTGTGAAAGAATGGGTCGCTCTCAGGAGCTCAGTGAATTCCAGCATGGAACTGTGATAGGATGCCACCTGTGCAACAAATCCAGTCGTGAAATTTCCTCGCTCCTAAATATTCCACAGTCACCTGTCAGCTGTATTATAAGAACGTGGAAGTGTTTGGGAACGACAGCAACTCAGCCACGAAGTGGTAGGCCACGTAAACTGACGGAGCAGGGTCAGCGGATGCTGAGGCGTATAGCGCGAAGAGGTCGCCAACTTTCTGCAGAGTCAATCGCTACAGACCTCCAAACTTCACGTGGCCTTCAGATTAGCTCAAGAACAGTGCGCAGAGAGCTTCATGGAATGGGTTTCCATGGCCGAGCAGCTGCATCCAAGCCATACATCACCAAGTGCAATGCAAAGCGTCAGATGCAGTGGTGTAAAGCACGCCGCCACTGGACTCTAGAGCAGTGGAGACGCGTTCTCTTGAGTGACGAATCGCGCTTCTCCATCTGACAATCTGATGGACGGGTCTGGGTTTGGCGGTTGCCAGGAGAACGGTACTTGTCTGACTGCATTGTGCCAAGTGTAAAGTTTGGTGGAGGGGGGATTATGGTGTGGGGTTGTTTTTCAGGAGCTGGGCTTGGCCTCTTAGTTCCAGTGAAAGGAACTCTGAATGCTTCAGCAAACCAAGACATTTTGGACAATTCCATGCTCCCAACTTTGTGGGAACAGTTTGGAGCTGGCCCCTTCCTCTTCCAACATGACTGTGCACCAGTGCACAAAGCAAGGTCCATAAAGACATGGATGACAGAGTCTGGTGTGGATGAACTTGACTGGCCTGCACAGAGTCCTGACCTCAACCCGATAGAACACCTTTGGGATGAATTAGAGCAGAGACTGAGAGCCAGGCCTTCTCGTCCAACATCAGTGTATGACCTCACAAATGTGCTTCTGGAAGAATGGTCAAAAATTCCCATAAACACCCTCCTAAACCTTGTGGACAGCCTTCCCAGAAGAGTTGAAGCTGTTATAGCTGCAAAGGGTGGACCGACGTCATATTGAACCCTATGGATTAGGAATGGGATGTCACTTAAGTTCATATGTGAGTCAAGGCAGGTGAGAGAATACTTTTGGCAATATAGTGTATATATATATATATATTAATACTACACAACTTTGTGTAGTAGCTGTAGGAGTAGAATGGAAATTGTATTCATATACTGTAGGGCTGTAATTTATTATCAGATGTGACCAGTTAAAGACCAATCTTCACATAGAACCCTGCTCCTTGCAGCTTGTTTACAGTTATGTAGGGTGACAGGAGTGAGCTTGCACCGGGACTTTAAATTCTCCCACGATAAACTCTAATCTTGAATTAAAAAGGGCATCCAAATGGGGTTTTATATCCAAATATATGTATATCATTGTATTTCCATGCATGTACAGTGTAGGTGTTTTTGGCAGTGACATGTCTACATAGAGTACAGGTTGAGCTGATATGATTCAGAGCTTCTTGTAGAAATCGCTAGATGAATCCAGACAGCGCTTTATGTCATCTCTGTAACCCCGCATGATACTTTCACAAGATCCAGACACTCTAACTCATTTTATAATGACACATTACGAGTCAATACTGTATTATGGGAGAATATGTAACTCTGACATTCCGTAGCGCCTTGCAAATGGATACATTGTGCTCAAGCTGTTACCCATTTCTGGTTTGCTATTAAAGGCTCTGCTCCAAACAAGTCTAAGTCTGAGTATTTGAGAGTCGCGGATCCATATTGGCAGAGGCGCAGTACAGGGAGCAATTTGTTTCCAGTTGATCCAAAAAAAATCCCCAGTCTCCTTCTGTGAATCACTACGCCAACATGCCGGATCTCATGAGGCGAGATCCTGCAGGTCATGTGACCGGCAGCGTTAGCCTAAATGGAGTCCTATGGACTTCATGGAGAGGATGCTCGCAGCGGCACTTAGCGCTGCCTCGAGCATCCCAAGGCTTAGCGCTGGGTTACGGTGCAGGCTGCTGGTTTAGCGCCCGCACCGTAATATCACGCTAAAACGGTGAGGCTAAGGAGAAACCTGCAGGCGCACATTATCCTCCTTAGCGCCCCCCTTTTAGCGTGAAGATCATAATATGGCCCCGAGGTGTGAGATTAATATATTTGATTTAAAAGATCATTAGCTTAGGAGTCACAAATTGCACAGTGCTACGGGACTCGCCCACTTTACATACACAAGCTCTGCAGCGCCTGGGCAGAACGATGGATCGGAGCTGCACGCGCATGCACAGACCCAATCCATTGCTGCCTCTCTGAGACTGTTCGTTAGAGTGATTGGTCTCAGAGGGTGACGTCGGCCGCACTCTGTGAGTGACATCACTAGTGACCGATCTGGTGACCGGCAGCTGGGAAATTCAAAATCCCGGCTGCTGATGATGATGGGTGGTGTGGAGGAAACTTCTCAAGTTCACCCAGCTTTTCTACCAGATCAGTGGAGGTGGGAGGGTAGGGAAAACGGGCCGCACTCCTCACATCCTGACCTCTTTTAAAAGATAAAGTGGTCAGGAAGGATGAGTGGAGTGTCCGAAGTGGAGTGATACATTCAGGAGTATACTTGTACCAAAACAAAACACAGCAGTTTTGCAAACTGGAAAAAGAAAGGGTGCAATCTCCAAAAACGAGGCTTCCCTTCAAGACCTCCTATGATCAAGAGTAGATACAAAATGGAAATGCAGTCCTATCGCAAAATATCCAACTTTTATAAGTACAAAATCACAATAACAGACTCAGTACATACATGTTACAGAGAGCAAAACAATGCACAGATACACAAACCGACAATCAACAACATATAATGATCAGAACATACATCACAATAATGACACATGTGGTATCATAGCAACGACTGCTCTCAATGAAGCACAAAAAAGAACCAGAGAACAAGGAAATTAATGCTCTATATTACCCGTTGTCACTTGGATGAAGATGAAAAGGGAGCGGAGCCAGAAACCTCAACGTTTCAACTATATACTGTAAGTCTTTATCCCTTAGGCTAGGGTCAGACTAACGCATTTTTCGCGTTGTCCGTGAAAAAGTGCGTTCGAACGAATGGACGTATTTTTTCACGGAATACGCAATAGCGGTCATACGATGCGCATTTTCGTCCGTGATTTTGTACGGATCATCAATAAAACACTTTTTTCGTCTGGACGTTATGTTGGCCGGACATTAGCAGCGTCTGACGTCTCCTAATCACGCAAACACGCCTCTAGCGGACGCAGCGCACTCTGTACGTCAGTACTAGCGGTATCACGTTCTCGAAAAAATGCGTTCGTTTGCCACTTGCGTTGCGCGGCCGCACTTTCGTGCGGCCATTCTTCGTATGCTGCCCGGCATTGGACGTCATTTGCTGCTAGCACAGCCGCGATTAAGTGCGGCTAAACGCACGTTAATACTGCGCTCGTCTGACCCTAGCCTTAATAGACTCTGCCCTCCGGGCATTGCTGGTGGTTTTGACCTTTTCTGAGCCCATCTATGCTTTTTTGGATTTTTCGGGCCCTATTAGATTCTTCGCGCATACGTTTGCGCCTGGCGCAAAAACGCATTAACGCGAGGGGTAAAACCCTTTGCGCAGAACGTCATATTACAATCTCAGGGCAACAAACGTGCGTATACATCTACCGCGGGTGAACCTGCGCGAACACTGCGCGAGCTTACTGTACTTTGCACGTCCTATACTTAACATTGTGAGCGCAAATGCGTTTGTGCGCTGGTACGCGGATGGTATTACAATCTATGCGCGGTTTGTAACGCACAGCCTTTGCGCGCATAATTTTAGCAACTCCTAAAAGCTGGTGTTAATGGCAAATTCTATCAACCTGGCCGAAACCAAATACACCAGCCCAAAAAAAAACACGCAGCAAAGTATAGTTACACATTCTACACATACCCAAACAATAAAATGGAGAAGTTGTACATGTTTTTTATTGATGCAGCATATATGCGCAGATTTACTTTGACAGGCGCAAAAACTTAACGTGAGACAATTGTGGTTCTTAATTCTGTTTGGCTGAATCGCGTGAAAAAACAGTCCGCACACTGATTTCTGCACGCAACATTGCTGAGCGCGCATTTTTGCGCTTCCGTTTTACGCGTGTTATTTTTTGACGGATGAAAAAATGCACGAGGATTGTAATACCAGCGTTGATTTACGCGCGTTAACGTTTAAAGCTTGGCGCAAGAATTCACGCGTTTACCGTGCGTTTTTGATTGAAGAATGTAATAGAGCCCTTCGTATTTAATTTATAAGCAAGAACAGTTTCAGTTCTTCACTTGGAGCTTTGAAGTAACACATTTAACGTGTGAGTGTATATGATAAAATATGGGCGACTCACGCCTGGGTAAGCCAATACCTCCTTACAGTGGTGTATTTAGGTTTTGTGCTGCCCTAGGCCTGACTAAACTCGTGCACCCCTAATTTAAATTTGACGCACCCTTTCCTGTCAAGGGCACACCTCTTCCTGGTTAATCCCCACCCTTCCTCTTTAAGCTCCACCTTTTCCTCTTAGAGCTCCGCCTTTTCCTCTCTTTATATTAAAAGTGGATACCAAGTGCCTACTTGTATATTTTGTATACCATTTCAAATGTATCTATTGAGATGAATTTAAACATTTCATAATTTTATTTAAGTATTTTTACAAAGAACAGCCACGCATGTCAAGTAAACGGGATCACAGCCGCTCTAATTGGTGGAACAATAAAATCCACAGAAACGTGCACTGCATATGAGCGTATCACAGAGCTGCATAGCAATAAAACCCATAGAAATGGGCACTGTGTATGAGCATATCAGAGCTGCAAAGCAATAAAACCCACAGAAATGTGCAGTGTGTATGAGCATATCACAGAACTGCACAGCAATAAAACTCACAGTAATGTGCAGTGTGTGTGTATGAGCGTATCCCAGAGCTCCAGGGCAATAAAACTCACAGTAATATGCAGTGTGTATCACAGAATCCACAGCAATAAAACTCCCAGCAATGCAATGTGCGGTGTGTATGAGTGCATCAGAATTCACAGTAATAAAACTCACAGCAATGCAATGTGCGGTGTGTGTCAGCGTATCAGAATCCACAGCAATAAAACTCCCAGCAATGCAATGTGCGGTGTGTATGAGTGCATCAGAATCCACTGCAATAAAACTCCCAGCAATGCAATGTGTGGTGTGTGTCAGCGTATCAGAATCCACAGCAATAAAACTCCCAGCAATGCAATGTGCGGTGTGTATGAGTGCATCAGAATCCACTGCAATAAAACTCCCAGCAATGCAATGTGTGGTGTGTATGAGTGCATCAGAATCCACTGCAATAAAACTCCAAGCAAACCGAGTGTATATGAGCACACAGCAATTATTTATTCTACATTTACCGGCCTCTGTCCGCGGTAGGGCTGTGTGCAGAGTCAGCAGGGACGGTGTACAGACTCAGCAGGAGGTCCCTCCAGGCCACGTTAGGATCACGGGTGTGCCTGTGCGTGGAGCCATCTTGTCAGCAGTGGGGTGCCACTGCCAGAGGGTGCACCGTGGCTTTGATTCCCTTCCCGGTGGGTATTCAGTCCAGAATAGAGTGACAGTCCATGTTAACGAAAGGGCGGGCAGCTGCGTGCATGCGTGTCACGTGGTTCAGCCAGTCAGGTGGTACTGAGACTCAGTACCACCTGACTCGCCGGACCGAGTGTGACCTGCACGCAAGCAGCCTCACCAGGAGCCAGGCAGCTCAATGACAAATTTCTATCACTGCAGTGCTGGTTAAGGAAAGGTCCACTTTAAACAGCAGTAAGCAGACAGGGCTTCATATTCTGCTGAAACCCCCCCCCCCTTTACCTGCCGTTTACTGTCATCTTCTCTCTCTGGACACAAATCACATCCCCCTCCCCTCTCCTAGAGCTGCTGCGGGGCAGGGGAGGAGCTATGGAGGGAGGAGAGGGGGATTTTTATTCTATTCGATTTTATTCCGTATGCAAACGCCCTGCTCCGCTGCTCGTTGTTTGAGAACACAGCTCAAAGCTGTCACACAGTGACAGTGGCACCTCCTAGTACCCCCTAATGACACCCCAATAATCACTGGTACCTGGGGCGGCCCGCCCTCCGCCACTCCTCTAAGTACACCACTGCTCTGGTGATATGCTCACACACAAGTTTGGCGAACTGCCAGCAAGTACGGTGCTGTTTGAAGGCAGTGCAAATCCCCATAGAGAAGTAATGGTTAATCTATTCAGAGAACACCAAACAGCAGAGAAATGTCAGTGAAATGCCCTGATGTTCGGTGGTTTCAATCAGCAGGTTTATTCAGGCGAACCCCATAGGTTTCAATGTTAAAAATATTCCTGTTTTTTATGCAATATCTAATAAACCATTTATTATTTTAATCTGCAGTAAAAAGTCTTTATTGATTTTTTTTTGTACCTTTTAGTGATTTTTCAGAATTTTTTGGGCTAAATTCCCCCCCTTTTTTTAATAGCGGTTCTCCTTTTTCTGTAACAGAACTTTTTATTATCAATCATAGGATCTTATATGTAAATTCCGGACATTTTCGTTCAGTAGTTCTTTTGAAAACAGCAGGCAATGGGTTTGCGGTGGCAGCATTCAGCGGCCGACTCCATGCATTTTGGGGACCCTGCGGTGAATGGTGAATTCACTGCAGGGTTGGGAAATTTTATTCCCCAAAGTGCAGGGAACTACAGAACACCAAAATGTTGGCGTCATTTCGGTGCTCTGTGAGTAACCCAATTAGTGGTGAGGTTTTTTGTTGCCCCCTGGAAAGTGAAAGCCTAGGCCTTGCCTACCCAGGACATAATTGAAAATTAGTGACATCTCAATGTTTCCTTCCTGGTAAAATAGTTTGCAAAAGTAAAAAAAAAAAATATATTTTTTTTTTTTTTTTTTTTAGGGGTGGGGCCACCCAGCGGGCCGCCGCCCCCTGGAAAGTGCCGCCCTAGGCCTGGGCCTTGTTGGCCTAGGCCAAAATACACCAGTGCCTCCTTATACTCCCTAACGACACGTGACGAAGTCAAGGCGCAGGATACTCGACAGATACAAAGTAGGCTTGTGCACCGATTTTTTTTTCGGTTCGATTCGATTTGATTTTTCGGATTTTCAAACTTTTCGATTCGGCTCGTTTCGACCGATTTCTGTTTCGATTCGTTTCGGCTCGACTCGTTTTTCGTGTACATTCTTTTTTCGGAATATCGACCATTTTTCGTATTTTCGTGTCACTTAGCTCGTTTTTTGTATCGACTTTTCGTGATTTCGGAAATTTTCGTTTTTCGGAATTGTAGATGTTTTCGGAATATCGACCATTTTTCGTATTTTCGTGTCACTTTGCTCGTTTTTTTGTATCGACTTTTCGTGATTTCGGAAATTTTAGTTTTTTCAGAACATCTGTTCTCCTCGTTTCAAAGCAATAAATTTCGATTTGACACATTTCAAGTCCATTCGAAAATTCTGAAAATATTTCGTTTCGGCTCGGAAAACTTTTCGGATCTGCCGTTTTCGGATCTAAAAATTTTCGGAAAATCGGCCGCATCCGAAAACACGAATGGGGAAATTTCGTGAAAATTCCGAAATTCCGAAACCCGAAACGCACATCCCTAATACAAAGCACACACGGCGGTCCTTACGGTCTATCCCAACATCACAACGTGTAAGAAGTCGTTACTATCTGTTATATTCATCTTCTATTCGGTGTTTGATCGGGGTTGGAAGTCACTGGTTTCACGTTGGCCATATCGTTTATCATCTGACATATTAGCCCACATTACTCTCCCACATCTCCCTTTTTTATTACTTTTCCCCATTTGAATACAATTGGCTTTCAGGCGCCGTGGATTGGCTCGGTTCCACATTAAGCATACGCACCAGGTGCCAGAGGGAAAGAAATACCGTATGGTACACGACACCATATTATCTTATCGTGGTCAGAGAGAGGTTTGCCATATGCTGTTAGCAAAGAGCTGTTAGAAGCACATCCTCTCTAAAACTAAAGTGTATCGCCCATAATATTATTAACAGAAGGTACAATTAGCCCCAAACACCCCCAATAAATGTAACTGGTTTGACACAGCATTGCGGTCTGGGGTGGCATGAAGCCAGTGTCCGTTTTTAGCAAGAAATATGATTATTTGCTATTTTGCGGACACAGTCGCACATATGGCTATGATCAAAACAGAGCTCGCAAGAATGAGCGCGTAGAGGGATATGCAGAGGAATATTGGCAACTGTTTGATCCCAGTGTACCTCTGCCACGGAGCGAGGAAGCTAGGCTTGTGCACCGATTTTTTTTTCGGTTCGATTCGGTTCATTCGGATTTTGTAAATTTTCGTTTCGCCTCGTTTCGGCCGATTTTCGTTTCGATTCGTTTTGTTTTTCGTATCGACTTTTTTTTCGTGATTTCGGAAATTTTCGTGTTTTTCGGAATGTCTGTTCTCCTCGTTTCAAAGTGTCTATTCGTTTTGACGTAAACTAATGGTTTTTCGGATACGATAATTATACGATACGATTACGATACGATAATTCTGCCGATACAATAATTCTGCCATTGAGATTTCTCATGTTTTACAAGAAGGATACATTGAGATTTCTCATGTTTTACAAGAAGGATACATTGAGGTTTCTCATGTTTTACAAGAAGGATACATTGAGATTTCTCTGGTTTCTATTTCCAGGAAGGATACATTGAGATTTCTCTGGTTTTCCAGGAAGGATACATTGAGATGGGAATGATACAAAATTTAATTACAGAATCAGCGATATAAATACGATGTCCGAAATTACTGAAATGGAACCAAAATCAGGAATGGAGCCGAAATCACGAATGGAACGAAAATGAATTTCGATTTTACACATTTTAGTCGATTCAAAAATTCCGAAACGTTTTCGTTTCGGCACAAAAATTTGTTCGGATCTGCCGTTTTCGGATCTGAAAATTTTCGGAAAATCGGCCGAATCCAAATGCACAAATCGGGAAATTTCGTGAAAATTCCGAAATTCCGAAACCCGAAACGCACATCCCTAGAGGAAGCAACGGATCGCGACGCTCTCTGCACCAAGGGATCTAAGGTGAACATGAGGGGCTTAGATCAATGTGTTAAGTGATTGTGCTGAAATCCCTTAACACCAGGGTCTGAAAGACGTTATTCTTTTCAGAATAACGTCAGACACAGATGGAGAACTGCCTGGTTGGAATAGCATCTGTTGGGGCCATGTTAGCATCTCCCGTACAAAGCATAGGAGACGCTAATGTACAGTAACCTGAAGCTACATCCAAGACGCAAGCTCAGGTGGCACCTTGTATGCAATATACCATTAAAAAAATAGAGCACAGCGTTGGAGCCATTCAGACAAACGGCTCGAGCACCGTGCTTACCGGCAACATTGGAATAGGGCCCCACTACTTTGCGATGCCCTCGGGTCGCAGCACGTTGCAATATTTAGTGAATATTCCTGAATCCCTTTTTGCATTATTGTGATATATTACAACAGTCACAACATATAAAGGGGTACTCAATAAGAGCCGAACTTTCCACCGATTTGCACCGAATGGTGAATTACTCTGTACGGTGTAATTTTGTTGCAGTTCGACTATTCTGAAAGCTGTCGATTTGCCAAATGCTGGCGAAGTGACAGCGAAATACAGTGCAGTTCACCTCAGATTGCCTCAATTCGGAGGCAGTGAAATTGTCTCTTAGAAGTAATGGTTAATCTAATCAGAGAACGCCGAACTGCACCAAAGTGTTGGTGAAATGCCAAGATTTTCAGTGGTTCAGTTCGACAGATTTAAACACACGAATCCCATAGGATGTAATGTAAAAAAATATTACCGACTTTATAAATTTTTTATTCAACTGTTTTTTCTTTTTATTCGCAGCAAAAAGCCTTTTAATTCATTAATTTCTTTTAGACTTTTTTAGTTATTTTTCTGGAATTTTTTTAAGCAAAGATTCTGATTTCCATTTTTTTCACTGATGTTTTTCTTTTTTTTTACAGGACCTTTTTTTATTATTTCCATGCATTTTCATGCGTTTTTATTGATTTAAAACACATTTTTTTTTTTAAAATAAAAGAGTTCCGCTGTTTTTTTGTTTTTTTTTCCATAAGTTCTGCAGCGTACGGCTGCCGATCGTTTTTTTTCGGTGGCGTTCAGCAGTCAGTTTTTGGCGGCTCGGCGGCTCTTTTCAGCGGCATGAGGCAGATTTCAGCATTAGGTGGCGACAGAGCCGTAGCTAGCTCTTTCTGCACCCGAGGTAAGAACAGAAAATTGTGCGCCCCCCACATTACTGTGAATTTTATTGCTGTGCAGCTCTGATACGGTTTTACACACCGCACATTACTGCGAGTTTACTGCTGTGCAGCTCTGTGATACGCCTATACTGTACACACTGCACATTACTGTGAGTATACTGCTGTGCAGCTCTGTGATACACTTATACTGTACACACACACACATTACTGCTGTGTAGCTCTGTGATATGCTTATACACAACATATTGCCCCCAGCTCACATGGATATGGATATATTGCCCCCAGCTCTAATTGATATATTGCCCCCAGCTCTCATGGATATATTGCCCCCAGGCTCTAATGGATATATTGTCCCCCAGCTCTAATGGATATATTGCCCCAGCTTTCATGGATATATTGCCCCCCAGCTCTCTTGGATATATTGCCCCCTCCCCAGCTCACATGGATATATTGCCCCCTCCCCAGCTCACATGGATATATTGCCCCCTCCCCAGCTCTCATGGATATATTGCCCCCTCCCCAGCTTTTATGGATTTATTGCTCCCCAGCTCACATGGATATATTGCCCCCCAACTCACATGGATAAATTGCCCCCAAGCTTTCATGGATATATTGCCCCCCAGCTCTCATGGATATATTGCCCCCTCCCCAGCTCACATGGATATATTGCCCCCTCCCCAGCTCTCATGGATATATTGCCCCCCAGCTCTCATGGATATATTGCCCCCTCCCCAGCTCACATGGATATATTGCCCCCTCCCCAGCTCACATGGATATATTGCCCCCTCCCCAGCTCTCATGGATATATTGCCCCCTCCCCAGCTTTCATGGATATATTGCTCCCCAGCTCACATGGATATATTGCCCCCCCAGCTCACATGGATATATTGCCCCCCAGCTCTCATGGATATATTGCCCCCCAGCTCTCATGGATATATTGCCCCCTCCCCAGCTCACATGGATATATCGCCCCCTCCCCAGCTCTCATGGATATATTGCCCCCCAGCTCTCATGGATATATTGCCCCCTCCCCAGCTTTCATGGATATATTGCTCCCCAGCTCACATGGATATATTGCCCCCCAACTCACATGGATAAATTGCCCCCAAGCTTTCATGGATATATTGCCCCCCAGCTCTCATAGATATCTTGCTCCCCCAGCTCTCATGGATATCTTGCTCCCCCAGCTCTCATGGATATCTTGCCCCCCCAGCTCTCACCTCTGTCAGCGCGGCCGTTCTTCTCTCTGCGAGCGGCCGCATGCAGTTTGGCCACTCACCGGGAACCACCTGACCAAGGCACGAGATCACGGAGTTCACGTGAACTCCGCGATCTCACGAGAACGCGGCTGCGCTGGTTCAGCGCACGCACATTCTCGCAAGCAGGTTAGGTGGTTCCCTGCGAGTGGCCAAGCTGCATGCGGCCATTTGCAGGTAGAAGAACGGCCGGCGGCGGTGATATTCTCGCCCCTGGCCTGCGCCCCCCTGCAGCACTGTACCCGAGGCGAGCGCCTCACTTGCCTCGCCCTCCCTACGGCCCTGGGTGGCGAGCCTTCTACGCACTTCAGGAACCCTGCGGTGGATAGTGAATTCACTACAGGGTCGGCAAACTGAAATCGTCAATGCGCACCGAAGTGCAGAAATTTCTGTTCTCTTTGAATAACCCCTAATCACGCGCATTGTTTGCCACATGTAAAAAAAAAAAATAATAATAATAATTGTGGTATTATTTTTTTTTAAACCTATTTGCGAAATTATTTATATAATCCATTAAAACCCAAATTTTCCAAAACAATCAAGCATAGAATGTGCTGCGTTCCACAAACAATAAAGGTTCTGTTCTTCGTAACTGCTCCTCTCACACTGGATGCTGCTGAAAACATTGACTATTTGTTAAAAGGAGCAGAAAATGTGTTTGATCCACGTGCCTTTAATATATATATCAAAGCAAAACCTACTAAAAGGATTTCCTCTTCTCCTTATTTTGTATGTTGTGAAGAAATAACATAAAACGTATCCTTTATGTGCAGAACCTGCCCCAGGCGTCCTTAGTTTTAATGTAGTGATAATAAACGGAGAGGTAATTGTGCCCCTTCAACGAGATAATTAATTATGCGTATGATAAAACGTGATTTACGCAGATCACATAAAAAAGTTCTATTTATTCACATCAATTGGCACACTTTATATATAAAATGAGTCATTAACCCTCTCACTGCCACACACTATAGCCAGGGCCGGATTAACATAGGGGCAGATGGAGCAGCAGCTCCAGGCCCATGTCTCAGAATAGGCCCAGAGAAAGGATAACTATGTTTGCATTTGGATCCATGTATCTCCAACTCCATATCAGCTACAGGGTCAAGTGAGGTATCACTGGAAAGGCTAGAGAATGACCTTTCCAATGATACCAAACAGGTTTTAAGTAAGAAAAATAAAATAATAAATATCTACTTTTTCTTTCCAACAGTAATATTTTTAACTTTTCAATTATAAAGTAAACAATGATGCTGCACTAACTAACCATCACATTTATGATGTCACCAACAAGTGTGGAGGTGATGGTACAATCCATTGTTACATCAAAAACCTAAACCGCTGCACTGCAGCGAAGAGCACTGCGGGGAACTTTGGACCCCTGCGACACTAATCTTTACACCTCACAAGGTCAAGTGAGGTGTAATTGGACAGGGCAGAGTCTGGCCTTTGCCATAATACCAAATCTGACCATGTAAAATTTAAAAGAAAATATATATTTTTTTATATTTATTTTTAGTTCCTAAGGCTGGGGTCAGACGAGCGTAGTGTTCACGTCCGTGATTGCGCCTAAAAGTACGTCCGTGATAGCATGACAGAAGCCCATTGGAGCCTGACACATGAAGTACGTCCGCACTGAACTGCGGACGCACCACGGCCGCTGCAAACGGACGCAAGGCAGGCAAGAACGTACAACCCCTAGAACGGCCGCACAAAGTGCGCTGCGTCCGCCACGTCCGCATAGCTTTGTGTGTGAGTGATGGAACGTGGTCAGACAGACTGCATTTATACGTCCAGCATTTTTCACGGACAAAATGGTTTTGCCTTTTAATTTATTTTCCCTCCTACATCCGTCAAAATATACATCAGTGAATAAACGGACTGTGTGGCCACTACTGTGTCTTCCGTACTGACGTACGTCCGTGTGCACGGACGTACAGTCCGTAGAAATCACGCTCGTCTGACCCTAGCCTTAGCAATGGTATTGTCCATTTGTCATGTATAAAATGAGCAATACCACTGCCATTACTCCCCTTCTCATTTCCCACGCTGGGAGTAAGGTCAGTGTTTTATACATAGTCATATTATTCGTAAAAAAACATGTTCCCAAACACAAGGGAAATATTTCTTTCTTTGTTTTTTCATTTTTTTTGGTTAAAATTGTATATTTTCTCAGAAAAATGCAGTAACAGGTTCGAGTTTCACATTTTTTTAACAAGAATGCCCCATAGCATATATAACCACAAAGGTTGGGTGATAAAATGGGGAAAGCTTTTTTACACTCTATAAATTATTGAAATGGAAATTTCCTCACACAGTATCTGCCTGTTTAGATATACCCGTATCTATACTATTAAATAACCAAAAATATGTTTTAATTTCACTAAATTACAAAAAAAGCCCACTCTTTATCCGGGCCTGACTATAGCGGTTATTCAAAGAGCACCGAAATTTCAGCAAAATTTCACTGCTCTTTCATTTGGTGGGCTTCGGCGATTTCAGTTCACCGACCCTGCGGTGAATTCACTATTCACTGCAGGGTCTCCGAAGTGTGCCGAAGTGTGCCGAACAAGCCCACCGATGATTTGCCGAACTGACCGCCAAACGCTGATGAAAAAAAGCTGATCAGCTGCCTAACTGGGGGTAAAAAAGGCGTTTTCAACAATAAAAATGCATGAAAATAATAAAATAAATGTCTTATAAAGAATAATAAAATAGTTTGTTACAGAGTAAAAAAAAAAAACATAAAAAAATGGGAATCAAAAATTTCACCGAAAAAATCCCTAATAAATAAATAAATAAAAAGGCTTTTTGCTGTAAATGAAAATAATAAACGGCTGAATAAAAAATTATATAAAAAGGCCTATGGGATTCGCCTGTTTAAACCTGTCAAACGAAAGCACCGAAAATCTGGGCATTTCCCTGACATTTTGGTGCAGTTCTCTGAATATTTTTATTTATAAAAGGATTTTACCAGGAAGGATACATTGAGATTTCTCTCGTTTTCAAGTATGTCCTGGGTTCGAGAACATTGAGTGGTTACAGAAATACAAAATAGTAAAATGCAAGATATTAACACAAAACCAAATATACAGATTAACAGAAAAATAAATATGGAGGAAATGTAGTCATTATGTTACATGTTTACAGGTGCATTCTGTATTGAGGTATGTTAATAGGGAGCTCTTAAGGGACTTTAGACTGGGGGAAGATTTGACGGTGTCTGTGAGGTTATTCTATATTTGCGGTGCTCTGTAGGAAAATGAGGATCGAGACATTTTCTTTTTGTATTGCGGTATTGCAAGTAAGGTGCAGGTTCTGGATCTGAGGTTATAGGATGAGGGAACTGCCGGGGGAAGCAGCATATTCAGGTAGGGTGGTAGCTTCCCAGAAAAGCTCTTAAACACCAGGATGGAAAGGTGAAGGGTGCGTCTAGAGTCCAGTGATGGCCAGTTTAGTTCTTTTAACATGTCACAATGGTGTGTCATGTAGTTACATTGTAGCACAAAGCGACAGAATGAGTTGTACAATGTAGTAAGTCTATGAATGTGTGTTTGCGGGGCGGCTGCATACACTACATCTCCGTATTCAATGGCTGGCATAAGCATTTGTTGTACAATCTGCTTTCTTACCGTGGGGCTCAGGCAGGATTTGTTTCTGTACAGGGCACCTAGTTTGTGGTAGAGTTTAGATGAGAGTTTTTCGATGTGGGGGCCAAAAGATAGATTTGGATCTAACCACATACCTAGGTATTTGAGAGAAGTGACTGTGGTCAGCGTGCCATTTGATTTTGTCCCAACACATAGATGGGGTGTTTGCAATTTGTGTAGATTAAATAGATTAAATAGATTAAAGGGTTATTCAGAGAGATCCGAAATGTCGTCAAAATTTAACCGGACACTGAAATTCAGCGTACAGGGACATTTCAAGGTCATTTGTCTATTCAGAGAGCAGGCAGTTCACCAAATTTTGGGGAATTGCCTGCACGTATGGTGCCTGTTCGAAGGCAGAGAAATCACCCATAGAAAAGCAATGCTTTGTCTATTCAAGGACACCGAACAGCAGTGGAAAGTTGCCAAAATGCCCTGCTGTTCGGTGTTTTCATTCGTCAGGTTTATTCAGGAGAATCCCATACGCTTCAATGTTAAAAATATTCCCGTTTTAATGCAATATCTAATAAACTGTTTATTACTTTATTCTGCAGCAAAAAAGTCCCTTTATTTATAGATTTTTTAGGATCTTTTAAGCATTTTACGTGATTTTTTTCAGCAATTCTTTTTCAGTTTTTTTTAACCCCTTCACTGCTGAGTCATTTCACTCCTGTGTGCTGAGCTCGTTTTTACCGGTTTCGCTCATCATGTTTAAACGCGATTTGAAGCCACCTTTTTTTATACAACCCAGACATTTTATATAACGTTCTTTCCGGCAGACTCAGCAGATTCATAATATATCATAATTATATGTATATGTCATGTCCTGCCTGAATTATATAACAAAAAATGAATCAAAATTTGATTCTATTGGGGCTCGCTGGGGTCCTGGAGGCTGGGTTGACATCAAAGATGTCAGCCCGCACCGGGGGGCACAGCGATCGGCTGGAATCCGGCCGATCGCTGGTTGCAAAGGTCAGCGGGTCCTCCGAAACCACCGCTTCCTGCGGCTGGACGTGCTGAGCGCGTCCTCCAAAGCGAAGTGGTTAATAGCGTATTTTCTTTTTTCTGTAAAAGACCTTTTTATTATCATTCATTGGATCTTATATGTTAGTTCCAGACATTTTCGTTCAGTAGTTTTTTTGCAAACAGCGTTTAAATTTTGAAACTTTCAAGCGTACTGTTTTTTTTTTTTACCCCATTCGTCTGCTTGTAGTTTTTTCTGGCGGCTGCTCTGCGCTGTGATTTTTCCTGCGTGTTCGGCAGGGTTTTTGCGGCTGTTTCTGCGGGTTTTCGGTGAGTGTTCGGTGAGTGTTCAGCGAGTGTTCTGCGGGTTTGCGGCGGGTTTTCCCTGCACTACGGGGGGCCCTGCGGTGCTTGCTGAATACACCGCAGGGTCGGCGAACTAGAATCGCCGAATCGACCTGAAGTGCGGGGAACGAAAAATCACCAAACATGCAGCGACATTTCAAATCTCTCTGAATAACCCTGTAACAATTTGAAGGTTAGTGAATAACCTCTTTAGTATACAGGGTAATCCAGATGTAGACCCCTTGCTCGAGGTGCCTAGAGAAGTATCCAATATGTCCTCCTGTTGACGAGGCCCAAGACGTTGGTTACTGAACATTCTCACAGGTTTGCTAGTGCAAAACCGAGTAATTATTTCGTGAAACTCTCCCCCTTTTAGTGAAAAGGAACTGAGGATGGTGGATGGGTGGTCATGAAACCCGCCTGCTCTTGAAGCACATGGCCCACCACGGTAGTGGAAGTCATGGCCTTTCTATACCTCTCTACCCCTGGTCAATGGATGTGGGATTACATCAGAGGAACAATCCTCGCAATCTTATTTTCATTTAATCGATCGCACCTGCAAGCTTTAATCGCACAATCCGACACAAATCATGCCCTTCGGTTATTTTGTGTTTTGGATGAAATGATGAATTGCCGAAAGTTCGGATCAATCCAAAATCATCCGAAAACAAATGCAAATCTCTATTACAGATAGATAGTGATATTCTGGAAAAAGTAAGAAAGTAATATTCTGTATAAAACAAAATTCTGAAGGCCAGGTCTCATTTTGGGTCAAAATGATGCAGTTTACGGATATTTCTAAAGGACTCGCAAACAATCTCTTCCCCCTTTCTTGTTTTCTTCGTCTGTGCAAAATACGTGACTGAGCATGTCTCCTCGATGTGCAGGTGATCCACGATTATTGCCGATCCAGCGTTATATTTTTATGCCAAACTTTGTGCTCGTTCCCTCGGTAAGACAAGGGCCCGATTTTTGCCTGTATCGTTTTGGCATTCTGTGATGCCACAAGCTTCCCAACTGCAAAAAGAAATCCCTCCAGGGGTATGAACTTTGGTTAACAACTATGGCTTTGCCAACAACCCCATTCGAGGAAACAATGGATTCATTGCTCCAAAATCCTGCACAGGTCCCAAGTTAACCGCACGATCTATGCATAATGTTCCTCTACTAAAATCAAAGAACAATATTTGTCAGTTAAGAGTCTCGGAAGTGACAGAACCTTTAATACTGTTAGCACATTGTTTATTTCTTGTGTTACGGCTTAGCGTGTTCTTAACTGCTTTGTTTCCTGATGTGTCATGATTTTTGGTTCTCTTGGTTTGATATTTCTTGACCTTCGTTTAAATAAGTTGTCATAATTTATTTCATAATTCATTAAGTACATCACATTTTTATTCATAATTTATTATGAATATATTAAAATTCAAGGCTAAAAGTGACCCAATAAAAACAAACAAACTCAAAGACTACATGTGGGAGGAGTATGGGAGAACCCGAGTGGAGGAGGTCTTGGAATTTGTGAGATAATGGTGGGGTGTCCTGTAGGTTGGACTTCTTGGCACTGGAAATATTATCCTCTGGTGATTTTATTCTTCTCGCTTCCTTGTTTTCTTGCTCTTCTTAGTTTCAATCAATATATTGTTGTATATGTTGTTGTATTGTTGCTGTTCTATAAATGGAAAACCCCAGAGCATTGGTGATATGAGTTTCTGAAAGCGTATGAAACATGTGCAATTTGGTTTGGATTTATTCGGAAATGGTCCGAAATATCAGCAATTCAGAATTCAAATCGATCGGAATTGCCGGTGACCGAATCGAATCATTTTCAGAAGGGACGCAGGAGAGGTGGGAGAGAATTAGCGATGCCGGCGCCAAGGCAGTAGCGTAGGGAGCAGAGCCCACATAAGCCGATGCTTCCTCTAGCGCCGGCTCCTGTCACAGGTGGAGTGATACCAGATGTACACCGCCTGTGAGGAATCGATAGTGAAAGCGCGTTTCACTCATTCTGCCCAGCGATTGGCTACCAAATTGCTGTTGAAAAGGTACAACACCCCTGATTGCTTTGATCCTCCAATTCTTAACTTTGCCACTTATTCCTGTCTTAAGTCTTCTACTGGTATCAGAAAAAAAAGACCAACCCCGAAAATAAGACATTAGGGGTTATTCAGAGATATATATATATATATACCGAGGAGTGGAGCGCCCAATAGAATTCGTGCTCACAGACCGCTCGCTTAACGTTGCATATGGGGGTTCCTCTAAACGACCCTTAAGGAGAGAACATCTGAAAAAACAACAACGTAGCGCCGGCGAACAAAGTCCATTGTAAGCGAGAATGTGTACACTACATGTCCATAACTGGGATGTTCTTCATCTTCAGGTATTTCCCTCTTTTAAAGAAGATGTACCAGCAGACTGTAGGAGAAAGCAAAAAGAACCAAGGTAGAGTACCAGCTGAAGAAGCCTGTCAGCGAAACGCGTTCTGGTAGCTATTATTGTTTTTTATATTAATAAATGTTTTAAATAACTGCTGATTTGCCTTATCCTGTCCAAGAAGGTTTTGGGGATTCCTTACAATCCCCTGAGCATTAGAGGCTCATAAACATGTGAGTTCTGTACTTTAGCAACCATCATATTTAGCTGTTGTTTTACAAGATTGCACTAGAGGTATCCCCGATATATCTTGCCTCACTGCAGGGGTATCCTGTCCATTATCTACTGGATCCCAAAAGGGGTTAGATGGACACCTGAAGATCTCAATAAGACCCATAAAGCCTTTTGCCCTAGAGCCAGGAGTTTGGCTCATGAAAACGTGAGTTGAATACCTGCTATCTACTAATTCCATATCGGTGCTATATACAGCGCAAACCTTGGTTCTTTTTGCTTTCTCCTGCAGTCTGCTGGTACATCTTCTTTAAAAGAGGGAAAGCCCTGAAGATGAAAAACATCCCAGTTATGGACATGCAGTGTAACATTCTCGATTTACAGTGGACTTTGTTCGCCGGAGCTACGTTGCTGTCTTTTCATATGTTATTCAGAGAGAGCTGATCTGGCCCCATAATGTCACCGAACAGGGAATTTCCCCGTACGGTGACATTTCGGGGCCATTCACCTATTCAGAGAGCAGGCAGTTCATCAAATCTTGGCGAACTGCCAGCAAGTGCGGTGCCTGTTCGGCAGCATTGAAATCTCATCATTGAGAAGCAGATCTATAGGATACATTGGATAAAAAAGGGCTGATTCATGAGCTGATGATGGTTGCACGGTGGCTGCTGTAAGGTTCTTATCCTCTTGCAGTTTTTGTGAATGAAGCCTTAGATACCCATGGGATCTCAATGAGACCTCATGATGTCCTGCTGAACCTTGCGGTTTCTTTATCATGTCAATTGGGGGAGCTATGGGGTTCGTCAAATTGCAGTGATTCTTGACACAGGTCTTTTTTGCATTTCTACCAAAGGATGCTGAGTTTCATCATCTCATAGAGGTCGTAAACCTTCAGAACAACCTTGACATATGTAACATTAAACAACTAACAGGGAAATTCTCAATAAAGTGTGTTTTAATCCATCGGAATCCAGTAACACTTGCTCAGGTCGAAGGATAACATTACACCACTTGTACTCTCCCACACTTCATCTCTAGTTGCGCAAGATGCAGTTTTACGTCTTTTTTCATGCTAATTGTTTTCAACCAACAGAAATATGTAGATATTTAACAGGATTTTTTGGACTAGGGAAGTAAGGGGCTTTCCGTGACATTGAAAAGAAGTGTTGGCATTTAAAAAGATCACATTTTTAAAGCGCATTTAATCTTCATATAATGTTCAAGAATTACAGTCTGTGTTTGTGTTTAGTTGAAACTGACTTGATCGAGTTGAATTTTAAGGCGTCAAGATAAAGGTAGTGGCACTGTTTATCTAATCAAACCATTGATTTTAAAAAGCTACATTTGAAAATATATCCGCAAGGTTGAAAAACTATCACGTTCGGTGACTTTTGTTCTCTTCAACTTGGTGCAATTTGGCGATCCCATTTCGGCGACCCTGCGGTGTATTCAGCAAGCACCACAGGGCCGCTGAAATGCAAGGAAAAGTCGCTGCAAACCCGACGAACACTCACTGCAAACGAGGGCGAACGCACACCGAAACCCGCAAAAACATGTGGATTAACCCGCCAAAAACGTCGGTAAAACCCGAGCAAGAGCCGATCACACGCAGCGCAGCCACCAGAAAAAAGCCGACACCGCAGACGAATGCAGTGAATAAATTAGAAAAACAGTTTGCTTGAATGTTTGAAAAGTGAAACTGTTTGCAAAGAAACTACTGAGCGAAAATGTCTGAAATTTACATGTGATCCAATGAATGATAATAAAAAGGGCTGTTACAGAAAAAATAAGTAAAGTTTAAGAAAATATTTAACAAAATCCCAAAAAATGCTTAAAATATCCTAAAAAATCCATAAATAAAGAGACTCTTTACTGCAGAAAATTTTAATGAACGGTTTATTAGATATTGAATTAAAACGGGAATATTTTTAACATTGAAGCCTATGGGATTCGCCAGAATAAACCTGCCGAATGAAACCACCGAATGGCAGGGCATTTCGGGAACCTTTCACTGCTGGTTTGTGTTCTCTGAATAGACGAAGCATTGCTTTTTCATGGGGTTTTCACTGCCCTTGAACAGGCACCAAATGTGCAGGCAATTCGTCAGGATTTGGTGAATTGCCTGCTCTCTGAATAGCCGAATGGCCAAGAAAGGTGATTTTCAGCGTTCAGTTACCTTTCTCCAGCCATTCGGATCTCTTTGAATAACCCTGCTATAGTTTTCGATATGCTAATTGCTTCAACAACAACAACAAAAAATTTCTGTAAATCTGTGTCTATGAAATATGAAAAAGAATTACATCTGTTTAATAAAAATCGATGTTAAAGTGCATTTGGGATATTTCATCATGCCCAGTTGAAGGTGGGCTCATTTTACTATAATTACTCCAAATATTTGTTAATAATAATCTAATAATATTTATTTATTTTGATACTTAAGGATCCGATGGTATTTCCATATTTCTGACCCTTATTTTATTGAATGTATGCTTAACTCTCATATATTATTTAATTATCTGAGGGCGAAATATGACAGGTGGTTGGCAGCCATGTGAATTGACTTTTTCCTGGCATTGGTTTAAGAGCGTAGACCTGATATACACCAAGCTACTGGCAATTCGTTTTATTTCCAGGTGATTTCCAGTACAATAACTTTAAACAATAGCACAATTAATAATCTAAGAACATCCACCTTTTGGCAAGGGTTTTGATATGTCTTAATCCAATTTTTAACAATGTCAATATACCCTGAGGGTGCGACCCATTTTAATTAGGGAAAGGTACACCAGAGGAACTTTCCAAGCTAATGCGTACCTGTAGGCTTTATATTGTGCCTAGAAACCCAATCAGAAGCAGAGACGGCCTGCGATACATTCTCAGTCGAAAACTAGATAGAGTAACTCACCAACCTATGAAACAAAACAATGTATAGAACTAAATCCGTCCGTTTTAGCTTGGTGTATTAATCGGAATTCTTATAAAGAATATATGGAATAGAAACAGAATGACATGAACTGACTGTGAAGCTCATTAGGAACAAAAAAGACAGAAAAAACAAAATAACGAGATGCATAAATACAACCAATAAAAAGAAAGGGCTTAAAAATCATTAAAAATAAAAATACATAAAGATATATTAGGAAACAAAAGGACACAAAAAGTAGACATAAGAATATAGCAAAGAATAAAGGACACGAAATTAAAAAAGCAAGTAAAACGTCATAAAATAATATTAAAGATAAAGGGCCCTATTACATTATTCTCGCTGCCTATTTGCGTGACTGCAAAACCATTTGCGCAGAACGTCGTATTACGACGTTCGCGTAAATGATGCGCCTTAACGTTCAACGCGAGTGACCCTGCGCGAACCCAGCGCGAGCGCAAGTGCGTGCCCGCATCCTATACTTATCATTATGAGCGCAAATGCGTTAAGCGGATGGTATTGCGCGCATAATTTTAACTTTTTTGAAAACCTGGTGTTAACTGCAAATCTGAACGTTCTGGCCGGAACAAAATACATCAGCACGAAAAAAAAAAATACAGCACAGTACAGTTACACATTCTACACATACCCAAACAGTAAAATTAATAAATTGTTTAATTTTTTAATTTTTGTTGCAGCACATATACGCAGATTGACTTTGACAGGCGCAACAACCGAAACCTAGCAAATGGTGGTTCTTAATTCTGATTGGCTGAATCCCGTGAAAAAACAGTCTGCCCACCGATTCCTTCACGAAACGGTCATTTGTGCCCGGCTTTGCGCATCGGATTTGCGCCCGAAAAAACCTGAAGGCTGAAAAACTGCGCTCGGATCATAATACTGTGTTAATTTGCGCGCGCTAACGTTTTCTTGCGTGTGCAAAAAAAATTGCGCTGCGCGAGCGCATTTGCGCGAGGCTTGTAATAGAGGCCAAAATGATCCAAAAAAACGAGGACCTAAACTAAAATAAATAAATATAATAAAATTAAATTTACACTATGGAGGTTGCACGGAATCCTAATTAGGATCTACATTTACAGTTAAAATGCGCAGTCTCCATATTGCAAATTTAAATCCCACAAGTCAGTACATTAACATTTACACTGTCATAACACGGAAGTCGATAAATACATTTTTTATTGTTACAGTAATAGTGTGCAAGTCCATACATTAACATTTCACTGTTATGTTTACAACACGCAAGTCGTACTGTAATATTTCCACTGCTACCTATACAGCCCGCAAGTCTGTACTGTAATATTTCCACTGCTACCTATACAACCCGCAAGTCTGTACTGTAATATTTCCACTGCTACCTATACAAACCACAAGTCTGTACTGTAATATTTCCACTGCTACCTATACAACCCGCAAGTCTGTACTGCAATATTTCCACTGCTACCTATACAACCCGCAAGTCTGTACTGTAATATTTCCACTGCTACCTATACAACCCGCAAGTCTGTACTGTAATATTTCCACTGCTACCTATACAACCCGCAAGTCTGTACTGTAATATTTCCACTGCTACCTATACAACCCGCAAGTCTGTACTGTAATATTTCCACTGCTACCTATACAAACCGCAAGTCTGTACTGTAATATTTCCACTGCTACCTATTAGGCTTGTGCACCGATTTTTATCTAAAAATTTTCGGAAAATCGGCCGCATCCGAAAACACGAATCGGGAAATTTCGTGAAAATTCCGAAAACCGAAACGCACATCCCTACTACCTATACAACCCGCAAGTCTGTACTGCAATATGTTCACTGCTACCTATTAGGCTTGTGCACCGATTTTTATCTAAAAATTTTCGGAAAATCGGCCGCATCCGAAAACACGAATCGGGAAATTTCGTGAAAATTCCGAAAACCGAAACGCACATCCCTACTACCTATACAACCCGCAAGTCTGTACTGTAATATTTCCACTGCTACCTATACAACCCGCAAGTCTGTATTGTAATATTTCCACTGCTACCTATACAACCCGCAAGTCTGTACTGTAATATTTCCACTGCTACCTATACAACCCGCAAGTCTGTACTGCAATATTTCCACTGCTACCTATACAACCCGCAAGTCTGTACTGTAATATTTCCACTGCTACCTATACAACCCGCAAGTCTGTACTGTAATATTTCCACTGCTACCTATACAAACCGCAAGTCTGTACTGCAATATTTCCACTGCTACCTATACAACCCGCAAGTCCGTACTGTAATATTTCCACTGCTACTATACAACCCATAAGTCTGTACTGTAATATTTCCACTGTTACAGTAAAAAGTGCAAGCCCTGGATTTACAGTAACATTCACATATACAGGATTTAAAATAAAACCTGGATTTATGGCATTTACAGTAAAAATGTGCATTTCCTGGATTTACAGTAAGACCCGCAATTACAGCATTTAATGGTAAGATGCTCATTTGCAGGATTTAAGAGATTAAAACGTCCATGCCCAGGGATTCAATTTAAAACATGCAAGTCTGATATACAAGAAGAAAGTGAAACACAGAAAAAGCATCTGTGCGCATGTATTTACACTCTGTTCTTCTGGCTCTTTGCTGGTCCATTTTTGCTAAACAGGAACAGCTCTTCGAAATACGGCTCGGGCCTAATTTTTACATCTGAATCAGTCAATATTTAAGAAAATATATATATTGGTTGCAAGCAGATAGAATTAAATCGAGCCCCATGTTATCAGAGTTTGGCTGCTCCTCACCAAGGTTTATTCCTCCTACACAAATGTTTCCGTTTCATTTAATGTTCATGTTTTAATATGCATAATAAATTGATAATCATGATTATCTGTTTGGTAAAATTGCTTAACCCCTTAACGACCGGTGGGTGGTGTCCATTGGGAGTGGGTTAACGCCAGCGGGCGTACTAGTAAGTCCCACTGCCAGGTGCTGTGGCGGTCCTCTCCTTCGGCCCACCCACACAGATGATGTATGCAGCACATCATTGGCTGCAGGGGGCTGGCCTGAGTTCAGGCCGTCTCAGCAGCCAACGGCACGCACCTCGCGTCGACTGCAGGTATTGGCCAAGGTGGCCCATAGATGTCAACAGGGCGTACTAGTATGTCCCGCATCTTCAAAGTCCACCCGCCGCAGTGACGGCATGATGTGCCCTGTGGCCAGAAAGGTTTACTCATGGACCTGACTATATGCATGCAGTCACCTCACATACCATTCTATAAAATGAACAATCTGGATACTTCGAAAACACCCCTAAAACTAATTATCTATTCTGTGTTTGAGCTCAGTGTAAGGTTCACGGGGAGCTATGATATGATTGTCTTCTTCTGGCAGGTGTTGGCGTAGGACTCTGCACAGGCAGCATCAGATCTGTCTTTTCTGAGTTTTATTGCATCATACTTCTGAGATGCAATCTCTGTTCACAAAGCAGAATTACATCAACAATGGGCATATGTTTGCAGAAACGTTTTGACAAATATTTGAACAAACTCAGAGATCATCCGGAGGGTTTGACTAGTCTGACAGATTGTCCTCATACCTTCCTGAAGGAAGAAGATGGACCTTATGGCAAATGCCAAGATAACTTGATTAGACGGTAATTCTCAAATCAAATGAGTCACTGCGTTAAGAGTGAGGACGATAGAATGACTGAGGAGAAAACTGTCAGTTTATGGAAAACAAAGGCATCGGAATCACTTTGATACTTTAGACGTCTTGTAGGAGGCACCAATGTACTGAAATCTGTTTCAAGGACAAAATGAATATTTTTTGAATGAATGATATTTGACTTTGTTGCTATATAGATAGATAGATAGATAGATAGATAGATACAGTAGATAGATAGATCAATAGATAGATAGATAGATAGATAGAAAGACAGATATGGATAGATAGATAGATAGATAGATAGATAGATAGATAGATACAGATACAGTAGATAGATAGATCAATAGATAGATAGATAGATAGAAAGACAGATATGGATAGATAGACAGACAGACAGACAGACAGACAGACAGACAGACAGACAGATAGATAGACAGATAGATAGATAGATAGATAGATACAGATACAGTAGATAGATAGATAGATAGATAGATAGATATAGATAGATAGATACAGATACAGTAGATAGATAGATAGATAGATAGATAGATAGATAGATAGATAGATAGATAGATAGATAGATAGATAGATAGATAGATAGATAGATAGATAGATATGGATAGATAGATAGATAGATAGATAGATAGATAGATAGACAGTATGGATAGATAGATAGATAGATAGATAGACAGACAGACAGACAGACAGACAGACAGACAGATAGATAGATAGATAGATAGATAGATAGACAGATAGATAGATACAGATACAGTAGATAGATAGATAGATAGATAGATAGATAGATAGATAGACAGATAGATAGATACAGATACAGTAGATAGATAGATAGATAGATAGATAGACAGATATGGATAGATAGATAGATAGATAGACAGACAGACAGACAGACAGACAGACAGATAGATAGATAGATAGATAGATAGATAGATAGATAGATAGATAGATAGATAGATAGGATAAACCGTATCAGTATAGCTTCCAAACCTGATGAAGAGAGCTAATCTCGAAAGTTTGTTTTTTAAATGTAACGTTAGCCTAATAAGAAAGGTATCACTACGCACTGCTATATTCTGGTGATATATATAATAATGTTTATAGCTGCAGAGGACATTTACACATCCCAGCAATTCCAAGAAGCGCTAACAGAGCTCATGTGCTACATTCCCCATATGCAGCAAAGAACTCTGGGTAGGATATGCAAATGAAGTGCACAGCATCTCACGTTTTTTTGCATCTTGGCTCTGTAATAACACAGAAGCCTCCTTGTCCGATGCCGCGCCTTGCTAAGTGAGGGCTGATGTCCATGGACTCTTCTTTTACACGTAGGAAGAAACAAATAATGAAAATAAATGAGAGAAATGCTTCTTTTAACACGCTGCATCGATTTAGGTAAAGTTCATATATATATATTAATAGCACTCATGCTTGTCTTTTTCATCGTAAGCGATAAAGATGATGGAGGCAATAATGATATTATTAATGAGTTCACATGTAGTTCTCTTTGGCCTTTAGGTCTTATTAGACTTCACACGTGAAATGTTCTGCAAATCAAAACATTAATCTTAGATTTTCCCATCCATAATCTAGCCTAAAGCAACCAGCGATGTCATTAAATCACGCCGGGGAGGCTCGTTAGAAAATTTAATTAAGTAAGGAAACCGCTCGAGATAATGAAAGCGAGCAATTCGGATCTGAAGAGGTTAAATCGAAGACGAGGAAATAATAACGCCAGCTCGATGGCGAGTTCGGAATTCTAGCTTATTTTAACAGAAGGAAATGATGGTTTGACGAAAGCTTGTGTTTAACGTTCAGAAAATGATGCTGCGGCTCGTGGCTTGGCTGAGGTCGACTTAAAGATGTCCAATGTTTCTGTTTTATCTAATTGTTTAGGTAAAGTCCGTTACAGCTTGAGGGTTTAATATTTGGCTAATGATTCATTTCTTCGATGCTTTTTTTTTTTTTTAGAACTTGATGATTAAATCTTTATCGTTCTTGTCCCTTGAATTAAATCTGATGCGTAATACCTTAAACATTGACAGCGTTATATTCGCATGCAGAGATTGACCAAAGATAAAACATATTTTTGCATGCATGTAAAACATATCGGGCTCTATTATCTCCTTAGCGCGAACGTTAACCCGTACGCAAAAACGCATTAACGCGAGGGGAAAAACCCTTTGCGCAGAACGTCGTATTACAATGTCCTGCGCAAAAAACGCACGTTAACGTCTACCGCTGGTGAACCTGCGCGAACCCTTTGCGAGCGTAATGTACGTCGCGCGTCCTATACTTAACATTGTGAGCGCAAATGCGTTTGTGCGCTGGTACGCGGATGGTATTACAATCTTAGCGCAAATTTTAACAGACAACGTTTGCGCGCATAATTTTAACGTCTTTGAAAAGCTGGTGTTAACGGCAAATCTGAACGTTCTGGCCGAAACCAAATACACCAGCACGAAAAAAACAATACAGCACGGTATAGTTACACATTCTACACATACCCAAACAATAAAATGGAGAAGTTGTGCGCGTTTTTATTATTGCTGCAGCATATATACGCATATTGAATCAGGCAGGCGCAAAAACTGAACGGGAGACAATTGTGGTTCTTAATTCTGATTGGCTGAATCGCGTGAAAAAACAGTCCGCACACCGATTTCTGAGCGCAGCGTTAAGGCACGCACACTTTTTTACGCGCGTTATTTTTTGACGGATGACAAAATGCGCTCGGACTTTAATACCAGCGTTAATTTACGTACGCTAACGTTTAATTGCGCTGTGCGTGCGCTTTTGCGCAAAGACGTTAATAGAGCCCATCGGATATAGGGATGTCCTTATACGATCCCTAGGATCAGGATCCAGACCCGAACAAGGCATTTTTCAGGGATCGAAGATCATTTTATCAAGGGGATCCGATCCCCGAGTCCCCTGACCCCTACTAGCCTAAACCAGTGTTTCTCAAACCTCTCCTCGGGACCTCCAACCAGGCCAGGTTTGCAGGATAGCTGAAGCAAAGCACAGGTGATCTGATTTGCTGCTCAGTGATTGCAGGATTCAGTCTGCATTTCCCCAAGGTGATCTGCAAAACCTGTCCTGGTTGAGGGTCCCGAGGACAGGTTTGAGAACCACTGGCCCTAAACTATCTCTAAAACCCCCTACATTTAGCTAATTTTAGCTATTAAAATAATAGAATCCCCGTAAGAAGTTATACTTATGGTCCGGGGATTGGCAACGCCTTGGAGGTCCTTCAAGGCCTTGGTTTTCATCATCAATAAGGTGATTTGGCCTGGGTTATTTATTTCCTTGTTAGGAAATTGAATTCAGCCAGTGTGGGAGCTTCAGGGAGAGCCGCTCCGGCCCAAAATGTCACCGAACAGGGGATTTCGCTGTATGGTGCCATTTTGGGGCCATTCGGCTATTCAGAGAGCAGCCAGTTGACAAAATTTTTTTTTTTTTTTGTATTTAAGATTTTTATTTTCAGAAAGAAAAAGGTCACAGACTGACCAGCATAGTAGGCCTCGCAGGGCCAAATGTTATGCACTCATAAGAAACACAGATAACATAAAAAGGGGGGGAGTGTCTCATGAAAAATCTGCAAAATGTCGAGAAACAGGGGGGGGAGGGGGTTATAGCAAAAGTCGCCAAAAAACATTTCAGAAAAGAAAAATAAACCAAAAAGTCTCACATCTATCCCCAGCCGGGGAATAACAGCGGGAAAAGAAATAGATAAAATAAAATGGTAGTCGAAGCGTCTCTGAATCAAAAAAGGGGGGGGGTGAGGGGAACTCGCAGATATGTCCTCATATAATATCGCAGTGAAAATTAGAAAGCCATAAAGTACTCACATAAAAACCGTAAAAAACAAAAATATATAAAAATAAAGGGGGAAACATCAAAAAGGCGGAACTGCTCCTAGGGTAGTACCCTCAGCCAGAGTCTCTAAGTGGTATCTTCCCTTTCCCTTTCTTTACCCTTCATTTAAAGTTTTTATTTTGAAAAACCGAAAGATGTCATACATCAACCATTAGATTTGGACCACTCAGGGCCAACTACCTAAGTCAGAGCAAGAACATACAAATATAACATCTACGAGATCAGCATATTTTGAAAAGGCACTTAGGAAGCTCAGAATCAGCATAGGATATCCAAAAATAAAACAAAAAGAGAGAAATTTAAGTCGCAGAGAACTGTAGGGAGGGAGGATGAGAGAGAGAAAAAAAAAAGAAAAAAAAAAAAAAAAAAAAAAAAAAAAGAAGAAATAGAAAAATCCACAAAGGTGTGTACATCCGTTGTGCAACCCTAACCCGGGGCCAGCGAAGCAGAAGATGGAGCCCCGGGGACCGGGCCGGGAGATACCGGGGCAGAATAGAGGCCCAGGGAGCGTAGCAGTGTCCAGGCTTCCGTTGGGGTGGACACCAGGTGAGATAGGTTGTCATGGTTTATATACATGGATCCTACCGCCCCCCATCTATATCGAACCCTACTGCCCCTCAGAAAAGCCGTGATTTCACGAAATTGCCGCCGAGCAATCAGTGTAACAAAAGGCAAATCATTGAATAACGACAAAGATAGGTCCTCAAAAACTATCGGGGCACGAGCTGCAGTGGTCGACATCAGACAACGTTTATCGGCCTCAAGTCCCGCCACCGCTAACACATCGCGGGGGGATTCAACCGGGGCCGTAGCCGCTTTCCGTAGGCGAAAAGCCTTCCCAAAAACAGTCCCGTTCGGTGTCCCCATCACGTGCGATACAAATTTGTTCACATACGGCAGCAAAGCTTCATCGGCAATCGTCTCTGGGATCCCCCGGATACGGACGTTTCGTCGGCGATGTCGGTTTTCAGCCGCCTCCACCGCTCCCATAAGCATCTTAACCTGTGATTGCAAAGATTCCACCTGTGGCAGAAGTAGGGTCTGCGTCGCCACAGTCTCCTCAACCTGGACTTCAACAGCCTTCAGCCGTCCTTTAACCTTCTTCAGGTCAGTAGTTAAGACCGCAAAGTCGGCACGCCATACTGCCCTCATTTCTTCCAGAGCCTCTCCCAGCAAGTGGCGGACATCTTCCCGCGTAAAGGACAGAAGGCCCACCTCCGCTCGCGTCCCATTAGGATCCCGCAGCAAATCAGCCTGCCCGGGAGGGACAGAAGACGCCTCAAGCCTACGTGCCACTAATTTCTTCGAGCCGCCTGTCTCAGCCACCGACCCTCCCGTCTGCCCCGGCGGCCGCGGCGACCGACGTGCAGCCACAGAGGCCTCAGACCAATATGGGTCATCGTCCTCCGAGGAGCTCCTCGTGGGAGACAGGTATGCGGGGGGCCCACCTTGCCGCTTCCGTCGGTGCTCACCCAGTGCATCACGGATTGACAAAATTTTGGCGAATTGCCTGCATGTACAGTGCCTGTTCGACGGCAGTGAAATCCCTCATAGAGAAGCAATGGTTAATCAGAGAACACAGAACAGCCGAGAAAAGTTGCCGAAATTCCCTGCTGTTCGGTGTTTTCATTCGGCAGGTCTATTCAGGAGAATCCCATAGGCTTCCACGTTAAAAATATTCCCATTATTATCCAATATCTAATAAACTGTTTATTATTTTAATCTGCATTAAAAAGTCTCTTTATTTACAGATTTTTTTTTTTTTTAGGATCTTTTAGGCATTTCTCAAAATTTTTTGGCAATATTTTTTTATGTTTTTCTAATAGCGTTTTTTTTTTTTGTGTAACAGCCCTTTTTATTATCATTCATAGGATCTTATATGTAAATTCCAGGCATTTTCGTTAAGTATTTGTTTTGCAAACAACCAGGGTTATCCAAAGAGATTCGAAAAGTCACTGCACGTTCGGTGACTTTTCGTTCTCTTCAATTCGGTTCCTTTTGCCGATTGCATTTCGGTGACCCTGCGGTGTATTCAGCAAGCACCACAGGGTCCCCGAATTGCAGGGAAAAGCTACCGCAAACCTGACGAACACTAACCGAATGCACGCTGAAAACAAGCAAAAACATCTGGATTAACCTTCGAAGAAGCCGAACAGGAGCCGAAAAGGAGCCGAACAGGAGCCGGATCACACAGAGCCGAAGCAGCTGTGACGTAGAGGAGGCAGTGAATAAATTAGCAAAACTGTTTGTATGAATCTGGGAAAATGAAACGCTGTTTGCAAAGAAACTACTGAGCGAAAATGTCTGAAATTTTCACAGGAGGTCCAGGGAATGATAATAAAGAGGGCTGTTACAAAAAAAATAAGTAAACTGAAAAAAAAAAAAAAAAAAATCGGACTTTTAAAAAAAAAAAAAAAATCTGAAAAATGCTTAAAGTATCCTAAAAAATCTATAAATAAAGAGACTTTTTGCTGAAGAATTTTATAATGAACGGTTTATTAGATATTGAATTAAAACAGGAATATTTTTAACATTGAGGCCTATGGGATTCTCCTGAATAAACCTGCCGAATGAAACCACCGAATGGCAGGGCATTAGGGGAACCTTTCACTGCTGGTTTGTGTTCTCTGAATAGCCGAAGCAGTGCTTTTTCATGGGGATTTCACTGCCCTCGAACAGGCACCGAACAGGCACCGTATGTGCAGGCAATTCGCCAGGATTTGGCGAATTGCCTGCTCTCTGGATAGCCGAATGGTCAGGAAAGGTAACCGAACGCTGATTTTCAGCGTTCGGTTACCTTTCTCAAGCAATTCGGATCTCTTTGGATAACCCTGAACGTTTCAATTTTGACACTCTTAAACAAATTGGATTTTCTTTTTTCTACCCTGTTCGTCAGCTTGTCGACTTATTCCGGCGGCTGCTCTGTGCTGTGATCGGTGGCTCGGTGGCTTTTTCCAGCTTGCTTTTTTTTTGCGGCCATTCCGGCGGGTTTTCGGGGGGATTTCAGCGGGTGTTCGGTTGGTTTGCAGTGGGATTTCCCTGCACTCTGTGGACCCGGCAGCGAATGCTGAATTCACCACAAGGTGGGAAACTTTGATTCCCTGAATGTCGGCGACATTTCGGTGCTCTCTGAATAACCCCTATGTATGTCCATGTCCCTGGTAACTTTGATAGACAAATATACGGTCAGCTTCGCTAACTTGCCGTGACCTCAATAGGTTTCCTTCTTCTTGCTTTCCTGGTCAGAGTCAACTCTACATAAGTAGAGAGTCGGCTATGAAACGGTCTTGGAGGCCATTTTGAACTGAGTTTGAGAATTTTGGTTTAAATCATATATTGTCCAGGAGGATAGCGACAAAGAAGCATGGGGCTACGATGGTTTCGATTAGAGGCTACCTCTTTAGATTGGCAAGGAGCATGAGAACAGTCAGTGTCAAGTACAATAAACAGATTAAAAACAGGTTCTTGTTGAAAATAGGGAATTGTGTGGATCCTATTACACTTCGAAAACTCTTTCATAGGCAAATTAGTTAAGAAACCAGGTTATGATAAGGTTACACGGAAAAATAAAAAATCTGTAGTTTTGTATGATAGAAGTAAACAACCCCAATTCTGAGTCCTTTCTTTGCTAAGCCAGTAGGTCTCAGCCTTTCATCTAAGGATGCAGTGCATTAAAGAACATGCCAATAGATATATCCATTGATAAAACCAGAGGCCTGTTCAATACCTCAGCAGCTGCTGAATTGCTGCAGCGCAGCAATTCAGTTTGCTGCAGCAGTGTCGTTGAACCCTTTGGATGCGAATTCTGAATCCAAAATGGCCGACGATTTTTTAATGAAACATTCAGATTGTTTTTCGGATCACTCGGACAAAATATAATAAAGAGAAGCAGTCAGCACAATTCCGTTATGTACGCACACACCACAAATGATAGTTTTTAATGAATAAACGTTATGTTTACTTCTGAAACAATATATAAATTGAACTGTAATATATGTCTATGTGCAGGGGGAAATAATAAATAAATATTTTGTGCTTTGGTGAACAAAAACCTCAAAATTAACATTGCTGTACGGAATTATTACTTGCTTCGAGGCGGCGGCCATCTTGCTGCACGGCATTGTTACTTGCTTCATGGCGGCGGCCATCTTGCTGCACGGCATTGTTACTTGCTTCATGGCGGCGGCCATCTTTAAAACGTCACATTCAGCATCTCCTCGGGTCGCTGCAAGTGCTAGGTTAGCACTGCTGAGCGCTGAGCGGTTGAACGGCGTTCAATGGCAAGTTGCTAACTTAGCACTTGTAGCGGCTGAGGTATTGAACAGGCCTCAGCTCAATGGCCCATACTTCTTACTCGTTACTTTGTAACGTAATAGTATAATTATGATAAATTCTGTTCATTAACTTCATTTTGCTCAATCGGTTCGGTTTGGAATATTTCGGAATCCTAAACATTTTGGATTCCGAAATATTTCAAACCAGCCAAATCGGATTATCGGAAGCTTCCGGTGTATCAGATAGGACCATTTCGGAATATTGTGGAGTGGAGGTTGGAAACATGGGTAAGAAATACTGACAGGGTTATTCAAAGAGAATCGAAAAGCCACCGCACGTTCGGTGACTTTTCGTTCTCTTCAATTCGGTGCGATTTGGTGATCCCATTTTGGTGACCCTGCGGTGTATTCAGCAAGCACCACAGGGCCGCCGTAATGCAGGGAGAAAACTCCGAAAACTCACTGCAAAACAAGGACGAACGCACACTGAAACCAGCAAAAACATCTGGATTAACCCGCCAAAGACGCCGGAGAAACCCGAGCAGGAGCCAATCACAACGCAGAGCAGCCACCGGAAAAACCAGGCACCGCAGACGAATGGAGTGAAAAAAAAAACAGTACGCTTGAATGTTTGAAAAGTGAAACGCTGTTTGCAAAGAAACTACTGAGCGAAAATGTCTGAAATTTACATATGATCCAATGAATGATAATAAAAAGGGCTGTTACAGAAAACAGAAAAAACTATTTAAAAAAAAAAAACGAAAAAAATGTTTGCAAAAAATTCCAAAAAATGCCTGAAAGGTCCTAAAAAATCTATAAATAAAGAGACTTTTTACTGCAGAATATTATAATGAATGGTTTATTAGATATTGAATTAAAACAGGAATATTTTTAACATTGAATCCTATGGGATTCGCCTGAATAAACCTGTCGAATGAAACCACCAAATTGTAGGGCATTTCGGCAACTTTTCACTGCTGGGTTTTGCTCTTTGAATAGATGAAGCATTGCTTCTCTATGGGGATTTCACTGCCCTCAAACAGGCACCGAACAGGCACCGTATGTGCAGGCAATTCGCCAGGATTTGGCGAACTGCCTGCTCTCTGAATAGCCGAATGGCCAGGAAAGGTAATCGAACGCTGATTTTCGGCAGCCATTCGGATCTCTTTGAATAACCCTGATAGATTTACAAACAATTGTTGCAAGAAGAAATCGCTACAAGATCCCAACGGCCGCCATAACTGTCCATGAAGTTAATGTTTGGTCGGGTTCACACACGTGAATATTCAAAATTTTCGTCCCATTTTAGTTTCATATGACAATACTTTCACATCAAAATCCATTGGCTGTGATCGCTTTTTTTGCTCCGTGAGGGCAATTTCTCCCACACACTTAGCCAACGTGACTCAGCTTGTAGATACAATATGTCGACGCGAGGCGCAAAACTCAAAGAGGTCCGGCTTATGTTGTCAAACATCGTGCGGGTTATAGTCAAACAGAGTTTGTTAGCGAATGGTTAATGCTATGTTTAGCCTTTAATTCCTTCAGCTTTTAAATAAATGTTTTTGTTGTGAATCATTTTATTCTTATCCCTGCGCGCTCGCAGCTTTCTCTTGCACCTCCTGTGGTTCCACCAAGGAACGTTTTGCTAAAAGATGGTTTTTATATTTGTCTTTACACTGGCACCATCTAGTGAACAAATCCCCAAAAACATACAGGGTTATTCAAAGAGAATCGAAAAGTCGCCGCACGTTCGGTGACTTTTCGTTCTCTTCAATTCGGTGCGATTTGGCGATCCCATTTCGGCGACCCTGCGGTGTATTCAGCAAGAACCACAGGGCCGTCGCAGTGCAGGGAAAAGCCGATGCAAACCTGCCGAACACTCACCGCAAAACCTGGTGAATGCACGCCGAAAACCCGCAGAAACATCAGGATTAACCCCGCCGAACACGACGGAGAAACCCGAACAGGAGTCGATCACAGCCGCCGGAGAAACCCGACACCGCAGACGAATGGAGTGAAAAAAAAACAGTTTGCTTGAATGTTTGAAAAGTGAAACGCCGTTTGCAAAGAAACTACTGAGCGAAAATGTCTGAAATTTACATATATGATCCAACGAATGATAATAAAAAGGGCTGTTACAGAAAAAAGAAAAAACTATTTAATTTTTTTTAAAAAAAATCGGCAAAACATTTTTGGCAAAAAAATCCTGAAAAATGCTTAAAATATCCTAAAAAATCTATAAATAAAGAGACTCTTTACTGCGGAATATAATAATCAACGGTTTATTAGATATTGAATTAAAACGGGAATATTTTTAACATTGAAGCCTATGGGATTCACCTGAATTAATCTGCTGCATGAACCAACCGAATGGCAGGGCAATTCGGCAGCTTTTCACTGCTGGTTTTTGTTCTCTGAATAGACGAAGCATTGTTTCTCTATGGGGTTTTCACTGCCCTCGAACAGGCACCGTATGTGCAGGCAATTCGCCAACATTTGGTGAATTGCCTGCTCTCTGAATAGCCGAATGGCCAAGAAAGGTAATGAACGCTGATTTTCAGTGTTCGGTTACCTTTTCGGCAGCCATTCGGATCTCTTTGAATAACCCTGATAGAAATCAATGATCCACTGTAGCTCATTTCTGAAAAAATATAGCAAATCAATTAAGGGGTTATTCAATAAGAGCCGAATTTGCTCGAGATTGAAGCGAAAGGTGAATTTCACCGTACGGTTCGATTTCATGGCAATTTGTCTATTTAGAAAGTAGTCAATTCACCAAATATTGGCGAATCGCCAGCGAAATACAGTGCAACTTGACGACCTTCTGTGGCAGTGAAATTCCCCATGGAGAAGTAATGGTTAATCTATTCAGAGAACGCCAAACTGCACCGAAAAGTTGGGGAAAAGCCCAGATTTTCGGTGGTTTCGTTCGACAGGTTTAAAAGGGCGAATCCCATGGGTTACAATGTAAAAAAATATTCCCATTCTTATTCAACTGTTTATTTTTTTCATCTGCAGCAAAAAGTCTTTTTATTAATTTATTTTCAAATAATTTTTTAGGGATTTTTCTGGATTTTTTCCAGCAAAATTTTCGATTCTGATTTTTTTTAAATGCTTTTTTTTTTTTAGTCTCTAACAGACCTCTTTGTATTTCTTCGTAGGACTTTATCTGTTTTCAAGCATTTTTTCCTGTTTTTAACTCCTTTTAAAAATTGTGTTTTCTTTTGGTTTTTTTAAACCCTGTTCGTCGGCTGATCGGCTTTTTTTCCAGCGGCGTTTGGTGGTTTATCGGTGGCATTTTATCATTCGGCAGATCCATAAGGCGCACTTTGGGAACCCTTTGGTGAATGCTGAGTTGGCTTATTCTGGTGAAAACATTCGCCCCGAGATGATATTCAAGAAATACTTCTGTTCCGTTTAAAAGTTGGCCAGAAAAATGAAGAATTTAAATCTCCCGAACTGAAAAATAGGCTGAAATAGGTCCCGACCTCAGCTATGGAGCTGAAAAACCCTTTCATGCCGGTCAGGTGGTACCTGGTAGGAGGACTTTAACATCCCGCTAGGCAGCTGCTGCAGCAGGCTCCTCCTTTGTCCCGCCTACGCAACAGACATCATTGGCAGCTGGGGGACGGCCTGAACCAGTTAGTGGGTGGGGCATAAGAAGGACCATAGACGTTAGCGGGGCGTACAATGACAAACTGTAGCGTAAAGGCCCACCCGCCGCGGGGACGGCATAGCATGCCCAGCGGCAGCAACGGGTTAAATCGAAGCCAGGGTCAAAATAGGAGCCCTCATATTTTTCGGTGGGGTGTGGGTGGAGGGTAAACTGTAACACCTGCCAGAATTTTGTTTTGTTTTCTGTTCTATGTGCGTTAAAATCTTTTCTCGGCTTCTGTGTTGTGTCACGGGTTTCCGGCTGTCTTTTTCTGTCAATGTGTGGCGCTATGTCCAATTGTGTAACATAAAACCATGAAGAATGCCGTCTGCCAACATGTAAAAAGAGAGAGATCTCTCCGTAAGCCCACAGTATTCATCGTTTCACTACAGGGGCTTCAATGTACAAATATTATTTTGTTTGCAAAAAAAAGGTCTGTTTCTTAAACTTCACCCAGAATTTAAAGAACAAGAGACTTTTTTTCACGGATACTTTAGAATAAACGCACTGGTGTCTGTTATTACTAGTGTTAAGGAAAGAAAAAGAAAACAAAAACAGTTTGACTGGAAAATGGCCCCGTGTACACATTCAAATAAACAAGAAAAGAGGGACGCGTTCCTTTGATGAGCCTCCATACAGGAGCTGAGCATCTGTCTTAGTGTCTTTGCATAAGACGTTTGTATACCGTGTCCCACCTGCCGGAGATAAACACCAAAGGAAAACACACCCAGCGAAAACACATAATGCGCATTGTATGTTTCTGTATAAAGAAAGTGAATGCTGCATACGCTGCATTGTATCGAAAAGGCACAGCTACGAAACAAAAGGTCTGCCCATTTTTAATCATACCTGTTATAATCTTCATAAAATCACGGAAAAATGTAAAATGTAGCCACTCGGGTCAGCGTGTTTTATCCCGACATAACATTAGTTATTATTATTATCCTTTATTTATATAGTGTCACATATTCGGCAGCGCTTTACAAGATCCGTGTACAAGGGGTTGATACATTGGAATATCACACATGGATGATGACCTGATTCAGGTGGTCCCTGTTCCCAAGGGAACTACAATCTATGAGATGTACAAATATTTTGTGAGGTTGGCGCATCCATATCGTTAGGTGTCTTGCCCAAGGACACTCGCTGGTGGCGTCTTCTGAGTGGAATCGAGTCGTCTTTCCAGGATTGTAGAGCAGCGACCTGGTGATTAGGTTGAACCTGCTTCTCGTAAAGTCAAGACTGGCTTCTCCATAGTTGGATTAGAGGGATGTGCTGAATGGGGTTTGACTTGCTTCCCCATGGTCTAAGTGTAGAGACGTTACCACTGGAATCCACAGCCGATATTGTGTGTCGTGGCAAGTATGCACCGTTAGGTGTCACTTACTGGAGAGGTGCTCTGGACAATATTCGAACCTGGGTCTCTATGATTATAGACCAGTGATGTTACCTCTACTCCATCCATTTGAAGATTATTTTGATTGCTCCATTTCCAGCTGTTGTCAAGATCTTCATCTTTTCGATGTCGAGGTCATGACTGTCAACTGGTATTGAAAGAGGTAGTTACTAGTATTGTTAAACCCCTTAACGCTGGGGCAGTGCTGGTAGACAGGCGGGTCTGGGCTTGAACGCCGACAGATGGCACAACACGCTCTGTGGCTCTCTGGCACTTCCCCAGTTTGCTTCCCTTCCCTACGGCCAATCGCCGCAATTGGCTGCAGGTGGGACTGCCTTAACGCAAGCAGCAATTGGCCGAAGGGAAGGGAGAAGGGGTTGGGGAGTTTCTGGAGAGCCGAGGGGTGTGCTGTGTCGTCTGTCGCCATTTAAGCCCACCCCCGGCACAGCATAGCGTGCCGGGTAGCGTTAAGGGGTAACATTGCAATGTCTAATAAATATTTATGGGGATATTAGGGCTTATACTACACAGGAGTGAACATTTGGTTAGGTAACAATGTTATTCAATATGTTTGATATCAATTTCTTATCTATAACCTTGCATTAAAAACTCTAGGGACAAGTTTGCACCTGGTTTTGTCTCACCCAATTTAAACCCCATACTATAGAGGTGAGTGAATACTTTCAGATCTACCAATGATGGATAATTCGAAAATCTGGACTTAGGAATCTCATAAATTAATTGACTCATAGCCATAGAAAAAGGTAAAATGATTGTCCTACCCTGTTAACGAACGGGAATAAAATATCAGCATTACCTCCCTGGGGACCATGGAAAGCATCAAGTAAAGTTCAAAGGCCCATCTATTAATGAATTATGATAAATACTTAATCTTATTTTCCAAAAATAAATGATTCAGTAGATATATTGGTATTTCACAAGCCATAAAGAAGCCATGAATGGAAATCAGAACAACTGAATTCTTTTAGACACGGAAAGTCTTTATTTGCGGATACATCCCCCAAACAAAAGGTAGGATCTCTCGACAGGTGCAAGCCACGGGGCACTAACAATATAGAGCCTGAAAACATAATGCACAGACAAAGTGGAGCATAAAAAAACATAATGCGAGTGTTTTTTCACATGTTAAAGCAGGTAGAATTCTACATTGATACCAAACAATGCCGCGTAAGCCATCTTTCTTTCGACTCATTTGAATTCGCACAGCTACTACCGAGAACTAGTCCCGACGCATTCCTCGAGCCTCTGTAAATGTATCAATGTTCAGAGGGCAACAATTGCACCTGTACTCATTAAACTACTTGAGCTTGGGACCATTATTCTAAGTATCATGAAAAGATTGGGAAAGACAAACATACACGCTTGCCTTACGTGTGGGTGGAATTAACGTTCAAAGTCCATTAGGTTATGGATGGTTTTGTTTCGTACAATAGGATCGAAGATATTAATTTAAAGAGAAGAAAGAAGCAGGGATCGGTTTCAAATAGACATTTTGAAAATCTTAATTCAATTAAGAGCAAAATTATCTCAAAAATAATCTCATCTCAAGTAACACTTTTTTTTAAGTTCATAAATAGTAAACATGATCAGTTCAGATCAATTCGGAATTCGGCCAAATAAACGGCAGGTCGGATCAGTCCCAGTTGCCGATATCTGAACCGCATTGCTCTCCGAATAAAAAATCCTGAATTGATTCGAACTGATACGATTATAATTGGCCAGATCCGGATTGACTCACAGCTTTATTGGCGCCTATGCATTATTATGCGCATGATTTTATGGAGCATATGCCTCATTCAGTGAGTCGTATTGGAGCATATACCCCATCCTGGGCATCATTTTTGGACCAAATACTCCATTCTGGGCATCGTTTTTGGACCAAGTGCCCCATCCTGGGTATCATTTTTGTAGCATATGCCCCATTATGTACATCTTTTTTCGAGCATATGCCCCATTCTGGGCATTGTTTTTGGACCAAATGCCCCATCCTGGGCATCGCTCTTGTAGCATATGCCCCATTATGTACATCTTTTTTGGAGCATATGCCCCATTATGAACATCTTTTTTGGAGCATATGCCCCATTATGTACCTCTTTTTTGGAGCATATGCCCCATTGTGTACATCTTTTTTGGAGCATATGCCTCATTATGAACATCTTTTTTGGAGCATATGCCTCATTATGAACATCTTTTTTGGAGCATATGCCCCATTATGAACATCTTTTTTGGAGCATATGCCTCATTATGAACATCTTTTTTGGAGCATATGCCCCATTATGTACACCTCTTTTGGAGCATATGCCCCATTATGTACACCTCTTTTGGAGCATATGCCCCATTATGTACACCTCTTTTGGAGCATATGCCCCATTATGTACACCTCTTTTGGAGCATATGCCCCATTATGAACATCTTTTTTGGAGCATATGCCCCATTATGAACATCGGTTTTGGAGCATATGCCCCATTATGAACATCTTTTTTGGAGCATAAGCTGGGCAATGTTTTGGAAGCATAAGCTGCCTCCTGAGAACGATTTTTGGAGCATATGCTCCCTGTTGTGCATCATTTTTGCAGCATAATCTTCATTCTGGTGCATATGCATCATTCGGGAACCGTGCATTATTTTTGTGCATATGCATCATTCTGGAACCATTTATGCATCATTCTGTAGGTTTTTCTATTTTACTTCACTGCATTCCCGAATATTGGAAATGACCGAATATATCGGAGCCTTCCGATATTCCGAATTGGTTCGATCTGAAATATCAAAAGCTTACAATACGACGAATCGGCTTGTTTCAAATATTTCTAACTCCAAAATATATGAATTCATAAATATTCTGAACCAAACATAATATTTTGCCTGTGCACATGTCTAATAAATAGGATTATATATATATATATATTGTACATAGAGCTCTGGGAAAAAAAAATTAAGAGACAACTACATATGACAAACACGACAAGAGGTCAAAACAACAAAAAAAGTGCAGTGTTTTAAGTCCTTGAATAATATGAAAAAGAAAACAAGTTCGTATTGATAACTTAGGAAGAGTCCAAAAATCACTGGGCCCTATCACCTCCTTACAGCTAAACTGGGGACGCTAAGGGAATGAATTAGCATTCGCCAGTCTCCCCTTAGCTCCCCCATTTTACCTGTAGATTACAGGGCAGGCACGAAGTCCAGCAGCTTGACCTGTAGCGGCCGCTAGCCTCCTGGATGCTCGGGGCAGCGCTCTTGCGCCGTCCCGAGCGTCCCCTCCATGGAGTCCGTGGGACTTAAAATCGTCTACTAGTCAACAATGATAGAGAGCTGCTTCTGAAGTTCTGTCTGGATCTGTCCCTGTCCCAAACCATCACATGTTGTCAAATGGTTAAATGGAGACCCAGAGAGGCCTACAAGCAGAGGTGTGCGCACAGGGTGTGCCTGGTGTGCCCAGGCATACCCAATTGTCGGGTGAGAGCTTCATCTTACATTGGATATTGATAACTAAAAATAACTGTTCTCTGCTAAATGATCTGGGCATAAATGTGTAATTAATAAATACTCCACGGGTGCGCACCCTAATGAAATTGGCAGCGCTCACCATTGTCTACAAGCCAAAGAGTTTCATACCCATTGGAAAATTTGGAGCAGGATCAGTGATGATGTGGGGGTGTTTAAATTGCCAGCTGGATTAAATGTATTTCAGTTCAATTGTTCATGGGATTGTTTAAGGGAAGTGTTCATGCCACTGTACAGAGCACTGGTGAGACCTCACTTGGAGTACTGTGTGCAGTACTGGAGACCGTATCTCCAGAAGGATATAGACATCTTAGAGAGAGTTCAGAGAAGGGCTACTAAAATGGTGTATGGCTTGAAGGAGAAAAGTTACCAGGAAAGGCTTAATGATCTTAACATGTACAGCTTGGAAAAAAGACGAGACAGAGGAGATATGATAGAAACATTTAAATACGTAAAGGGAATCCACAAGGTAGAGGAAGGGAGTATATTTAAAAGGAAACAAAGTAGCAAAACAAGAGGACATAGTCTTAGATTAGAGGGGCAAAGGTTTAAAAGTAACATCAGGAAGCATTATTTTACTGAGCGGGTGGTGGATACATGGAACAGTCTTCCAGTAGAAGTGGTAGAGGCCAAAACAGTGATTGAATTTAAGCAAGCATGGGATAGGCATAAGGCTATCCTAAACAAAAGATAAATCCAGGTAAAGTATCCATGTAATTGGGCAGACTAGATGGGCCGAAAGGTTCTTACCTGCCGACATTTTTCTATGTTTCTATGTTTCTATGACTTGGCAGGTGAGATACACCTATATAGACCTTTCCACTTTTACCTTTGAGAGTCTGTCGACTCATAAGACGTGCATTTTTCATACTATACGACTATCTAGGCGACTTATCTTATTAATCATTATGGAACTGATCATAATTGCTATAAACAATAATATCCTTTACAAAGTAAATATTCAAATTACACGAATATTTGCATATTTTAAAAGTTTCTTTTAGGACAAACCACAAATATCTGAAACTACTTCACTAAAACCGTTCTGGTAATTGAAATATTTCAAGTATGCACGTCCTGTTATCTGAGATCTTATCAAGTGGGGCATTACTTATATGGGTTTTATTTGCCAATTTATATATAATGAAAATACATCGAATCCATTTCCAAATCAAGCCAGATATGGATTTAACCAGTTTGTAGATAAAAAAAAGTATTTTGTAAAATAGGAAGGCTGCCCAAAGCACCATCCCCCGAATAAAGTCATTTTGGTTGTGACGCAAAAACCCTCTTGTAATCACAGTTTTTAAAAAATATATACTGCATACAGGGTTATTCAAAGAGAATCGAAAAGTCACAGCACGTTCGGTGACTTTTCGTTCTCTTCAATTCGGTGTGATTCGGCGAACCCATTTCGGCGACCCTGCGGTGTAATCAGCAAGAACCACAGGGCCGTCGTAATGCAGGGAAAAGTCGCCGCAAACCCGCCAAAAACTCACAACAAAAACCCGGCGAAGGCTCACCGAAACCCGAAAAAACATCTGGATTAACCCCACCGAACACGCCGGAGAAACCCGAGCAGCCGTCGATCAGAGCGCAGAGCAGCCGCCGGAAAAAGCCGACACCGCAGACGAATGGAGTGTAAAAATAACAGTACACTTGAATGTTTGAAAAGTGAAACGCTGTTTGCAAAGAAACTACTGAGCGAAAATGTCTGAAATTTACATGTGATCCAATGAATGATAATAAAAAGGGCTGTTACAGAAAAAAGAAAAAATTATTTAAAAAAAAACAGAATTTTTTTTCGCTAAAAAATTCCAAAAACTGCCTAATAGATCCTACAAAATCTAGTAATAAAGAGACTTTTTACTGCAGAATATTATAATCAACGGTTTATTAGATATTGAATTAAAACGGGAATATTTTTAACATTGAAGTCTATGGGATTCTCCTGAATAAATTTGCCGAATTAAACCACCGAATGGCAGGGCATTTAGGGGAACCTTTCACTGCTGGTTTGTGTTCTCTGAATAGCCGAATCAGTGCTTTTTCATGGGGATTTCACTGACCTCGAACAGGCACCGAACAGGCACCGTATGTGCAGGCAATTCGCCAGGATTTGGTGAACTGCATGCTCTCTGGATAGCCGAATGGCCAGGAAAGGTAACCGAACGCTGAATTTCACTGTTCGGTTACCTTTCTCGAGCAATTCGGATCTCTTTGGATAACCCTGACAGCTCTTTCATTCCCTGCACTTCGGGAAATCAAATTCTCCGACCCTGCGGTGAATTCAGCATTCACCGTATGGTCCCCGAAGTGCAGGGTACATTTGCCAACAGCAGCCAAAAAAACGCCGCAAATCCGCAGGTTCGAATGCAGAAAAAATGCCGAAAGCACCCGACGATCCGCTGCAAAACCGCCGACCACACCTGAAAAAAAGTCAGCGATCCGCCAAACAGAGCGCCGCTGACCAGCTGCCGGAAAAAGCCAGCAAGCAAACTAGAGGAGTAAAATAAAAAACAAAAAAAAAAAGACTGCGACTTTTAAATGCTGTTTGCAAAAAAGCTACTGCACGAAAATGTCTCAAAATTACATATAAGGTCTTATCAACAGTAATGAAAAGGTCTGTTAAAGAAAAATAAATGCTATTTAAAAAAAATTCACCGAAAAATGCCTGAAAAATCCTAAATAGATAAAGAGACTTTTTGCTGCAGATTAAAATAATAAACGGTTTATTAGATATTGGATAAAAACAGGAATATTTTTAACATTGAAGCCTAGGGGATTCGCCTGAATAAACCTGCCGAATGAAAACACCGAACAGCAGGGCATTTCGGCAACTTTTCACTGCTGTTCGGTGTCTATGAATAGATTAACCATTGCTTCTCTATGGGGGATTTCACTGCCCTCGAACAGGCACCGTACGTGCAGGCAATTTGCCAAAATTTGGCGAATTGCCTGCTCTCTGAATAGCCGAATGGCCCCGAAATGGCACCGTACACTGAATTTCAGCGTCCGGTTACATTTCGCGTCCAGATCAGCTCTCTCTGAATAACCCCTTAACTGAATGGGTTAATGATAGGACCTGGGGATGCAGTGAACGTTCGTGCAAACTCTTGCCGATGCTCCCAATAACATCACAATCCCGTATTACTTTTTCTTTGTATTAGTGTTCATTATATTATGATCGTTTTACTGAATCGCCATTACAGTATTACTTTTCATTTTATATCTTACTCAATATTCCCTTTCGCTGCATAATTCCACGCTGTCTTCTCATGGAGCTTTGAGCATTTTAGTATTTTTATGTTTATACAATCTTCAAGAAGAAAAAAAAACGCGTTTTACATTCTCTGGAACCAGGAACTCGCTGTCATTCAACCGTTAAATAACGTACGTTCTTTTGCATTAGATGTTATCACAGATTACAATAAAGAACAGCTTTAAATTCATTTCTTTATTATCATGGAAACGTGATACATTGTTTTGTGGTCCTTTAGGCACACAGCGAAGTGCTAGACAGAGGGCCCGGTTACATGTTACAGGCAAAACATTTTTAATGAAGTTTTCTGAATGTGTAAAAATGATTCTGTTGCCATGGGATGCGCGCAGCTCTGTTTGTATGTTTGTGCTTCTTGATACTTGTTGGAATTAAAAATGCAATGATATAAAAAAGCAATAAATAGTCTTAATAGCTGCTCATTTAATAAAAACGGGAAAATGTTAGAAATCTGGATGGAGTAGAGGTAACATCACTGCTCTATAACCGTGGAGACCCATGTTCGAATCCCGACCAGAGCACCTCTCCAGTAAGTGTTCTTGGGCAAGACACCTAATGATACAGACTCGCCACCCATACAATGGTTTACTTACTAATTTGGTTATTATAGAAAAAGTACTTAGAGAAGAGAAGAATAGGGTCACTAGGGTTCTCCAGATCTATTCAGAAATGGACATTAGTCACCACTCTTCACGCGAAAAACCATCTAGTGTTGGGTGGAAACGTCACATCCTTTATAAACCAGCTCAATAATTACATTTGATGAAGTGACTGGCTCTGTTGCATTCTGGCACGACTAAGGTGTCATTGGGTCATTCGCAGGGATCTTTGCATCCCCACCAGCCTAGGTAGACATGACATTGGATTGACACGGGACATTTATAGAGCTCTCTGTTATCCACAGTACCTAGGTCCCCACTGATAATCATTAGGCCACCAGGAATTTCTCTGGTTGCCAAGTGGTAATTCCATACTAGTGATGACTAGCTGAAAGGTATTTTGAGAAGAGAAGAATGGGATCCCGAGGGTTTTCCAGATCCGTTCAGAAATGGACATCACCACTCCTTGCTCGAGAAACCGTTGAGTGTTGGCCTGAAACGTCACAGCCTTAATAAACCGGCTCGACAATTACATTTGATGAAGTGACTGGCTTCTCTGATGCAATGTGTCACCTCCGAACTGTCATTGGGTCAGTCACAGGGGATGTAGGAGGATTATGGAGCGAGCTGATAGGCCTCTTTGTTTTTAGAGATGTTTTATAAGACTGGAGGCATGGGGAGAGAGGCATGTTACGAGGGAAGAAGCTCCATAGATAGGGGGCAGCTCCAGGGCCGGTGCTAGGCTATTTTGCGCCTTAGGCCAGACCAGCTACTTGCGCCCCCCCAATAAAAAAAACACGTGACAAGTGTAAGCGTATCACAGAGCTCCACAGCAATAAAACTCACAGTAACAGGAGATGTGTATGAGCGTATCAGAGCACCACAGCAATAAAACTCACAGTAATGTGCAGTGTGTATGAGCATATCACAGAGCTGTACAGCAATAAAACTCACAGTAATGTGCAGTATGTATGAGCGTATCACAGAGCTCCACAGCAATAAAACTCACAGTAACAGGAGATGTGTATGAGCGTATCAGAGCACCACAGCAATAAAACTCACAGTAATGTGCAGTATGTATGAGCATATCACAGAGCTGCACAGCAATAAAACTCACAGTAATGTGCAGTATGTATGAGCGTATCACAGAGCTCCACAGCAATAAATCTCACAGTAATGTGCAGTATGTATGAGCATATCACAGAGCTCCACAGCAATAAAACTCACAGTAATGTGCAGTATGTATGAGCGTATCACAGAGCTCCACAGCAATAAAACTCAGTTATGTAATTTATTTATTCAACCCCCCAGCACATCAATTCATCACCCCCAAAGGATATCAATTGTCATGTTATTCATTACCCCCCTGCTCAACAGATCAATTCATCACCCCCATTTACCAGATCAATTCATTACCCCAAACTCACCAGATCAATTCATCACCCCCACTCACCAGATCAATTCATCACCCCCATTCACCAGATCAATTCATTACCCCCCACTCACCAGATCAATTCACCCACCACTCACCAGATCAATTCACCCCCCCACTCACCAGATCAATTCACCCCCCCCCACTCACCAGATCAATTCACCCCCACTCACCAGATCAATTCATCACCCCAACTCACCAGATCAATTCATCACCCCAACTCACCAGATCAATTCATCACCCCCACTCACCAGATCAATTCATCACCCCCCATTCACCAGATCAATTCATCACCCTCCATTCACCAGATCAATTCATTACCCCCCCCCACTCACCAGATCAGCTCACCCCCACTCACTAGATCAATTCATTACCCCCCACTCACCAGATCAATTCATCACCCCCCCCCACTCACCAGATCAATTCAATTCACCCCCTACTCACCACTGAAAGAACATCTGAGGGGACACACAGGACAAAACACATAGCATACTACATACACAACACCCTCCATATACTGCATACACACTGCACACAGCATACACGTACGATACGTACCACACCAGGCGCAGCTTCGTCTAAGTCTCCTCGTCATCCAGCAACTCCGCCTCCTTCACGCCAGACGGGACCCCGCACAGCACAGGAAGCCAGCGACTGACGTGAGGCGCGTGTTGCCGCCGGCACCAACACTTGCCGGCACACGTCGTCTACGTCAGCCGCTGGCATCGCCGTAAAGGAGTAGTGGTCGATGGAGACAGGCCGCGGCTCACGGCTGGCGTGCGGCAGCGCGGACTAATTAAATTGCGGCAGCCGGGAAGGGGGAACTGGGATACAACAAATGATTTTTTTCCTGCCTCAGTGGTCGGGCCAGCTGCGCCCTAGGCGGGCACTGCGCTCTAGGCAGTCACCTAGCTCGCCTAGCGGCAGCGCCGGCCCTGGGCAGCACTGGAGAAGTCCTGAAGGTGAGAGTACGGGGTTCAGGTATGGGATGATGATCAGGCAAGTACTTGCCATCAGGACTAATGGGAGGTTCCCGGTGAGCCGATGGCTCAGTGGGCCTGTGGCGCTGCCTTTTACCCCTTGACTGCGGAAGTCGTGTGTGGGACATCAAGGGGATTCCCTGCAGCATGTGGAGTACATCCCCCTTACTTCCTGGATTCCCTGCAACCTTGAGGGAGATACCATGGGTCTGGGGGACGCAATGACGGAAGAAAGGGACTCCCCCTTAAAACACAAACCTCTGCACAGCTGCGAAGAGAACGGGGGTCCTTTGGACCCCTGTATTTCCATTCTTTACACACCAAAGTTATGATAGGTGTCATTGGACAGGTCAGGCTCTAAACCAGTGTTTCCCAAACCTGTCCTCGCGACCCTCAACCAGGCCAGATTTTGCAGATGACCATGGGGAAATACAGACTGAATCATGCAATCACTGAACAGCAAATCATATCACCTGTGCTGTGCTTCAAATATCCTACAAACCTGGCAAGGCGCAGGGTCCTTAGGACAGATTTGGGAAACACTGCTCTAAACATTCTAATGAAACCAAACATGATCATGTAAAATTTAGAAAAATAGAAAAAAAAAACACATGAAGAAACATAAAATTTCTTTCTTTATTTTTTTGGGGGTGTTTGCATAATTAAAGTGGGCCGGTTTGGATGAAGTTCGGGACGTTTTTTTTTCCCAGTCCAGCCCTGAAGAGGATAATAACAGATCATTGGGCGAGCGAGGTGGAATAGACCCGGTTTTACTCATTTAAGGCTTGTCTGGTTTAGGAGCTTCTTACAGTAGCACACATTTTATGGCTTTCACGTCTGGCAGTGAGACGCACTTTTCATGTTTTGTCTAGTGACTAATTAGCTATTATCTCGCAGTAACTGGCTACTTTGTTGTGCGCTTTTTTATGTGTTACCGCCATGAATAGAGATCATTGTTCCTGAAACCACAAACTTGATTAAGGAACTTGGAAAACACGGGTGTCGTTTTGAGCTCTCAATATGATCCAATCATCCTCATTGTATTGTTTCACCTATGGAATTTGAGATCTTTTTTCGAGTATTATTATTTACAAAAATGTTTTACTTGTGCTGTAAAAGGTTGATAAATTATTTTTCAGACAGGGAACAGAAAATCAGACTGAAACTCTGATTAAGACTGAAATTTTTATTCCATACCCTATACCAGACCCTACTATTCCCAATACCATACCCTATACCAGACCCTACCATACCCGATACCATACCCTATACCACACCCTACCATAACCTATACCATACCCTATATCAGACCCTACCATACCCTATACCAGACCCTACCATAACCTATAGCATACCTTACAATTAGGGATGAGCCGAACGCCCCCGTGATCGGTTCGACTTCGAACTCAAACAATTTCAAAAGTTCGAATTCGAACTCGAACACAATCCGAACTCAATGTAAGTCAATGGGACCCGAACGTTCCATTTTTAGAGTGCCCTCCAAGAGGGCATATATGCTAGATATTTGCCATAAAAGGTGTATGGGGGTCCGGGTAGTGCCCTGGGGGACAGGAAACAAGGACAAAAAGTTAAAAAAAAAATGTTTTTAAAGGAACAGTGAGTTTTCCATGAAATAAAGGTTAAGAATAAAAATGAAAAATTCCTTCAAATATCGTGCCTAGGAGGTTCCCATAACCTGTCCGTGAAGTGGCAGATTTGTAGGATGTATAGAAACATTTAAAAACAAAAAAATGACATTTCAAATGATGGTAAACGGTTTTCCTTTAATCTATTCATAAACAACTGCTTGGGGCGGCAGCCTGTATGAAAAGAGGAGATATTTTAGGACACGCAGAACAAGTTTAGTGATTTTTTGGGCTAAATTATGGTGAAACTTATGCAGGCTTGGATGAAAGTAACAATAGGTGCTTTAAAATTGGGCCTTTAGTGTCGGCAACAGTGCCATCACACCGTAACCCCTCTGCGGTATTGCGGAAGAGTGCAGGGTTGGACCCTGCGGTCAAATATTAAAATGATATGAATCTGGTATAGGCGTCAGTGCACCCAAATATTTTGCCTTTGGTGGCAGCAAGTGCCTTCACATTGTAACCCCTCTACGGTATTGTGGAAGAGTGCAGTGGTAGACCCTGCGGTCCAATATTAAAATGATATGAATCTGGTATAGGCGTCAGTGGCAGTGCACCTAAATATTGTGCCTTTGGTGGCAGCAAGTGCCTTCACACCGTAAGTAACCCCTCTGTGGTATTGTGGAAGAGTGCAGGGTTGGACTCTGCGGTCAAATATTAAAATTATATGAATCTGGTATAGGCATCAGTGGCAGTGCACCCAAATATTTTACCTTTGGTGGCAGCAAGTGCCTTCACACCGTAACCCCTCTGTGGTATTGTGGAAGAGTGCAGTGGTGGAGGTTTTGGGAATGCAGAAGGGATCCCCGATCTATTCAGTTACGTCAGCATCAGGAGAATGATAGCTGCTGATCCAGGACTGATTCAATTTTATAAATGTCAGCCGGTCTACAGAATCGGTGGACAGATGCACTCTTTTGTCTGTGACAAAACCTCCAGAGGCACTGAACGTACTTTCAGAAAGCACGCTGGATGAAGGGCAACCTAGTAGCTCCATAGCATATTGGCTAATTTCTGGCCAGTGATCCAATCTCAACACCCAGTAAGCCAGTGGATCATCTGCTGTAAAGGTATCCAGGTCTGCCCTTGCCCCTAGGTGGTCCTGCACCATACGGTGAAGACGCTGGCAATGGGTGCCTAAATTTGACATCCCTGGGCGTCGTGGACTAAAAAATTTTTAAAAAGGCATCAGTCAAGCGACCCCGGCCTTCACCGCTCTTCTTCCCATCATCCGCAGCCTCAGAAGCACCTGTGTCATCACTTGGTAACCTACCAGTGCCTGGAAACTATGGTATAAAGATTGGAGACATACAGAAGTCTGATCCAACTCTGGTATAAAGATTGGAGATATACAGAAGTCTGATTCAACTCTGGTATAAAGATTGGAGATATACAGAAGTCTGATTCAACTCTGGTATAAAGATTGGAGATATACAGAAGTCTGATTCAACTCTGGTATAAAGATTGGAGATATGCAGAACTCAGATTCAACTCTGGTATATAGATTAAAGCTATCCAGAACTCTGATATAAGTCGGTGATTTTACTGATATTTTCCCTGCAAGGCTGCCAATGTCCTCTACTCTCTCTCTCTGATTCACTTCCTCTCCTGCAGGCTGCAACACCCTGATAGCTGGCAACAGCCAGATTCAACTCTCAATAGATAAACAGATGAACTCTGATTAAACTGTGTTATTGTATGGTATCTAGAATTTAGATCAAAGATATACAGATTTTCCAGAACAATGCTATAAATCAGTGATACACACTGTCCCTGATAGTCTGGCTGTGCCAAAACAGAGTCAAATTAGCTGAACTCTGTTATAACTCTCTGATACACACTGATAACAGGCTGTGCCAAGACAGATTCTAATTTGCTGAACTGTGGTATAAATCACTGATACACACTGATAACAGCCTGTGCCAAGAAAGATTCTAATTTGCTGACCTGTGGTATAACTCACTGATACACACTGATAACTGGCTGTGCCAAGACAGATTCAAATTTGCTAAACTCTGGTATAACTCACTGATACACACTGATAACAGGCTGTGCCAAGACAGATTCAAATTTGCTGAACTCTGGTAGAACTCTCTGATACACACTGTCCCTGATAGCCTAGCAGTGCCAACACAGATTCAAATTCCCTGAAATCTCCTACAACTCACTGATACACACTGATCCTGATAGCCGAACATGCGGCGAACACTCGGAAATGTTTGGAGTTCGACGAACAGCCGAACGGGCGATGTTAGAATCGAACAGATCCGAACCGAACGCTCATTCCTATCTGCAATACCCTATACCGGGTGTCGGCAACCCGCGGCTCTCTTTCACTTTTTCCGCGGCTCCCGCAGCTCCCTCCCTTTGCGTAGCGTGGGGGGAGCTGGGGGGGCCGTGGCCCCGGGCGCAGTTTTGTTAGGGGCGCATTCGCGCCCCTAAAACTGGCCCGGGGGTTGAGGGGACCCAGATGCCGGGCAGCGCGGGAGCGCCTGCCCGGTCTTGAACAGTCCGTCCTGTGAAGTGGTGCGGCTGTGTGCGTGCGCAGCCGGTCACGTGGTCCGGCTAATCAGGTGGTACTGAGTCTCTGTACCACCTGACTGGCCGGACCATGTGACCGGCTGCGCACGCACACAGCCGCATCCACTTCACAGGACGGACTGTTCAAGACCGGGCAGGCGCTCCCGCGCTGCCCGGCATCTGGGTCCCCTCAACCCCGCCGGAGCTGCCTGGGGCAAGTATCCAGGTGAGAGCTGGGGGCAAATCCATGAGCTAGCTGGGGCAAATCTATGAGCGAGCTGGGGAAAATCCATGAGCTGGGGGGCAAATCCATGAGCTGGGGGCAAATCCATGAGCTGGGGGCAAATCCATGAGCTGGGGCAAATCCATGAGTGAGCTGGGGGCAAATCCATGTGTGAGCTGGGGGCAAATCCATGAGCTGGGGCAAATCCATGAGTGAGCTGGGGGCAAATCCATGTGTGAGCTGGGGGCAAATCCATGTGTGAGCTGGGGGCAAATCCATGTGTGAGCTGGGGGCAAATCCATGAGCTAACTGGGGCAAATCCATGAGCGAGCTGGGGCAAATCCATGAGCTGGGGGCAAATCCATGAGTGAGCTGGGGCAAATCCATGAGCTGGGGCAAATCCATGTGTGAGCTGGGGGCAAATCCATGAGCTGGGGGCAAATCCATGAGCTAACTGGGGCAAATCCATGAGTGAGCTGGGGCAAATCCATGAGCTGGGGCAAATCCATGTGTGAGCTGGGGCAAATCCATGAGCTGGGGGCAAATCCATGAGTGAGCTGGGGCAAATCCATGAGCTGGGGCAAATCCATGTGTGAGCTGGGGCAAATCCATGAGCTGGGGCAAATCCATGAGCTGGGGCAAATCCATGAGCTGGGGGCAAATCCATGAGTGAGCTGGGGCAAATCCATGAGCTGGGGCAAATCCATGTGTGAGCTGGGGGCAAATCCATGAGCTAACTGGGGCAAATCCATGAGCGAGCTGGGGCAAATCCATGTGTGAGCTGGGGCAAATCCATGAGCTAACTGGGGCAAATCCATGAGCGAGCTGGGGCAAATCCATGAGCTGGGGCAAATCCATGTGTGAGCTGGGGCAAATCCATGAGCTGGGGGCAAATCCATGAGTGAGCTGGGGCAAATCCATGTGTGAGCTGGGGCAAATCCATGAGCTGGGGCAAATCCATGTGTGAGCTGGGGGCAAATCCATGAGCTGGGGCAAATCCATGTGTGAGCTGGGGGCAAATCCATGAGCTGGGGCAAATCCATGTGTGAGCTGGGGCAAATCCATGAGCTGGGGCAAATCCATGTGTGAGCTGGGGTTTTACATTGTTAAAGTGAAAAAGTCTTTTTTTTCTTCAGATTGACAGCTGACTGCACGATCCTGTATATAGCATTAAGGTAAGAAACAATATATGCAGTGTTAGATTTGTTTTAAATGTCGCAATGGTTTTGCGGCTCCCAGTTTTTTTTTCCATTCGGAAACGGGTCCAAGTGGCTCTTTATGTCAAAAAGGTTGCAGACCCCTGCCCTATACCGTACATTATACCACACCCTACCATACCCGATACCATACCCTATACCAAACCATACCATACAATACCCTATACCAGGGGTTAAAATTTGCACTCGCCCCCTCGCAATTTGCGAGTTGAAATTGGGGGAGGGCGAGTAGAAATTGTGCTGTAATTGGAATGCCAGCGTCGGCATGGAGCCGTCACTGACATTCCCTTTCATGTGATCCTGTCTGCTCCAGTGTGTAGCGAGGAAGGAGGGGGGCGGCGCCGCAAGCAGGGACGGACCGAACGTTGGGAGAGATGTGCTTTCACATCTTCCCAGCGTCTGCACTCAGCCAGCTTCCGGGTGGTCTGTGTCACGTGTGCTGACAGAGAGCCTGGAAGCGTTTATGCATGAGCCGAGTGAGGAGTGATCTGATTCCCTCCCTCTGAGCGGAGGGGAACTGCTGCCTGGGAGGTAGGTAATTACAAGGCTGCAGGGGTTGCAGGGGATAAAAAGAAGACTGAGAATGGAAGAGAGGGGATGAAAAAAAGAAAGAGGGGATAAAAAAAGACTGAGAATGGAAGAGAGGGGATGAAAAAAGATTGAGAATGGAGAGAGGGGATGAAAAAGAAAGAGGGGATAAAAAAAGACTGAGAATGGAAGAGAGGGGATGAAAAAAAAGAAAGAGGGGATAAAAAAAGACTGAGAATGGAAGAGAGGGGATGAAAAAAGATTGAGAATGGAAGAGAGGGGATGAAAAAAAGAAAGAGGGGATAAAAAAAGACTGAGAATGGAAGAGAGGGGATGAAAAAAGATTGAGAATGGAAGAGAGGGGATGAAAAAAAGAAAGAGGGGATAAAAAAAGACTGAGAATGGAAGAGAGGGGATGAAAAAAAGAAAGAGGGGATAAAAAAAGACAGAATGGAAGAGGGGATGAAAAAAGAGGGGATAAAATAAGACTGAGAATGGAAGAGAGGGGATGAAAAAAAGAAAGAGGGGATGAAAAAAGACTGAGAATGGAATAGAGGGGATGAAAAAAAGAGGGGATAAAAAAACTGAGAATGGAAGAGAGGGGATGAAAAAAAAGAGAGGGGATAAAAAAGACTGAGAATGGAAGAGAGGAGATGAAAAAAGAGAAAGAGGGGATAAAAAAACTGAGAATGGAAGAGAGGGGATAAAAAAAAGAAAGGGGATAAAAAAAGACTGAGAATGGAAGAGGGGATGAAAAAAAGAAAGAGGGGATAAAAAACACTGAGAATGGAAGAGGGGATGAAAAAAATAATGAGAGAGGATAAAAAAACGAATAAGAGGGGATGAAAAAAAGAAAGAGGGAGAGAGGTGAAAAAAGTGAGAATGGGAGAGGGGGGTGGAAAAAAGAATGAGGGGAGGGGGTAAAAAGAAAGAGAGAGAGGGGGTATATAAAAGGCTTTGGAGCTCTGATACGCTCCTACACACCACACATTATTGTGAGTTTTATTGCTGTGGAGCTCTGATACACTCATACACACTACGCATTACTGTATCAGAGCACCACAGCAATAAAACTCAGTAAGGTGTGGTGAGTATGAGCGTATCAGAGCTGCACAGCAATAAAACTCTCAGTAATGTGCAGTGTGTATGAGCATATCACAGAGCTGCACAGCAATAAAACTCACGCTCATACACACTGCACATTACTATGAGGTTTATTGCTGTGGAGCTCTGTGATACGTTCATACACACTGCACATTACTATGAGGTTTATTGCTGTGGAGCTCTGTGATACGTTCATACACACTGCACATTACTATGAGGTTTATTGCTGTGGAGCTCTGTGATCCACTCATACACACTGCACATTTTGATTTATGTTTACAATGCTTCGTTATATTATTAATGATAATTAAACAATAATTTTAGAGGGTGTGTTTAGGGGCAGAGATAACGGTAAGGGTTGGGTGGCGAGTAACTCTTAAGGCCTTGCTAGTAGCTTGGGACCTGAAATTTTGAGCCCTGCCCTATACCATACTCTATACCATACCCTACCATAACCTATACCATACCCTACAATACCCTATACCAGGCCCTACCATAACCTTTACCATACCCTACAATATCCTATACCATACTCTATACCATACCTTACCATACCCTATACCAGATCCTACCATAACCCATACCATACCCTATACCATACCCTATACCAGACACTACCATAACCTATACCAGACAATGCATACCCTATACCAAACTCTATACCATACCCTACATACCCTATACCATACCCTACACCATACCCTATACCAGACCCTATCATACCCTATACCATGCCCTATACCATGCCCTGCACCATACCCCATACCAGACCCTACCATACCCTATACCACACCCTACCATACCGTATAGCATAACCTATACCATACACTGTACCAGACCCTACCATACCTTATACCACACCCTACCATGCCCTATACCATACCCTATACCAGACCCTACCATAACATATACCATATCCTACCATACCCTATGCCATACTCTATAACATACCCTATACCAGACCCTACCGTACCCTATACCATACCCTATACCAGACCCTATCATACCACATATCATACCCTCTACCATACGCTGTACCAGATCCTACCATAACCTATACCGTACCCTATACCAGACCCTACCATGCACTATACCATACTCTATACCATAACCTATACCGTACCATATACCATACCATACCCTACCATACTGTATAGCATACCCCATACCAGACCCTACCATAACCTATACCATACTCTACAGCCTACACCATACCATACCCTATACCTTGCCATGATTCCGATCCAGTGCCCCACAGAATACAAATTCTCAACTCTCTGCCCTTTGGATGTAAAACATTTTGAAGCCAAGTCAATGCATGAGCAGTAACAAATCATAGTACAATCAAATAGTACACTGATTCCACCTAGTGAAACATGCCACACAAGAAAAGGGGGAAAATGTTTGCAATATTCATAAGACAATCACATCTAAATGCCCGAGATTGAGTCTCTCTATACGTGTTTCTATCTTCTTATTGAAGATATGCTCCCCTCTGTCTCTTGAAAAGTCTCAAATAATTTACCCTCCTAGACCCTGTATTAAAAAGAATGACGATGTGAGCAACACAAGCCACTTTCAGCAGGTTTTGGAACTGTATATAATAATTCTATATATATATACATATATATATAGTACTTGTTTGGGTTGTGGTGGAGGGCAACAAATGAGCTTAAAAGCCTCCACACTGCAAATGATAAAGTCTATTAATGCAGAGGTCATTTGCACATCCCAGCAATTCAAAGAACTGCATCACAGAGCTCTTGTGCCACATTCCCCATGTGCAGCACAGAACTCTGGGTAAGACATGCAAATCACATCTGCTATATATATATATATACAGGCTCCTTTTCTAGACAGGCTAGCAAAAGGGAGACTCTAAAGCATTCATTCTTCTGATGCAGGATTAAAGGGGTAAGAATTTAAGACCTACAGAAGAGGGAGCTTAGGCCTTCTGAAAATTGGAGCACAAGTCTGTTGGGGTAGAAAGGTCATAAGGTCCAGGGGGTGGTGCTTAAGGTCCACTGGCAGGGAAGCATTAGACCCACTGGAGAAGAAAGTAAGACCAGCAGTGGAGAAAGCTTATGTCTCGCTGATGAAGAGATTGTCAGAATGGAAGCATTATTTATAGGCAGTGGAAGAGCTTAAACGCTGGGCTGTCAAACTCACGGCCCCCAGATGTTGATGCTTACAATTCCCAGAATTAATTCAATGCAATACATTGGCTAGGGAATCATGGGAGATTTAGTTCAGAAACATCTTGGGGGCGGAGTTTCACAGTACTGGCTTAAAGCCTCCCATTAAAAGGCAAACTTAAAGCCCAAGTAGGTGGTCAGGTTCCTGGGAGGTTCCTGGGAGGTGGTAAGGTTCCTGAGAGGGATGCCTGGCCATGATGTTGGACAACAGCTCTTTTGCAGAGCCTGCTCGAATTTTGCTTTAAATCTGGGTTTTCCGAGCTTTTTGGACATTCCGCATAAGGCCTTACTTGTCCCATGGTACAAATTTTAAATCTCAGAGCAAAGCAAACAAGTCCTCCTGTTCCCGAGCAAATACAGCCCAAGTGCCTTAACTGGGACTCTGGAAGGCAAAAGGCAAGATGCCACAACATAAGAGCAGGTGAGCTACGATGCGATGGCTGCTGCAGCACAAACATGTACACAAGCTGAGAAATGCTGCGCAGCGCTTTGCTAGGGACGTGCTGTGCAGAGCCAATATACGTCTCGCTGGCTCGGTGCAGCATGTCACACGCTGGAGCTGCACAATTTCTTCCGGCGTGTTCCTTGCAGCGCTGCAGCCTTAGGAGGCCCGTCAGCCTGCGTGCAGCAGGACCCGTCCAGAGCATCAGGGAAGTAAGAAAGAATGAAATCAGCAAAATTCTGAAAATTCCAGATTATGTAATCTTCCAGATTTCAGAATTCCGAATGTATAAACTGTATGTCTGTTTAAACTTTTTTTAAAGGACAATAGTTACTTTGACTTAAAATGTGCCATTCCAACAATTTGTTCAGTGAATAACATTGCAGAGTGTTGCTTTAAGTTGCATAACTTGAATTCATTTTTTTCACCTGGAATAATAGTTGCGTACGGACTTAATATTATCAGCACCTCTGTTGACATATGTTCTCCAGCGCTGGAGAGTTGATATCGCAAACGTCTCGTTTCATTCTTGGAATGTAGTCATATCATTGATTTTTGGTTTTATCGCTTTTATTACTCGTTAATTATTAACTCGGTATAAAAAATTGGCCCGGTCAACACGCATCATCATATTCCTAGGAAAAAAGGATCGGCAGCCGAATAAACAAAGAGCCATAGAAAGACAAAGCTAAAAACATATTTTGACATTGGGTAAACACTGAGGCGCCGACACTATATGCCTTTGTTTCTGCAGAAACGCTGATTAGAAGATCGTAACGTGTCAGGGTCGAGGGAATCCAGGAATCCAGTATGAATTCTCATTTCTCTTTCACAGATGATCCAGATAAAGGATGCTCAGCTTCTGATGGATTCAGACTGGTAGGGGATGTTGGAAAAGATGCTGTTTGGTTCAGTTCAACTAAAATTTTACATGAACTGAAAGGTAGATATGGAAACAATCATACAATTTTATTAAACGTTACCGAGATATGAAGATCCAATCGATACTTCTGAAAAGTCCGTATCCCATAACAGGTTATCAGGCATCAAAGTAGCGCTCAACATTTACAGGGTTATTCAAAGAGAATCGAAAAGTCACCGCACGTTCGGTGACTTTTCGTTCTCTTCAATTCGGCGCGATTTGGCGATCCCATTTCGGCGTATTCAGCAAGCGCCACAGGGCCGTCGTAGTGCAGGGAAAAGCCGCCGCAAACCCGCTGAAAACTCACCACAAAACCCAGCGAAGGCACACTGAAACCCGCAAAAATATCTGGATTAACCCCGCCGAACACGCTGGAGAAACCCGAGCAGCCGCCACAGACGAATGAGAAAAAAAAACATTACGCTTGAATGTTTGTAAAGTGAAACACTGTTTGCAAAGAAACTACTGAGCGAAAATGTCTGAAATTTACATATAAAATCCGATAAATGATAATAAAAAGGCTGTTACAGAAAAGAGAAAAACGATTTAAAGAACAAAAATGTTTGCAAAAAAAATCACAAAAAATGCCTGAAAGATCCTAAAAAAATCTATAAATAAAGAGACTTTTACTGAAGAATATTATAATCCGTTTATTCTCTATATCGGTTTATTAGATATAGAGTTAAAACCGGAATATTTTTAACATTGAAGCCTATTGGATTCGTCTGAATAAACCTGTTGAATTAAACCACCAAATGGCAGGGAAATTCGGCAGCTTTTCGTTCTCTGAATAGATGAAGCATTGCTTCTCTATGGGGATTTCACTGCCCTCGAACAGGCACCGAACAGGCACCGTGTGAGCAGGCAATTCGCCAAACATTTGGCGAACTGCCTGCTCTCTGGATAGCCAAATGGCCTGGAAGGGTAACTGAACGCTGAATTTCAGTATTCGGTTACCTGTCGCCAGCAATTCGGAGCTCTTTGAACAACCCTGATAGTATATAGGTATATTTTACTTAATTTCAATCTTTTTTCTTATGAATAGTTGCCCCCCCCCCCGTATACGATGCTAGTTGTTCATCTAATCCTAACAGCTTTGAAATAGAATGAAAAGAAAACAATATAAAGTTATAAAACAATTATGTGAACCTTTAACAAACGATTACTGTCAGGGACTCCGGATGGTACCAGGGTGGCACCGGGGGAGAGGGGAGTATGAGCCCTGCGTGCAGTGGTCTGCACAGATAAGCAGAGTATCAGGGTAGTGGATGGACACACAGACTGACCAGGTAGATAGCTGAAGATGATGATTGCAGAGCAGGAACCAGAGATGGGGGGTCAGGATCAGGAATCAGAGTAGCAGAGGTCTTCACTCTTGGTGAGCCTGAGCTGTATGAACCAGCAATGGGTCAGAGAGGGGCAGAGCCCTTTATTATGTCAGTCACGTGTGTTTGGTGCATTAACACATACAATGCTGGATGCTGGTTGCAGGGCAGGAACAAGCTGAAAAGAACCACCAGGGGGAGTTGCAGGATGGCTACAGCCAGGGATCCTTACAGTACCCTCCCCTCACGGGCACCCTCTGGGTGACCGCTGGAGATCCTGCAGGATGCAGGGCAGCAGTTTCTGGAGATCCTGTAGGATGCAGGGCAGCGACCAAGAACTTGCTGTGGACCTCAGTGGGCAGGAGACCGGCATCAGTGGATAGGTTGCACCGTCCATGTTCCTGATATAGGGTCCCGGACAGGTAAAACAACAGTTCCCTGCACAGTGTAGCCGCCCGGGTCTTCAGGTGGGGGTTCCGGATGGATACAAGTGTCCTGGCCTTGTGGGCTCCTAGGAACAGAGGGACACTGGTAGGAGGCAGGGTCACCAGGGAACTCCGTGCCAACATAGAGAGATGGCATCAGGACAGATGTAGCCTGTGGGAGGTCCCGGGTCATATCAACGGGGAGGTCTGTAACACCAGTCTGGGGACGGTTCTTCCTTTGTTGTCTTCGTGCTCTGGATCTAGAGTTCTTACTGCCAGCAGATGTATCAGAGGTGAGGGTGCCCACATACCTGGATGGCACCAAGGTAGGTACATCGTAGGTGCCCTGCACCGTATCCTCAGGTAAGGACTCTGGAGCAGCAGGAATGCCCCTTGCCCGTCTGGCGTTGGCGACAGAGGGCGAGAAATAGGAGGCAGAGTCACCGTTGAATCTGGTGCCCACATAAGAAGATGGCATCGTGGTAGGTGTCTCCTCTTCTTCCTCTTTGGTAGAATAAGTATCCCAGGTGGTACCCCTTGGTACCTGGTCTGGATCCCAATACTCTGAGGGGAGGCGGCCAAATGGCCAGAAATCATCCAGAGAGTCATAGCCAGCACCGTCCCCTTCACAGATCGCCGGGTCTCGCTGGCTGAGAGTGGTGGGAGTGGTTGTTACACCCGAAGCCTGGATGTAGTTAATCTCCATAGGGATTGGAGGTTCTGGTTCCATCGCCGTACTTTCAAAGTCCACAGGAATTACAGACTCTGATTCCACGGGCATGATGGTCTCCATAGGGTTTTCTAAATCGTCTTCAGAGGTAAACTCCGGAGACACCCTTCTTCTGGGCACAACGGGCATAGACTTTCTGGGGACAGGTCTGGGTACAGGGAGTTTGGGTTCCAGAGTTCTCCTGGGGGCCGGTTTGGGTAGGGGTACCGGCTTAGGGACAGCAAGTCTCTTAGACACAGTACCTGTAGCAGGAGTGGGAGCCTGAGGTCGCTGTAGAGTTCTACACACAGGAGCAGGCTTGGAGCGAACAGCAGATTTTGACACAGGTGCTGGCTTGACAACCGTAGATCTGGGGGTTTTTTCTGGGCAATCAGATATCCAATGCGATCCTTTCCCGCAATACAGGCAGAGATTGTCCGCCAGTCTCCTGGCACGTTCTTCAGGGGACAGGGAATCATGATGTTTGTTAGGAGGAGCGCACACCTTAGTCGAGGTGCCCAGAATCTTTTGCAGCATTTGCACCAGGGAATCAGCTAGGGTTTTGAATAGCTCCTGGAAGGCGGTCTTAAGCAACTCCACCAGTAAGTGCAGCACTGCGGGCTCATTAGTATTTGGCTGGTTCATTCTGTCAGGGACTCCGGATGGTACCAGGGTGGCACCGGGGGAGAGGGGAGTATGAGCCCTGCGTGCAGTGGTCTGCACAGATAAGCAGAGTATCAGGGTAGTGGATGGACACACAGACTGACCAGGTAGATAGCTGAAGATGATGATTGCAGAGCAGGAACCAGAGATGGGGGGTCAGGATCAGGAATCAGAGTAGCAGAGGTCTTCACTCTTGGTGAGCCTGAGCTGTATGAACCAGCAATGGGTCAGAGAGGGGCAGAGCCCTTTATTATGTCAGTCACGTGTGTTTGGTGCATTAACACATACAATGCTGGATGCTGGTTGCAGGGCAGGAACAAGCTGAAAAGAACCACCAGGGGGAGTTGCAGGATGGCTACAGCCAGGGATCCTTACAATTACATTTATTTGCATTTATTGCGCATACATTGTTATAATTTAAAACCGCATATATAAAATATCACCTGATACTGGAGGTAACGGCAGGTCCAAGCCTTAGTCCCACGGTCTCGGGATTCGCCACTCTTGAAAAAGTCGGATAGACGAAACGCGTTGAGTGGCGAATCCCGAGACCGTGGGACTAAGGCTTGGACCTGCCGTTACCTCCGGTATCGGGTGATATTTTATATATGCGGTTTTAAATTATAACAATGTACGCGCAATAAATGCATATTGGTTTTAATTGTCAATGTGGTCCTTTACTATTGATTTGTATTCTTTTCCCCATACTATGACAATTGAAACTATCAGGGTTATTCAAAGAGATCCGAATTGCTTGAGAAAGGTAACCGAACGCTGAAAATCAGCATTCGGTTACCTTTCCTGGCCATTCGGCTATCCAGAGAGCAGGCAATACGCCAAATCCTGGCGAATTGCCTGCACATACGGTGCCTGTTCGAGGGCAGTGAAACCCCCATGAAAAAACACTGCTTCGGCTATTCAGAGAACACAAACCAGCAGTGAAAGGTTCCCCTAATGCCCTGCCATTCGGTGGTTTAATTCGGCAAGTTAATTCAGGAGAATCCCATAGGCTTCATTGTTAAAAATATTCCCGTTTTAATTCAATATCTAATAAACCGTTCATTATAAAATTCTGCAGCAAAGAGTTTCTTTATTTATAGACTTTTTAGGATATTTTTACCGCTGCTGTGCTGAGGACGCGCCGAGCGCGTCCTCCCATTGGGGTCAGCGTTCGGCCGAGTTCCGGCCGATCGCTGGCCCCTCCGGTGCGGGCTGACATCCTGCATGTCAGCCGCGCATCCGGAGCCGCAGCCGCTGGTATTAGGTGTCATCGCGGCAGCGCGATGACACCTAATTCAGGTGCTGTCACGTTCCCACGTTCCAACCCTGTCTTCCTGCCCTCTGTATTTGTATATTGTGTTTTTTCCCTTGTGTTTCTGTTGCTGCCAATTCCTGGGTGGCCTCCCAGGGGTTAATTGGTGTTCTGTGTGCTGCTCACCTGTTGACCCTTGCCTTGATTCCCCTGACTATATTAGAGCTATGTACCCATAAGACATTGCTGGGTCATTTTCCTTTGCCTGGTCTCCTTGCATCCTGTGTCCTGAAAGCTCCTTGCTGTGTTCCTGATATCCTCCGTTTGTTAATCCTGGTTCAGTTATTGCCTCTTATTTCTGTTCCAGTTTATGTCAGTTCCTTCTGTGTATTTTGTTCTGTCTATTGCTGTATTTTGTTTTGCTGTTTATGTTCCATTCAGATTCTCCGGTTACTGATTTTGGCTTGGCTGACTTCCCTTCTGGTTCTGGTTCCTGTATCCTGTATGACGTACTCTCTCTGGTTATGACCTTTGGCTTTCCTCTATGACTATTCTATGCTATATTCCTTGCCTGTACCGTTTCCAGGTAACCCTGTCATCTGCATATAACAAAAGACTCTGTACGGCTTCAAGGTAATACTTTCCTTTAGATCAGATCCGGCTATCCTAAAGACCGGTCTTTCAGTGCAGGGAATCTTTGGTATTGCCGTACAGAGGTCTTTTGTTAACCCTTTGCTTTCACCTGTCCTTGCAGTTTACCCTGCATCTCTGCATATAGGGGCTTCTCTCAGGAACCAAGGCCTCACCTTCCTGCGAGTTATATTCATAGGGATATATATACAGACCGACCACTTCCAAGGATCGGAGGGCAAGTATAGGGTGGTGCGTGCCTGGTGGTACATCCACCGTGACATAATGACCCAGCCATTACATAAGCCCGCAGAGATGTGTACCGTGTTGGAAACCATATTGCACATGTTTGAGGAATTTGTGGTTCACCTCAAAGGGTTACTGAGCCTGTGTCTAGACTCTGGCAATCAGGTCTCCTTTGAAAGCAGAGTTCGTGGTCCGCTTTCTCCTGATGAAAAGAACAGAAGACGTGAGTACAATCTCTGTTTCTATTGTGCCAGTTCGTTGCACTTTTTGTCTGGATGTCCCCTCAAGCCGGTGCGTCCTGGGGCTGGAGTGCCGGTGCGTCCTGGGGCTGGAGTGCCGGTGCGTCTCAAGACTTGTGGTGAGTCTGTGCGCCCTGATACTGGCCGAGTGCCAACTGTGCCCATGTCCCACAGTAAGGCCGCTAAAGCTAGACCACTCATGAGATCCACTGGTGCCAGTTACAGCTGGGAATCAGAGAGTGCCAGACCACGTAGGGGGTCTGACGGTGCCAGACCTAGCTGGAAGTCGGATAGTGCCAGACCACGTAGGGGATCTGATGGTGCCAGACCCTGCGGGGAGTCAGATGGCACCAGACCCCACTTTGAGTTCAGACCTCCTGAGAAATCCAGGTCTGAGAAAAAGACACAACTGGCTGGTTCTGAGCAGCGACTGGCAGCTAAAAGACAGTCCCTACATATTGTTACTGGGTGTATTACATGTAGAGCCGCAACCCCAGTGCCAATTGGCGGTAAGCCAGTTCTGTCTGGCAATGAGAAGCCAGTCCTGTTTCCGTCTGGCAATGAGAAGCCAGTCCTGTTTCCGTCTGGCAATGAGAAGCCAGTCCTGTTTCCGTCTGGCAATGAGAAGCCAGTCCTGTTTCCGTCTGGCAATGAGAAGCCAGTCCTGTTTCCGTCTGGCAATGAGAAGCCAGTCCTGTTTCCGTCTGGCAATGAGAAGCCAGTCCTGTTTCCGTCTGGCAATGAGAAGCCAGTCCTGTTTCCGTCTGGCAATGAGAAGCCAGTCCTGTTTCCGTCTGGCAATGAGAAGCCAGTCCTGTTTCCGTCTGGCAATGAGAAGCCAGTCCTGTTTCCGTCTGGCAATGAGAAGCCAGTCCTGTCTCCGTCTGGCAATGAGAAGCCAGTCCTGTCTCCGTCTGGCAATGAGAAGCCAGTCCTGTCTCCGTCTGGCAATGAGAAGCCAGTCCTGTCTCCGTCTGGCAATGAGAAGCCAGTCCTGTCTCCGTCTGGCAATGAGAAGCCAGTCCTGTTTCCGTCTGGCAATGAGAAGCCAGTCCTGTTTCCGTCTGGCAATGAGAAGCCAGTCCTGTTTCCGTCTGGCAATGAGAAGCCAGTCCTGTTTCCGTCTGGCAATGAGAAGCCAGTCCTGTCTCCGTCTGGCAATGAGAAGCCAGTCCTGTCTCCGTCTGGCAATGAGAAGCCAGTCCTGTCTCCGTCTGGCAATGCGCAGCCAGTCCTGTCTCCGTCTGGCAATGCGCAGCCAGTCCTGTCTCCGTCTGGCAATGCGCAGCCAGTCCTGTCTCCGTCTGGCAATGCGCAGCCAGTCCTGTCTCCGTCTGGCAATGCGCAGCCAGTCCTGTCTCCGTCTGGCAATGCGCAGCCAGTCCTGTCTCCGTCTGGCAATGCGCAGCCAGTCCTGTCTCCGTCTGGCAATGCGCAGCCAGTCCTGTCTCCGTCTGGCAATGCGCAGCCAGTCCTGTCTCCGTCTGGCAATGCGCAGCCAGTCCTGTCTCCGTCTGGCAATGCGCAGCCAGTCCTGTCTCCGTCTGGCAATGCGCAGCCAGTCCTGTCTCCGTCTGGCAATGCGCAGCCAGTCCTGTCTCCGTCTGGCAATGCGCAGCCAGTCCTGTCTCCGTCTGGCAATGCGCAGCCAGTCCTGTCTCCGTCTGGCAATGCGCAGCCAGTCCTGTCTCCGTCTGGCAATGCGCAGCCAGTCCTGTCTCCGTCTGGCAATGCGCTACCAATGTTGCCTGATCCTGGCACGAAGCCAGTGGTAACAGTGATGTCTGATTCTGGTAAGCTGCCAGTCAGATCCATGGCAAACTGTGTGTCAGCAGTGCCAGAGCTACATTGCAACACCATTGTGCCCATGCCCCACAGAGAGTCCGGGGTTTCCAAACCTCATGGTAAGGCACAGGTAGGCGAGCCTACTCCCGCTGTTGCCGTGTCAGGTACGGTGGTCACCCCTTCCAAGTCTCGATCCAGGAGGAGACGTGGGAAGCTGACCAACACTAGTCAATCTGGTTCCAAGAATACCACGCTCCAGGATGGGTCTGATGCCGTATTCTGTGCCTATCGTGAGGAGATCCAGCAGGGTAGTGGCCTGACTGGTACCAACATCCCTAATTCTAGCCCTGTACCCGAGGGTTATATACGATCCCCATGCGGGATGTTGTTCCGTGAGGCACACTGGGCCATGATCAAAAAAGACCCTAATGCGCTCATGTGTTTTGAGGAGGAGGAAGACGACACTGAGTGGGTCCTCAATGGATTTTGGTGACTGGTGTTCGTGATCTGTTTTCCTGATTTTTGTCTGTCATGTTTGTTGTTTTAGGTGCCCTGAGGTCACCTTTTTTGGAGGGGGCTACTGTCACGTTCCCACGTTCCAACCCTGTCTTCCTGCCCTCTGTATTTGTATATTGTGTTTTTTCCCTTGTGTTTCTGTTGCTGCCAATTCCTGGGTGGCCTCCCAGGGGTTAATTGGTGTTCTGTGTGCTGCTCACCTGTTGACCCTTGCCTTGATTCCCCTGACTATATTAGAGCTATGTACCCATAAGACATTGCTGGGTCATTTTCCTTTGCCTGGTCTCCTTGCATCCTGTGTCCTGAGAGCTCCTTGCTGTGTTCCTGATATCCTCCGTTTGTTAATCCTGGTTCAGTTATTGCCTCTTATTTCTGTTCCAGTTTATGTCAGTTCCTTCTGTGTATTTTGTTCTGTCTATTGCTGTATTTTGTTTTGCTGTTTATGTTCCATTCAGATTCTCCGGTTACTGATTTTGGCTTGGCTGACTTCCCTTCTGGTTCTGGTTCCTGTATCCTGTATGACGTACTCTCTCTGGTTATGACCTTTGGCTTCCTCTATGACTATTCTATGCTATATTCCTTGCCTGTACCGTTTCCAGGTAACCCTGTCATCTGCATATAACAAAAGACTCTGTACGGCTTCAAGGTAATACTTTCCTTTAGATCAGATCCGGCTATCCTAAAGACCGGTCTTTCAGTGCAGGGAATCTTTGGTATTGCCGTACAGAGGTCTTTTGTTAACCCTTTGCTTTCACCTGTCCTTGCAGTTTACCCTGCATCTCTGCATATAGGGGCTTCTCTCAGGAACCAAGACCTCCCCTTCCTGCGAGTTATATTCATAGGGATATATATACAGACCGACCACTTCCAAGGATCGGAGGGCAAGTATAGGGTGGTGCGTGCCTGGTGGTACTGCCATCGTGACAGGTGCCCCCCCCGCATGTGCGGAGGAGGCGCCTGAAAGGGAGGGGGGAAGGTCCTTCGGACCTCTCTCCCTCCCGATCGGCAGCTCTGCGGGGGTTAACCCAGGCATCATTTGGAAGGGCACAGCCTGCCTTTCCAAATGGTGCCTGGCATTAACCCCTGGGGAGCTGGATCGCGAATCGGCGCTGAAAAGCGCCGGTTCGCGATCCTTTCCCGGAGCTGGCCGACATCTTGGATGTCGGCCAAGCCTCCGGGAACTCCCCCTGAGGACTGGCGTCATCGTGCGTAGCACGATGACGCCAGTCCTGGACTTAACCCCTAACTGCCACCAACGGTGGAGATAGGGAGTTCATTGGAACTCCCTATCTCCTGATCCGTGGCAGCTAGGGGTTAAATTTTGGTATGGTTGGATCGGCCAGAGCATGGCCGTTCCAACGATACCAAACACTACTGTGAAAAATGTTGTAAAAAAAAAAAACAATTAAAAAAAAAAATTTGTAAAAAAAAATAATTTTTTTTTCTTTTTTTTGGTTCGTTAATGCAGCAATATTGTTCCCATTTCATTATAATGTGAACAATGATGCTGCACTAACGATTTTTGTATGCGGTGCGTTTGTTAAAAATAGTGTAATTTTCCCCAAAAAAAAATGTAACGAGACCCCATCTCTAATTTTTTTAACAAGCGCACCCCATACAAAATATAACCGCAATTGCTCGCATGTTAAAATGTGAAAAAAAAACACTTTACACATTGTAAATTATTGAAAATACATATTTTATTGCATTTTTTGTTATAATATACAGACATGACATAACGTATACATATAATAATGACATATTATGAATCTGCCGAGTCTGACGGAAAGAACGATATATAATATGTCTGGGTCATATACTAAAATAAGCCTTCAAAACACGTTTAAACATGATGAGCAAAACCGGTAAAAATGACCTCAGCACAGGGGCGGGAAAAGCCTCTGCAGCGAAAGGGTTAAGCATTTTTCATTTTTTATTTTTTTTTTAAAAAGCCCGATTTTTGTTTTTTTTACGTTTACTTATTTTTTCTGTAACAGCCCTTTTTTATTATCATTCATTGGATCATATGTAAATTTCAGACATTTTCGCTCAGTAGTTTCTTTGCAAACAGCGTTTCAATTTCAAACATTCAAGCAAACTGTTTTCCTAATTTATTCACCTCCGGTGAATGCGGTCTGCGGTGTCGGCTTTTTCTCGGCTTTTTCCGGTGGCTTCGCTGCGTGTGATCGGCTCCTGCTCGGGTTTTTCCGGCGTCTTCGACGGGCTAATCCAGATGTTTTTGGTGTGCATTCGCCGGGTTTTGCGGTTCGTTTTCGTCGGGTTTGCGGCAGCTTTTCCCTGCAATTCGGGGACCCTGTGGTGTTTGCTGAATACACCGCAGGGTCACCGAAATGGGATTGGCAAAAGGAACCGAATTGAAGAGAACGAAAAGACACCGAACGTGCGTTGACTTTTCGAATCTCTTTGGATAACCCTGTATATGGAGAAAATGAACTAAATTAGTGGAGAAGCTAGACCTTCACTGGATTCTTACTTGCCTGATTTAACCACTGTTGGTGAGTGCAAACTTAGCTGTTTGCTGGAGCACCTGGTGTAGATGGGTTTTACCCTGTGGTTTTTTCTATTTTTATTACAGATATCCCCTATATATTTTTGATACATTTGCAACTGGAGTACTTGTGTTTGTAGTTACCTAACAGCTGATGCAAATTATAATGTATTATCAGGCTTTATATGTTAATTACTGTACCAAATTGATGTAAAATTGCTATAAGTGGCTTCTATTTTAGTACTACCTTTATAAAAAGAAATCTCTGGTCAATATTGTGTTTCTGCAGGTTGCTACACTACAATTTACCAAGGAAAAAGAGCTCAAGCCTACGTCCTTGCAAAGAAACTTACGATGTCCTACTGTCACGTGGCGTGTGCAGTTCAGGTGAGAGCCCAGCAGGCGGCGACACAGAGGGGAGGCCAGAAGGATAACAAGCACTGAATAAGTTTAATGAAACTAGGAATCTAGGAAGATAGAGGGAAAGGAAGATATAGGGATAGAGAGGAAGATAGGAAGATAGAGGGATAGAGGGATAGAAGATAGAGGGATAGGAAGATAGAGGGATAGGAAGATAGAGGGATAGGAAGATAGAGGGATAGAGAGGAAGATAGAGGGATAGGAAGATAGAGGGATAGAGAGGAAGATAGAAGGATAGGAAGATAGAGGGATAGGAAGATAGAGGGATAGGAAGATAGAGGGATAGGAAGATAGAGGGATAAGGAAGATAGAGGGATAGGAAGATAGAGGGATAGGAAGATAGAGGGATAGGAAGATAGAGGGATAGGAAGATAGAGGGATAGGAAGATAGAGGGATAGAGAGGAAGATAGAGGGATAGAGAGGAAGATAGAGGGATAGGAAGATAGAGGGATAGGAAGATAGAGGGATAGAGAGGAAGATAGAGGATAGAGAGGAAGATAGAGGGATAGGAAGATAGAGGGATAGGAAGATAGAGGGATAGGAAGATAGAGGGATAGAGAGGAAGATAGAGGGATAGAGAGGAAGATAGAGGGATAGAGAGGAAGATAGAGGGATAGAGAGGAAGATAGAGGGATAGAGAGGAAGATAGAGGGATAGGAAGATAGAGGGATAGAGAGGAAGATAGAGGGATAGAGAGGAAGATAGAGGGATAGGAAGATAGAGGGATAGAGAGGAAGATAGAGGGATAGGAAGATAGAGGGATAGAGAGGAAGATAGAGGGATAGGAAGATAGAGGGATAGAGAGGAAGATAGAGGGATAGGAAGATATAGGGATAGAAAGGAAGATATAGGGATAGAAAGGAAGATAGAGGGATAGGAAGATAGAGGGATAGGAAGATAGAGGGATAGGAAGATAGAGGGATAGGAAGATAGAGGGATAGGAAGATAGAGGGATAGGAAGATAGAGGGATAGAGAGGAAGATAGAGGGATAGGAAGATAGAGGGATAGAGAGGAAGATAGAGGGATAGGAAGATAGAGGGATGAAAGGAAGATAGAGGGATAGGAAGATATAGGGAATAGGATAAGGAAGATAGAGGGATAGGAAGATAGAGGGATAGAGAGGAAGATAGAGGGATAGGAAGATAGAGGGATAGAGAGGAAGATAGAGGGATAGGAAGATATAGGGATAGAAAGGAAGATATAGGGATAGGAAGATAGAGGGATAGGAAGATAGAGGGATAGGAAGATAGAGGGATAGGAAGATAGAGGGATAGGAAGATATGAGATAGGAAGATAGAGGGATAGAGAGAATAGAGGGAAGGAAGATAGAGGGATAGGAAGATAGAGGGATAGAGGAAGATAGAGGGATAGGAATAGAGGGATAGAGAGGAGATAGAGGGATAGAGAGGAAGATAGAGGGATAGGAAGATAGAGGGATAGAGAGGAAGATAGAGGGATAGGAAGATATAGGGATAGAAAGGAAGATAGAGGGATAGGAAGATATAGGGATAGAAAGGAAGATAGAGGGATAGGAAGATAGAGGGATAGAGAGGAAGATAGAGGGATAGGAAGATAGAGGGATAGAGAGGAAGATAGAGGGATAGGAAGATATAGGGATAGAAAGGAAGTATATGGGATAGAAAGGAAGATAGAGGATAGGAAGAATAGAGGGATAGGAAGATAGAGGGAAAGGAAGATAGAGGGATAGGAAAATAGAGGGATAGAGAGGAAGATAGAGGGATAGGAAGATAGAGGGACAGGAAGATAGAGGGATAGGAAGATAGAGGGATAGGAAGATAGAGGGATAGGAAGATAGAGGGATAGGAAGATAGAGGGATAGGAAGATAGAGGGATAGGAAGATAGAGGGATAGGAAGATAGAGGGATAGGAAGATAGAGGGATAGAGAGGAAGATAGAGGGATAGAGAGGAAGATAGAGGGATAGGAAGATAGAGGGATAGAGAGGAAGATAGAGGGATAGGAAGATAGAGGGATAGAGAGGAAGATAGAGGGATAGGAAGATAGAGTATAGAGAGGAAGATGAGGGGATAGGAAGATAGAGGGATAGAGGAAGATAGAAGGATAGGAAGATAGAGGGATAGGAAGATAGAGGGATAGGAAGATAGAGGGATAGGAAGATAGAGGGATAGAGAGGAAGATAGAGGGATAGAGAGGAAGATAGAGGGATAGGAAGATAGAGGGATAGAGAGGAAGATAGAGGGATAGGAAGATAGAGGGATAGAGAGGAAGATAGAGGGATAGAGAGGAAGATAGAGGGATAGAGAGGAAGATAGAGGGATAGAGAGGAAGATAGAGGGATAGGAAGATAGAGGGATAGAGAGGAAGATAGAGGGATAGAGAGGAAGATAGAGGGATAGAGAGGAAGATAGAAGGATAGGAAGATAGAGGGATAGGAAGATAGAGGGATAGGAAGATAGAGGGATAGGAAGATAGAGGGATAGGAAGATAGAGGGATAGAGAGGAAGATAGAGGGATAGGAAGATAGAGGGATAGAGAGGAAGATAGAGGGATAGGAAGATAGAGGGATAGAGAGGAATAGAGGGATAGAGAGGAAGATAGAGGGATAGGAAGATAGAGGGATAGAGAGGAAGATAGAGGGATAGGAAGATAGAGGGATATAGAGGAAGATAGAGGGATAGGAAGATAGAGGGAAAGAGAGGAAGATAGAGGGATAGGAAGATATAGGGATAGAAAGGAAGATATAGGGATAGGAAGATAGAGGGATATGAAGATAGAGGGAAAGGAAGATAGAGGGATAGGAAGATAGAGGGATAGGAAGATAGAGGGATAGGAAGATAGAGGGATAGAGAGGAAGATAGAGGGATAGAGAGGAAGATATAGAGGGATAGGAAGATAGAGGGATAGGAAGATAGAGGAAGGATAGAGAAGGAAGATAGAGGGATAGAGAGGAAGATAGAGGGATAGGAAGATAGAGGGATAGGAAGATAGAGGGATAGGAAGATAGAGGGATAGGAAGATAGAGGGATAGGAAGATAGAGGGATAGAGAGGAAGATAGAGGGATAGGAAGATAGAGGGATAGAGAGGAAGATAGAGGGATAGGAAGATAGAGGGATAGAGAGGAAGATAGAGGGATAGGAAGATAGAGGGATAGAATAGGAAAGATATAGGGATATAGGAAGATAGAGGGATATGAAGATAGAGGGAAAGGAAGATAGAGGGATAGACGATAGAGGGATAGGAAGATAGAGGGATAGGAAGATAGAGGGAAAGGAAGATAGAGGGATAGGAAGATAGAGGGATATGAAGATAGATAGAGGGATAGGAAGATAGAGGGATAGGAAGATAGAGGGATAGGAAGATAGAGGGATAGGAAGATAGAGGGATAGGAAGATAGAGGGATAGAAAGGAAGATAGAGGGATAGGAAGATAGAGGGATAGGAAGATAGAGGGATAGAGAGGAAGATAGAGGGATAGGAAGATAGAGGGATAGAGAGGAAGATAGAGGGATAGGAAGATAGAGGGATAGGAAGATAGAGGGATAGAGAGGAAGATAGAGGGATAGAGAGGAAGATAGAGGGATAGGAGATAAGGGATAGAGAGGAGATAGAGATAGAAGATAGAGGGATAGAAGGAAGATATAGGGATAGAAAGGAAGATAGAGGGATAGGAAGATAGAGGGAAAGGAAGATAGAGGATAGGAAGATAGAGGGATAGGAAGATAGAGGGATAGGAAGATAGAGGGATAGGAAAGATAGAGGATAGGAAGATAGAGGGATAAGGGATAGGGATAAGAGATAGAGAGGAATATAGAGGGATAGGAAGATAGAGGGATAGAGAGGAAGATAGAGGGATAGGAATGTAGAGGGAATAGAGAGGAAGATAGAGGGATAGGAAGATAGAGGGATAGAGAGGAAGATAGAGGGATAGGAAGATAGAGGGATATGAAGATAGAGGGATAGAAGATAGAGGGATAGGAAGATAGAGGGATAGAAGATAGAGGGATAGGAAGATAGAGGG
>CM019073.1:5234335-5532316 GCA_009667805.1 Leptobrachium leishanense
TGTAATTGGCAAAAATAACCATGGTTTCATGAAACACAGATCATGTCAGACTAACCTAATTACATTCTATGAGGAAGTAAGTAGAAGTATAGATCAGGGGGTTGCAGTGGATGTGATTTACTTAGATTTTGCCAAAGCTTTCGACACAGTTCCACACAAAAGGTTACTATTTAAATTGAGAAAAAATGGTCTAGATGAAAATACTTGTTTTTGGATAGAAAACTGGATAAAAGATAGGGTACAGAGAGTGGTCATAAATGGTACATTTTCAAGATGGACACCAGTGGTAAGTGGTGTCCCTCAGGGGTCTGTTATAGGACCAATACTATTCAATTATTTTATAAATGACCTTGAGATAGGCATTGAAAGTCATGTATCAGTGTTTGCAGATGACACAAAGCTAGGAAAAGTAATACAATGTGAGCAGGATGTTACTTCGCTGCAGAGGGATTTAGATAGATTGGGGGACTGGCACTTAAATGGCAGATGAGATTTAATCTAGATAAATGCAAAGTTATGCACTTTGGAGTGAAGAACACGCAAGTAACTTATACCCTAAATGGTACGGAGTTAGGGAAATCCAAGCAGGAGAAGGATTTGGGAATAATCATAGACTTCAAACTAAGTAACCATGTGCAATGTCAAACAGCAGCCGCCAAGGCCAGCAAAGTATTGGCATGCATTAAAAGGGGAGTTCACTCACGGGATGAAAACATAATTTTGCCTCTGTATAAATCAATGGTCAGGCCACACCTTGAATATGCCGTGTGATTTTGGGCACCTGTCTTAAAAAAAAGATATTATAGCGCTAGAAAAAGTGCAGAGACGGGCAACTAAATTAATAAGGGGAATGGAAGGGTTAAGTTATGAGGAAAGACTAACAAGCTTAAACCTGTTTAGTTTAGAGAAATGGCGCCTTAGGCTAGGGTCAGACGAAAGCATTTTTCCCCGCGAACGTGAAAAAGTGCGTCCGAATGCATTGATGTATTTTTTCACGGAATGCGCAAAAACGGTCAGACGACGCGCATTTTCGGGTGTGATTTTGTACGGATCGTCAATAAAACTCTTTTTGCGTCTGGACGTTATGTAGGCTGGACATTAGCAGCGTCTGACATCTCCTAATCTCGCACACACGCCGCTATGCCGCAGCTGCGCACTCAGTACGTCAGTACTAGCGGTTCAGCGTTCTCAGAAAAATGCGTTCAAATTCCACTTGCGTTGCACGGCCGGACTTTTGTGGGATGTCCGTACATCGTATATTGGCCGTCATTGCCTGTCATCTGCTGCTAGTGCGGCCGTAATTATGTGCGCCAGAACGCACGTTAAAAGTGCGCTGGTCTGACCCCAGCCTTAGAGGGGATCTGATAACCTTATATAAATATATACAGGGCCATTATCAACCATTGTCTGATAATCTATTCATTAACAGGACTATACACAGGACAAGGGGTCATCCATTTAGACTGGAAGAAAGAAAATATAGCTTAAAGCATAGGAAGGGTTATTTTACGGTGAGAACAATAAAGCTGTGGAATTCTCTGCCTGTTGAGGTGGTTGGGTCAGAGTCTGTACAGACTTTTAAAAAACGACTGGATGACTTCCTGCAGACACAGAATATTAAGGGTTATAATATTTAATATGTATGTAAAAGCTTCTTGATCCAAGGAGAAATCTGAGGCCATTCTGGGGTCAAGAAGGAATTTTTTCCCTGTATGTTGCATATTTCAGACTGGGTTTTTTGCCTTCTCTTGGATCAACAGCAGTAGGTTATGTGAGAGAGGCTGAACCCGGTGGACGCATGTCTTTTTTCAGCCTACAGTTGTGTGTGTGTGTGTGTGTGTGTGTGTTCAAAGGAAGATAGAGGGATAGGAAGGAAGATAGAGGGATAGAAAGATAGAGGGATAGAAAGGAAGATAGAGGGATAGAAAGGAAGATAGAGGGATAGGAAGATATAGGGATAGAGAGGAAGATAGAGGGATAGAGGGATAGGAAGATAGAGGGATAGGAAGATAGAGGGATAGGAAGATAGAGGGATAGAAAGGAAGATAGAGGGATAGAGGGATAGGAAGATAGAGGGATAGGAAGATAGAGGGATAGGAAGATAGAGGGATAGGAAAGGAAAAGATAGAGGGATAGAGATAGAGGGATAGGAAGATAGAGGATAGGAAGATAGAGGGATAGGAGGAAGATAGAGGGATAGGAAGGAAGATAGAGGGATAGGAAGGAAGATAGAGGGATAGAGGGATAGGAAGATAGAGGGATAGGAGATAGAGGGATAGAAAGGAAGATAGAGGGATAGAGAGGAAGATATAGGGATAGGAAGATAGAGGGATAGGAAGATAGAGGGATAGGGAAGATAGAGGAAGGAAGGAAGATATAGGAATAGGAAGATAGAGGGATAGAGAGAATATAGGATAGGAAGATAGAGTGATAGAGGGATAGGAAGATAGAGGGATAGGAAGATAGAGGGATAGGAAGATAGAGGGATAGGAAGGAAGATATAGGAATAGGAAGATAGAGGGATAGAGAGGAAGATATAGGGATAGAAAGATAGAGGGATAGAGGAGGAGATAGAGGGATAGGAAGATAGAGGGATAGAGAGGAAGATAGAGGGATAGAAAGGAAGATATAGGATAGGAAGATAGAGGGATAGGAAGATAGAGGGATAGGAAGATAGAGGGATAGGAAGGAAGATATAGGAATAGGAAGATAGAGGGATAGAGAGGAAGATATAGGGATAGAAAGATAGAGGGATAGAGAGGAAGATAGAGGGATAGGAAGATAGAGGGATAGAGAGGAAGATAGAGGGATAGAAAGGAAGATATAGGAATAGGAAGATAGAGGGAGGAAGATAGAGGGATAGAAGATTAGAGGATAGGAAGATATAGGGATAGGAAGATAGAGGGATAGAGAGGAAGATATAGGGATAGGAAGATAGAGGGATAGAAAGGAAGATAGAGGGATAGGTAAGATAGAGGGATAGGAAGATAGAGGGATAGGAAGATAGAGGGATAGAGAGGAAGATATAGGGATAGAAAGGAAGATAGAGGGATAGGAAGATAGAGGGATAGGAAGATAGAGGGATAGGAAGATAGAGGGATAGGAAGATAGAGGGATAGAGAGGAAGATATAGGGATAGGAAGATAGAGGGATAGAAAGGAAGATAGAGGGATAGGAAGATAGAGGGATAGGAAGATATAGGGATAGAAAGGAAGATATAGGAATAGGAAGATAGAGGGATAGGAAGATAGAGGGATAGGAAGATAGAGAGATAGGAAGATAGAGGGATAGATAGGAAGATAGAGGGATAGGAAGATAGAGGGAAAGGAAGATAGAGGGATAGGAAGATAGAGGGATAGGAAGATAGAGGGATAGGAAGATATAGGGATAGAAAGGAAGATAGAGGGATAGAAAGGAAGATAGAGGGATAGGAAGATAGAGGGATAGGAAGATAGAGGGATAGAAAGATTGAGGGATAGAGAGAGAGATAGAGAGATTGATAGAGCTAGAGATAGAGAGAGAGAGGGGTAGATAGATAGAGACATAGATAGAAGGATAGATAGAGATAGATAGATATAGATAGATAGATAAGGATAGATATGGATAGATAGATAGATAGATACATAGATAGAAGGATAGATAGATAAGGATAGATATGGATAGATAGATAGATAGATAAGGATAGATAGATAGATAGATAGATAAGGATAGATAGATAGATAGATAGATATGGATAGATAGATAGATAGATAGATAGATTGATAAGTAGAACGAGTCATCTTCTCCAGTCATCATTCACTGTTCTACTGTATTTACAAAGGAACTTTCTATCAAACAGACCTAACATTTTATGAGAACCAGTATAGACCATTTTTAAGCAACATACTTAGATATTTCTGTGAAATGTATTAAATAACATGAATTCTTTATACAAAGTACTAACATGGGTGGATAGATCAATCAATAGATAGGTAGAATAAAAGATACCTGGATGGATAGACAGATAGATTACACTTGGTGCAGCTTCCAGCTCCCAAACACTGTGTTTCCCATATGTTGTCATTGAATAGAATTCTGAATTATGCACAGCACTTCATTTCACTAATGCAAATAAGGTTCACTAAATCTATATCAGACACAACTAAATTAAGTTTACAAGTCCTGAAAATATGTAGCAAAATAATAATTATCTTGTTTCTACCCGTATGAGTAATGGAACATTAAAACATTTAATATTACATTCTTACTGTTAAATAAAACATTTACTGTTAAATCAACATTTAAAAGCATATCTTGGCATAAATAATCTGACATTTATTCATTCATTATTAATCTTTAATTTGTTGTGTCTGCCAAATTCGTTACTTTAATTAATTATCTCTGAGCTATGCAATCTATTTCACTCAATACAGATAATAAATGATATAAAGAATGACATATAAACAATTTATTCCGTTATCATTTTATAAACCAGAACCCATTTAGTGCTGACAGCTTTGTTTTCCTCCATAAATATAAGGTAAACTCTTTAATAAACCGGATAAAATCTCAAATCCTGGTTTTAATTCTAGAGCCAGGCCAGCAGCGAAAGGAAACTTCTTCTCCAAAAATCTTCAATTGTTTTTCCACTTAAAAGAAACATTAAAACAGGAAGGTACGTGTCTACGTTCTACAAATAAGCTGTTTATTAACCCCTTCACTACCAAGGGATTTTCCAGAAAACCACTGTCAGGAACAAGTGCTTTTTCAGAAAATATTTTTTAATTAACTATACATCAACAAGTATTTGGGAATATTCCCAGTGTATTTCTTACTGTTATAACCTATTTGGAAGGGAGATGTCGCCACCTGCTGGTCAGAAGGAGTTACTGGAGTTCTGGTCTCCGTGCAGGTCAGCTGTCGAGATGTCATTCAGACACATTCCCAGCTGGTTTTAAAAAAATTTAGAGGCTCGGGTATCATGCCAAGGAAACTAAAACTTTAAGGGCATATTCTGGAGCCTGAGTGTAAATGAATTTAATTTGCAATAAACAAAATTCTGGTGCTTTGCTCCTGTGGAACACCATATCGGCTGTACTTGATATTGGGGCACCAGGAGGTGCCTTGCAGATCGAGGGCAGCCGATCTTGAAGGTGCAGGGGTTAATATTATTGCTGAATTATAGGAAATCAGAAACCAGGGGTAGAGATCTAAAAAATAAGCACACTATTTGATTTATTGCTGCGATTTGTTTGCTAAAATAAATTATATCAATATATTTTCTACAAAGATACATTATTTCACAATTTCATTATATCTTTATATATGACAGGACCTTTCAACATTATCGTGATTCTACATGGAAATAAATAACATGCACTATTTTTACGTATAATATTGTCTCTGAGTTCTAATTCCCAGACGGATTGTAGACTTCAAAGGTTATTGCAAACAGATACAAACAGTTTGTGGAGAGTAAACCCCCTACTACAGGGGTCAGCAGCAACCTTGGCCATCCAGATGTTTTTGGATTTATATCTCCCATGATGCTCAGCCAATCTCTAGTTTGCCATAGACTCATGTGAAATGTAGTTCCAAAACATGTGGAGGGCCAAGGTTTCTGACCCGTGCCCTACTACCTATTGAATTGAGGTGTTTAAGCTGCCTTCATTGCAGCAATCCTGCACAGAGCCATGAAATCTCCATAGACAAACGTAAACCTGGCCCTGTTGGATTGTTAAATATGTAGTAGCATTTTTTGGCCAGCGGAGGGAGCTCTCTGCCTGACAAATAAGCTTGCTGTCTCTAAGATGTACCTAAAATGTAGTTTATGAACAGCTCATTCATCTTTATACTTTCGGCAATGGAAAGTTGTTCTCCATAAATCCACTTAGTCATGGCAGTGGTTTTATGAAAATAACTTGGTGGTGAAGAGGTTAACCACCCCATGGAGATAACGAGGGTCACGGGAGGGTGATAAGAGGTGTGCTCCGTGAGAATTACTGAAGCAGCTGGAATCCATGGGCACAGAATGTTCTATAACATTGTATCAAAACAACGGAACACATGGAAAGCTAGAATGCAAAAAGTCAATGCTGCCATAAAAGTGACTTTCTGGCTAAAATCTTTTGTTTGTTATTTTTTTTCTCTATTGTGAAATCTCTGTGTTATTTTCCTGGCATCTCCTCAATAACTGGTAGCAAACAGTTCTAGAGAATGAATTCTCTATAGCTCTGCAAACCTCGGTCAACCTCAAGTGCAACATTATCTCAAGCGCCTTGGAGAATTCCATTTGAATGTGCCGCAGTGTAATTATGTACATTTTGGGAAGGGTTTACAAAACAAATAACATGATGGGTTTAACATGTAGCATTCACATTGGCAGGTGTCGGTGACTTCATATGGGCACACCACCTGGGCACTTGAGTTTTGTAGAAATGGAGCTTTCCTGAAAGTGTTACCTGATACTGTTTGTTATTGACACGCCGTCCACTTCTATCTGTGCTGCTTGCCAAACGCCAACCTGACGCCTAGCACTAATGGTGGGAAAGGTGGACTAGAAGGGTTAGTCATTTAGCAGCGAACTGATGGTCAAGTGCTCGGGATTTTAAAGTCAATATAGTCAAACGGAAGGAATAAGGAATTTGGAGAATGTTAAAGTCCAAAGATTTTGCTCTGCAATTGGCTCGGAAACTAAATCATGGTATGGAGGGAAAAAAAACTGTTCAGCCTTTCAGAGTTAATATTAGAAGCATCCTTGCTATCTGAATACCGCACTCCACCCCTCGGCCATCCCTGGCTGATCTGCCAATCACACAGTTTACACAAAGGTTTGCTGAAATAAATAATATACAACTAAACACGTATTAAGAAAAATCTCTATAACAGGCAGTGGGTGCACTTTAACCCCTTCACGCCCAAAATAGAGTTATCTCGATTTTGCATTTTAATACATTGAAAAGCAAACATTAACACATCAAAAGACCATTTTCACTCCTTCTTAAAGCAAAATTAGTGTGTTCCCTGTGGAGAAATAAAATTCTTTGTTTTAGGTCTCTCCAGGCACCCTGGAAAGACATAAAACCAGCTGCAAATAGCAGCCCTAAACCTCACTGTAACAAAACGTTCTGATAGATTACTGCTAAATTATAACAGCCAGGAATTTGGCAGAATACAGGGAGAGCTGTGGGGTCACTCACTGCTGTAAAGAGATACGATTCAGTGTGGTATAATGAGTGTAAATCCCTGTACAGTACAGATACAAGGTGTTGCTGTAATTGCCATACACAGGCATTATGCAGCACATACAGATACAAGGTGTTACTGTAATTGCCATACACAGGCATTATGCAGCACATACAGATACAAGGTGTTACTGTAATTGCCATACACAGGCATTATGCAGCACATACAGATACAAGGTGTTACTGTAATTGCCATACACAGGCATTATGCAGCACATACAGATACAAGGTGTTACTGTAATTGCCATACACAGGCATTATGCAGCACATACAGATATTATTTTTATATTTATTGGTATTTTTTTGTTGAAACGGCATTATTAATAATCTCATTATATTTACTGCATCTGACACAAAAGGTAATTTCTGGCTGTGTGATGATAATACAGACCCATGAAATTCTGTAAAATAAGGGACACCATCTAGAGCTCAGGATCTTACATTTCAACAATATTTCTGTAAAAGATAAACGAACAGATGAAAATTTAAAAATGAGCAAATTAACGTTGTTTTAATTTTTTAACTACCTTAGAATAACAATTTTTGCGTAAAACTTCTATTTCACCCTATATTTAATTGCTAACTTCACATTCCATCTTTCAAATAAATGTTATGATGGAATATTTTCAACAAAAATCGCTTGGTAGTGAAGGGGTTAAACGGTACAAAGTCAACTTGTTTGTATATTTATGTATTTACATACGACGACTGTACTTAGAATCTATTTTATTTATTATTCCTCTGTTGTTTATCTGCTCAATTATTCCGCAGATATGGAAAACAAAGAATCGCTTACAAAACAACATCTCTGCCCAGTGCAAACAGAGGGATGAAAGTTCTTGGTGTACATTTCATTCCATGCATTTTTAAAGGGGAATATCGACTTTCGCTCACAGTTAATTATTAAGAGCAGGTTCCTGCAGTCCGCGCACTCTGATATTCCTTGGTTCCAGAGGAAAATGGTTCAGATACACAGCTTAGCATCCATTTATTTAACAATAACTTGCTGCACTGGGAATACACAGGCAGTTCCTCGGAATTTAAGTTGCGTAGGCGATGGGGACTGCGCCAGAGCTCAGGACCTCCAGACAACCTGCCCAGCAGGTAAGCATGGGGATGGAATTTACTGAATGATGTTGATGAAATTTAGGTTTTTTGCTTTTTTTCTTATACTTTTTTTTATAAGGATTATTCGTTTATCAACAAATTTATCAACTTATTTACTTAGAGATTTTGGAAAGAGGAAGGTGGTGAAAAGGATATTAGAAGACACGGATTATACACATGGAGGAGACTTGTAAAGGGGGATTACAAGGAAAGTTGAAATTGAAAACTAAATTAGCTGAATTTAAAAACTACAAATTACTTTTCCAATCCCAGTATAGTTTCAGCTGTTTCGGATTAAATTTTGAAATTCGCACTCAAGCGAAAAACATCTAGATATAAATGCTTTCAATATTAATCCTACGTGCTATGTCATGTAACATTGGCATCATTAATTCAACATATCACGTAGCATTAAATTGTGAAGGAAACCTGATTATTTTTTTTGGGGGGGGATATACAGCTGTACATCCTGCCTGTTGTGTTTGCTGTCAAAATTAGCTTTATAAAACACTGCAGGTGTCTGCAATACTGGTGCTGGTTGCATATGCATATTTTCAAAAAAACCTTGTCAGGAACCAGTGTTTTTAAAAAAAATAATTTTTAATTAATTATACTCTTTAAAGACATTTAAAAATACTCCCAATTATTTTATTTACTGTACTAACATATTTGGCCAGTAGATGGTGCCATCTACTGAACCGAATTGAGTTACAGTTACCGTTCTGTTTTTTACTGCAACACTATATCAGCTTGCTGAATGCCGGTCCGACATTCAGCTTGCTGATTTTACATGGTTTTAATTTAGCCACAGGGCTAAAACTTTGGGGGCACCTTCTGCAGCCCAAAAGCAAACATAATTAGTTTGAACAGAACAGCAGATCGCTATATCTCGATATCGGGACACCGGATGGTGCCTTTGAAACCCGAGATAACTCGATATTGGTAGTGAAAGGGTTAAAGGATAGTCTATACCAGTGCTCTCAAACCCCACCAGTGTTACTGAACTACACCTCCCTTGGTTCTCTGGCTATCCATTGCATTCAAGGAATTCTAGGCCATAAATATCTGTGGGGCCGGCAGTTGACATTCCTGCTCTAAACTGAAAACAGGAGAGGGATGGATTGAAGAGGTTAAATATCAACCACTGCTGACCACTGCCAGCTCCACCTCACCCCAGCTTAAAGTATCCTCAAAAAGTCACCTTTATTCTTTCTTCCTAATAGATCTCCTGCTTATTGCTGCAGGCACTGTCAATTTAGGAAGCACTCGATAATCTCATGCATTTCAATGCAAATCAATTAAAAATCGTTGTGTGGTCAGCGCTGTCCTTTCTGTTCAGTTGGAACTCCATCCAGTGCTCGCTGATTGACAGCCTTCCGGGCACAGTGAAACCATTCGTTTTGGAAGGCTCTCACAGTTGCTGGCAGTGGTGAACCTGCAACGGTTACTGAGGTTGGAGCTGCAACGTGGCCTGTCCTTTAAGGGGGCCCTGCAGAACCGACCCTTCTACCTCCGTATCATAATATGCAGGTGGCTGTCATTTATAATGTCCTGTCTATATAGGACGGGCACGTTTGCGCCGGCACAAAAACGCATTAACACGAGGGGCAAAACCCTTTGCGCTGAACGTCGTATTACAATGTCAGCGCAACAAACGCGCGTATACGTCTACCGCTTGTGGACCTGAGTGAACGCTGCGCAAGTGTAATGTACTGCGCGCGTCCTATACTTAACATTGTAAGCGCAAATACGTTTGTCTGCTGGTACGCGGATGGTTTTACAGTCTATGCGCAGTTTGTAACGAACAGCTTTTGCGCGCAAAATTTTAGCAACTCCTTAAAGCTGGTGTTAATGGCAAATTCTATCAACCTGCCGAAACCAAATACACCAGCCCAAAAAAAAAACGCAGCAAAGTATAGTTACACATTCTACACATACTCAAACAATAAATGTGAGAAGTTGTGCGTGTTTTTATTATTGATGCAGCATATATGCGCAGATTGACTTTGACAGGCGCAAAAACTTAACGTGAGATAATTGTGGTTAATTCTGATTGGCTGAATCGCGTGAAAAAACAGCACCGCACACTGATTTCTGCGCACAACGTTACTGCGCGCGTGTTTTTGCGCGCGTTATTTTTTTACGGATGAAAAATGCACGAGGATTGTAATACCAGCGATGTTTTACGCGTGTTAACGTTTAACGCTTCACGCAAAAATTCATGCGTTCTGCGTGCGCTTTGCGTGAAGAATGTAATAGGGCCCTATAACTTTATACCTCTAGCAGTCACATGTTTAATATATGTTAATAAACTCAAGTGAGTATTGTGTTGGTGTGCATATAAATGCATAATCTGTGTGTGTGTCAACAAGTGGTGTTTGTAAATGCATGGTGTATGTATGTGTAGTGTGTAAATGTGCGGTATTTGTGTAAATAGATGCTCTGTGTGTGTGAATACATGCCGCGTGTGTGTATATGCATGCCACGTGTGTGTATATGCATGCCACGGTTGTGTAACTGTATGCTGTGTGCGTGCCTGTAAATGTTCACTGTGTATGTGTGAGGGAGGGAGATTCACAATTCGCCCCAGGGCCCAGTAAGGTGTAGTTTTGCCCCTGCTTGCTCAGATACCTAAATGTGTCAGTTGGAAACCTGAAGGAAGGAAGCATTCCCCTTTGGAAGAATGTCAAAGCCAGCTTGGACCCCCAAAGTGGAGAGTAGGGATGAGCTGTTCGGTTCGATCAGTTCGGAGTTCGACTCGAACATTGGCAGTTTGAAAGTTCGCGAACTTCAAGCTTTTTGGGGGGTTCGGTCGAGTTCGGAAAAAATTTTTTTGCATAAAGTACAAAAAATGCTTAAAAAATACTAAAAAAATCTAGAAATAAAGAGTGTCTTTACTGCAGAATATTATAAGCAACGGTTTATTAGATATTGAATTAAAAAACTACCTAATGTCTAGAAGCAAAGATTCACCTCTAAATGACCTGTGCTCTCAAACGGCGTAAACAATAGGTGTTTAGTTAGTGTTTGGAAATAACATGTGCTTCTAATTAGCAATTAGAATTTGATACATTGCCTGTAGACTGGGTGGGAGGCCGGGGGCTCCTGCACATGTATGAACAAACACTGTTCTTGTTTTGAATTCTAAGAAGTGTTCATTTCTACTATATGATCCTCTCTGATATGCTGTTTAAGCACTTAAGGACCAGGGCTCTGTAAAGCCAATCATTAATGATGTAGATGTTACGTCATTTGTCATCAAGGGCTTAATAAAATCTTTATCACACTCCTTAGATTTAAACATAATATTCCAGTATTTGTATGTCCTGTACCTCTCCCGAAGGGCCTATGGGAGCATACAATTATTATTGAGTTAGAAATGTCTATCATAAAGCGTACAAGCTGAATCCCTAGAGTCTCTGACTATCCATTGTCATATATACCTTGCTTTATACATATAATACATTCCCTCATCTAACAGGATAGTAGCCAGTCCCTGTGCATTTTAACCCCTTAAGGGTGGCTAGGTGTCGTGTGTGGGTCTCTGATGGCAATGTTTCTATACATCCTACAAATCCGCCACTTCACGGGCAGGTTATGGGGACCTTCTAGACACGATATTTGAAGTAATTTTTCGTTTTTATTTTTAACCCTTATTTTATGGAAAACGCACTGTTCCTTTAAAAACGTCTTTTTTAAAAATGTTGTCCTTGTTTCCTGTCCCCCAGGGCACTTCCCGGACCCCCATACACCTTTTATGACAAATATCTAGCATATATGCCCTCTTGGACGGCACTCTAAAAACCGAACTTTTGACTCCCATTGACTTGCATTGAGTTCGGTTCGAGTTCGGGGGGTGTTCGGCTCATCCCTAGTGGAGAGGTACAAAGCTAGTACACTGTAGCGTGTCCCTTTACATTCAACTCATACTCTACTTACACAGGAACATTTCTATCATTCCTTTATGGGCTATAACTAAACATGTCTCCATGTCCGCTTGGGAGAAATTCCAGAGAAATGTCTTTGATCCATAAAGACAACTGAATGGGTTAATAAACTATCATAGAAGGTCCAAAGAAGCATTAACCATCAATCAACATCATAGTCAGCAAAGAAATAAAGTGCCAAACCAAAACCCTATAAAATGAATTAAAAGAGAAATACAACGTTGAATTTATTCTCAAAGTAAAAGTGTTACAAATGAAGCAACACATGGAAATATCCAGAAAGCATTTAATGTATTGGGCTGACATCTAGTGGAAGCAAACAATTCTTCATAAACCCCAGCGACTTTTACATGTCTTTAGAAAGCACAATTTATTGAGCACAAAAAGGAGCTGCCACCATTCTTGGAAAGATAGAAAGATAAATAGGTGGATAAACAGACAGTCAGGCAGATCGATAGCTAGATACGGATAGATAGATAGATAAGGATAGATAGATAGATAGATAGATAGATAGATAGATAAGGATGGATAGATAGATAGATAGATAGATATGGATAGATAGATATGGATAGATAGATAAGGATATATAGAAATGGATAGATAGATAAGGATAGATATGGATAGATAGATAATGATAGATAAGGATAGATAGATATGGATAGATAGATAGATATGGATAAATAGATAGATAGATAGATATGTATAGACAGATAAACTGATAGATAGATAAGGATAGATAGATAGATAGATAGATAGATAGATAAGGATGGATAGATAGATAGATAGATAGATAGATAGATATGGTTAGAGACATAGATATAGATAGATAGATAGATAGATAGATATGGATAGATATGGATAGATAGATAGATAGATAGATAGATAGATAGATATGGATAGATAGTTGTATATGTAGATAGATGATTTAGAATGATAGATGAATAGACAGACAGACACACGTCTTACATATGAGACGTGTGTATCCCTTCTGTCACAGGACATTACTGCTCAGAGGATGGAGAGCAGGTTATTCCTTGCCCAGCTGGATCCTTCAGACCTGATGGAGAAGCACATGCAGCAAATCATTGCATGGATTGTCCTGTGGACTCATTTAACCATCTGGTTGGACAGAAAGCTTGCTTTCCGTGTGGGTCAGAAGCAATGCAGCCTGAAGAGGGCCAGACCACGTGTCTGTGTCGCAGTGAAGGTCAGGTATTTCAGGTAAGGAGGTTTGCAGTTTTCTTATATATCATCTTTCTTTTATTTGTAAATCTGAGAGCTCAGAGGAGCCGGGAATTAAATGTTTTAATTGCAAAATAATATTCTGTTCATATAATGAAACATTTAAAGATGTACATTACCCATTGTACAATGTTACGGAACTTGTTAGTGTTTTATATAAACTTATAACTGTAACTGTACATTATAACAGGAGACAGAGAATTTAACAATTAACACTGAACATCTTATACTCACTCAGTTGCTGACAATTGTATCAGATCAGTGTAAACTGTATCTCTATGTTTGATGTATTCAGTTATGACCAGGAGACAAGTCCTTAAAAGATTAGTGTGGGAAGTCACCAAGATTTCTGTCCGTGAATGAGCAATCCTCATCTCACACTTAACATAAACATACATTCTACTCTATATTTATATACAGCATGTGACGAGACTTTGAACTGGGGGTACCTCTACTTGGCATTTCTGTTGGGAGATGTGGGACTGAATTCTGGGGCATCTGACACTTCATTTTAATCGCCAACCCTCTCCTATGTCCAAGTCCCCCTGTGCCTATAAGGGTACATGGTGTATGTGTCATGTGTGACTATTGTTATTGTTAATATTGTTATTGTCTGTGTTTATATGTTACTATTATTTCTAATATCATTACTGTGCTCCTCACTGCAGTCCATTCCAACCCCCCCATACAGAATATTTTCTACTGTATTCATGTCCACCCTATGATTGCCCTCTGCCATATTGTCTCATGTCTGGAGTTTAAAATGGGGTATGGCAAGGAACTGGGTCACTTGAGGAAGAGGAGCAATGCCAGCGTGTCATCTTTCATTGGTCTCCAGGTCCCTCCTGGCACTGTGTATATTTGACTGATATGTTTCATTAAAGTCTGTCTGTCTGTTTCACCCTACAAGAAGCTCAGGGTATTGACTGGGTGGGTTTGGGCCAGAATCAATACTCATTCAGGATACTGACAACTAGGGGAGCCTTTCTGCAGGTAGAAACCCATCCTGGGTTTAGTTAAGACAATAGTTTCCTCTATATGTGTCACTGGGTGCATCCATTGTGTGATATTTTCCTCTATATGTGTCACTGGGTGCATCCATGGTGTGATAGTTTCCTCTATATGTGTCACTGGGTGCATCCATTGTGTGATATTTTCCTCTATATGTGTCACTGGGTGCATCCATGGTGTGATAGTTTCCTCTATATGTGTCACTGGGCGCATCCATTGTGTGATATTTCCCTCTATATGTGTCACTGGGTGCATCCATGGTGTGATATTTTCCTCTATATGTGTCACTGGGTGCATCCATTGTGTGATATTTTCCTCTATATGTGTCACTGGGTGCATCCATGGTGTGATATTTTCCTCTATATGTGTCACTGGGTGCATCCATTGTGTGATATTTTCCTCTATATGTGTCACTGGGTGCATCCATTGTGTGATATTTTCCTCTATATGAGTCACTGGGCACATCCATTGTGTGATATTTTCTTCAATATGAGTCACTTGGGTGCATCCATTGTGTGATATTTCCTCTACATGTGTCACTGGGTGCATCCATTGTGTGATATTTCCTCTACATGTGTCACTGGGTGCATCCATTGTGTGATTTTCCTCTACATGTGTCACTGGGTGCATCCATTGTGTGATATTTTCCTTTATATGTGTCACTGGGTGCATCCATTGTGTGATATTTCCTCTATATGTGTCACTGGGTGCATCCATGGTGTGATATTTTCCTCTATATGTGTCACTGGGTGCATCCATTGTGTGATTTTCCTCTATATGTGTCACTGGGTGCATCCATGGTGTGATATTTTCCTCTATATGTGTCACTGGGTGCATCCATTGTGTGATATTTTCCTCTATATGTGTCACTGGGTGCATCCATTGTGTGATATTTTCCTCTATATGAGTCACTGGGCACATCCATTGTGTGATATTTTCTTCAATATGAGTCACTTGGGTGCATCCATTGTGTTATATTTTCCTCTACATGTGTCACTGGGTGCATCCATTGTGTGATATTTCCTCTACATGTGTCACTGGGTGCATCCATTGTGTGATATTTTCCTCTACATGTGTCACTGGGTGCATCCATTGTGTGATATTTTCCTTTATATGTGTCACTGGGTGCATCCATTGTGTGATATTTTCCTCTATATGTGTCACTGGGTGCATCCATTGTGTGATATTTTCCTCTATATGTGTCACTGGGTGCATCCATTGTGTGATATTTTGTGTTTTAAACTCCCCCGCCCGGTATCTTTCCATCACTTGCTCCTCACTGTGTGGCTTTGGTCATAGAATAGAATGGAGTGAATGGGTCTGTCACAAACTCACATCATTGTATTGTGTGGGATGTATTGAAAGGGCATCACCAGGGGGTAGATTAGAAGTCTTTTAAATCCATGTCTTATCTCATTCATCTGCCAGCTCTTATCTCAGGTAGCAGAGGCAGGACAATAGACCTCCTGTAGCCTTATCTAGACATTCCCTCCTCCACATCATTGACCGTTAAATAGTGTAGATGATAATCCACTGCAATAAAGTAGATTTTTTTTACAGAGTTTGGTAAATGTTGCATCCATGGAAAAATCCACAAAATGGAAACAGTAGATAAAAACCCCTAAATTTATTTTCCTTTTTACATGCAATTACTTCAAACAAAGAGTTTTTTAACGTGTTTTATAATGTGATTTTATTTGTAATGCACAAGTAATCTGTTAGTGGTAGTGTCCATTTAACAGGGAAAGATATGACTCGACACCTGAAAACAAGCATTATAGTGTATGGGACCAATGGAAACTCTGCTATCCCTGCAAAAAAATAACTTATTTTATTTAAATTATTGAACATTCTCCAAGCTGAGAATTGTGGGAAATTCACAGAATGAGTAAAAATATAATAGAAAGAGTTAGACTGGAAGTCAACTCATCTCTGACATGCTCTTATTCTCTTTTGGGCTGACATGTGCCATTCTTCTTGCCCCTGGTCTACAATCACCAGGTCAGCTCAGTATGTGCATCAAGAATTTATTGTGTGGCCCCGTTTGTTTTTCCCTTTCTTCAGTCTGTGTCGAAACTCGTCCCCTTGGCCCTGACATGAATTCTTCTGAAAACAGTTTATGTCTGATGGTTGTAATAAAAAGTTCAACTTTGTGCTTACCTCGATATCAGTTCATCGGAAAATTAGATGTAGTCTGGCATTCCATTGCGTGATACTATCTGTGACACCGTCCGGATTCCATCCACTTGTGTAAACCTATTGATATGTCAAATTTCAGCCCAGTGATGGCCGTTGTCAATGTGCTCCTGGTTATCGACCGTCAGATGACACAACCAACTGCATACTGATTGTGTACAACATCTGCAGAGACGGATCTGTGCGCAATCAAGAGGGGCAATGCCTCGACAAAGAGGAATGGGTTGACTATTGCTCAAACAAGGTAATAAGCGGACGCGCCTATATGTTACCGATAATCATATAGTAACGTGAAAACCAAAAACTCAAGCCATGTCAACTCAAGGTGAGCCTCGACTTTTTCTATGTCTGTTACTGCTTGGAATAAAGAAGCCACATAGAGAAAGTTGATACAGTGCTGTGTATTGTGTCAACGGTGTTTAATATATAAGATGAGCATAAAATAAGCAAACATTTTGGATATGGAACCTTCTTCAGGGTGTTACACTTGATGCTTATTAGACATGTGCATTCTTTTTTGCCCGAGCTGACGTTCGTATGAAATTTCGGCATTTTGGCAATGCGGGAGCTTCTGCAATTCTGAATCGATCGAAAACAATAACATTTTATCAAATCAGACCAAAGTTTTTTGGATCAATTCGAAATCGTTTTGTTACATCAAAAAGAATTGCACTTTTTTGTGCAATACTAGCCCTAATCCTAACTCTAATAAAAACATAAACAGTAACTGTAACCGTAACCCTAACACAAACAGAACCAGTAAGCTTAACAGTAACAAACCCTAGATGTTACCATAAACTTAGCTTTAACCATCACCTTAGCCCTAACCCTAACGAAAATGTAAAAAGTAATTGTAGCCTTAACAGTAACCCCAACCTTGAGCGCTAACCCTAATCATGATACAAACATAAACAGTAACTGTAAACCTAACACAAACAGAAAAATAAGACTAACAGTATTTCAATCCTAGACTTAACCCTAACCCTAGATCAAACCCTTGCCCTAACCAAAATGTAAACAGTAACTGTAGCCCTAACACAAACATAACTAGTAAAGTCTAACAGTAACCCTAACATAACTGCTAAGCCTAGAAGTAACACCAGCTCTAAACCTAACTCTAGCACAAATATAAAATTGAATGTAACCCTAACATAAACAGTCTATCAGTAACCATAATCTTAACAGTAACCCAACCCTAGAATTAACCCTAACCCTAATACTAAGCCTAATTAATATTTGGGAGTGCTAAGGGGTGTTCAGGAAGTAGAATTAAATGGACAGGTTTGAAGTAAGGCATCACTGGAAAGGTCACATAAAGGGGGGTTTAAAGGGGAGAAGGTGTATAGAAGAGTTATAGGGGTTAAAAATAGAAATGCCTGTACAATTTTTGACATTTCCAAAGTATTTCGGATTTATCAAAAAAATCCAAAATCGACCCAAAGTGGCAAATTTGGAAAATTCTGAAATCCTATAATTTTGGATTCCGATATTAACCGAAACAAAATGTGACCTTTCCAGTGATGCCTTACTTGTTCCTCTTCACCTTTATAGATGGGAAGATAGAGTGGTCCAAAGTACCCACCCTCCCCTTCAGGCACTCTCTCGGCTCTGCTGGGGGAGGGGCATCTGAAAATGACATCATTGCACACCGGCACAATGATGTCAGTGCACTGGGAGGGGGTCTAATGTGACGGTTTGACTTTAAGGAAGTCAGACTGCTATGGGACCCCGTATGTATCTTGGCTGAGGAATCCCCATGACTTGCAGGGAACGTCGTCCGCACACAGTGGGGTAGCCCCATGACACTCTACTCATCCTGACCATTTTCTCTTTTTAAAGTGGTCAGGGTGTGAAAAATGCCACCCCCTTTTCAACCCTCCTGTCCTGCTCCCCCGAATGGGTGTAATCACTGGGTGAAGTGGAGAAGTTTCCTCCTTACGGCTTTGTGAATCCCTGAGCTGAAGAGGAGGAGCAGTGTGCAGTGAGGGGCAAAAGGTAAGTTAAATCACCCAAAAAGAAACAAAAATAAATTTAAATTATTGAGCAGAGGCTGCCAACACCATCTTCCCAATTAATTAAGTGCAAAAAAGGAAACTGTGTGTTTAATCCGTCTAGCTTTTAGATTTTAAATTCTTGTAAGAATTACCTTATTTATGTTTGTCCCATTCTAGGTCTGTGCACACCCTGGATATTACCAAGGTTATGATAAGGTTCTCGGGCTTTGCATCTGTCTCACCGAGGACCTCAACGACCTATGCAGTGCTGAGTGCAGGAAGAGACAGAAGCACGTCCTTCAGATGGTATGTGTGGAAGAAATTCCCAAGATCCAGGCCATAGACTCATCGGGGGAACAGGTAATATTCAAGCAACATTTCTAATACCAGGACAAAGTGTATCTGCACTTGGTGTATCTCCTCCTCAGTATCTGCAAAGAAGGAGGTGCAAACCAAATAGCACTTAGAATGGGTTAACCTGTAGGGGTTTTGGGTCGAAATCCCTACAACCAAGTTCCATAATGTCAAAATCCCGACGGCCAACTTCCCTACACAGACAACACCCTGACGGCCAACTTCCCTACACGGCCAACTTCCCTACATGGCCAACTCCCTGACGAACAACTTCCCTACACAGACAACTCCCTAATGGCCAACTTCCCTACACGGCCAACTCTCTGACGGACAACTTCCCTACACAGACAACTCCCTAACGGCCAACTTCCCTACGCAGCCAACTCCCTGACGGCCAACTTCCCTACACAGACAACTCCCTAATGGCCAACTTCCCTACACAGACAACTCCCTGACGGCCAACTTCCCTACACAGACAACTCCCTAATGGCCAACTTCCCTACACAGACAACTCCCTGATGGCCAACTTCCCTACACAGACAACACCCTGATGGCCAACTTCCAGACATCCAAAATCCCAGTGGCTAGCACTAACCCTACTTCCTAACCACCCTAAAATTAGCCCTAACCCCTAACCCCCCTAAACCTAGCCCTTACCCTTACCCCCTAAACCTAGCCCTAACCCCTCTAAACCTAGCCCTAACCCTAACTACCCCAAACCTAGACCTAACCCTCCTAAATCTAGCCCTAACCCCTAAACCTAGCCCTAACCCATACCCCCTAAATCTAGCCCTAATCCCCTAAACCTAGCCCTAACCCTAACCCTCCTAATCCTAGCCCTAACCCAACCCCTTAAACCTAGCCATAACCCTAACCCCTTAACCCTAACCCCCAAACCTAGCCCTAACCCTCCTAAATCTAGCCTTAACCCCCTAAACCTAGCCCTAACCCCCTAAACCTAGCCCTAACCCGCTAAACCTAGCCCTAACCCAAACCCCCTAAACCTAGCCATAAGCCTAACCCCTAACCCTAACCCCCCAAACCTAGCCCTAACCCCCTAAACCTAGCCCTAACCCTAACCCCCCAAACCTAGCCTGAACCCCCGTAAACCTAGCCATAACCCAATCACCCTAAACTTAGCCCTAACCATAACCCCTTAAACCTAGCCCTAACCCCCTTAAACCTAGGGTTAGGGTGTTAATATTAGGGTTAGCCGCTGGGATTATGGATGTCTGGAAATTGACCGTGTAGGCAGGGCCGGCGCTAACGTAAGGCGGCACAGGCAGCCGCCTTACTGTCTGGCGTCCTGCCAGTGTGAGGGGCGCCGGCCCGGGGTGTAATCGGATGACCGACCCCCGAGATTTGGCCCGGGGGTTGAGGGACCCAGATGCTGGGCAGCGCGAGAGCGCCTGCCCGGTCTTGAACAGTCCGTCCTGTGAAGTGGATGCGGCTGTGTGCGTGCGCAGCCGGTCACGTGGTCCGGCTAATCAGGTGGTACTGAGTCTCAGTACCACCTGACTGGCCGGACCGCGTGACCGGCTGCGCACGCACACAGCCGCATCCACTTCACAGGACGGACTGTTCAAGATCGGGCAGGCGCTCCCGTGCTGCCCGGCATCTGGGTCCCTCAACCCCCTGCCGGAGCTGGGGCAACAATCCAGGTGAGAGCTGGGGGCAAATCCATGTGCTGGGCAAATCCATGACCTGGGGGCAAATACATGAGCTGGGCAAATCCATGACCTGGGGGCAAATCCATGAGCTGGGCAAATCCATGACCTGGGGGCAAATCCATGAGCTGGGCAAATCCATGACCTGGGGGCAAATCCATGAGCTGGGGGCAAATCCATGTGCTGGGCAAATCCATGACCTGGGGGCAAATACATGAGCTGGGCAAATACATGAGCTGGGCAAATCCATGACCTGGGGGCAAATCCATGAGCTGGGCAAATCCATGTGCTGGGCAAATCCATGACCTGGGGGCAAATCCATGACCTGGGGGCAAATCCATGAGCTGGGGGCAAATCCATGTGCTGGGAAAATCCATGACCTGGGGGCAAATCCATGAGCTGGGCAAATCCATGACCTGGGGGCAAATCCATGAGCTGGGCAAATCCATGAGCTGGGCAAATCCATGACCTGGGGGCAAATCCATGAGCTGGGCAAATCCATGTGCTGGGCAAATCCATGAGCTGGGGGCAAATCCATGACCTGGGGGCAAATCCATGAGCTGGGGGCAAATCCATGTGCTGGGCAAATCCATGACCTGGGGGCAAATACATGAGCTGGGCAAATCCATGACCTGGGGGCAAATCCATGAGCTGGGCAAATCCATGTGCTGGGCAAATCCATGACCTGGGGGCAAATCCATGACCTGGGGGCAAATCCATGAGCTGGGGGCAAATCCATGTGCTGGGCAAATCCATGACCTGGGGGCAAATCCATGAGCTGGGCAAATCCATGACCTGGGGGCAAATACATGAGCTGGGCAAATACATGAGCTGGGCAAATCCATGACCTGGGGGCAAATCCATGAGCTGGGCAAATCCATGTGCTGGGCAAATCCATGACCTGGGGGCAAATCCATGACCTGGGGGCAAATCCATGAGCTGGGGGCAAATCCATGTGCTGGGCAAATCCATGTGCTGGGCAAATCCATGACCTGGGGGCAAATACATGAGCTGGGCAAATACATGAGCTGGGCAAATACATGACCTGGGGGCAAATCCATGAGCTGGGCAAATCCATGTGCTGGGCAAATCCATGACCTGGGGGCAAATCCATGACCTGGGGGCAAATCCATGAGCTGGGGGCAAATCCATGTGCTGGGCAAATCCATGACCTGGGGCAAATCCATGAGCTGGGCAAATCCATGACCTGGGGGCAAATACATGAGCTGGGCAAATACATGAGCTGGGCAAATCCATGACCTGGGGGCAAATCCATGAGCTGGGCAAATCCATGTGCTGGGCAAATCCATGACCTGGGGGCAAATCCATGACCTGGGGGCAAATCCATGTGCTGGGCAAATCCATGACCTGGGGGCAAATCCATGAGCTGGGCAAATCCATGACCTGGGGGCAAATCCATGAGCTGGGCAAATCCTTGAGCTGGGGGCAAATTCATGTGTGAGCTGGGGGCTCTCTGCTCCTCTAGATTGTAAAATCCGGGGTGCCCTCTGCTCCTCTAGATTGTAAAATCCGGGGTGCCCTCTGCTCCTCTAGATTGTAAGCTCCTGGGTGTCCTCTGCTCCTCTAGATTGTAAGCTCCTGGGTGCCCTCTGCTCCTCTAGATTGTAAACTCCTGGGTGCCCTCTGCTCCTCTAGATTGTAAACTCCTGTGAGCCGGGCCCTCTGCTCCTCTAGATTGTAAGCTCCTGTGAGCCGGGCCCTCTGTAAATTCTCGTGAGTCGGGCTCTCTGCTAAAACACCTTATTTTCTGTAAGTGCCCCTCCCGAGACTAGTCTCTGGATCCGCCCCTGCCTGGGATTGGAAGGGGGCAATGAGAGGGAGGGGACAACAAGCACCACGTGGTTCCCTGCCTGGCCTTGCTTCCCGAATCCAATCACAGGCGAGCGGGAAAGGTGCGTGTGCATGTGTGCATCACATGCCTGGCCAGCACCAGCGGCCGCTCGCACCAGTCGCCTCGAGACGTGACGTCACGTGTCACACGAGGGGGATGCAGAGGGCGACGGTGGCGGTGCCTAGCTTAAGCTAAGCCTAAAAAATTGTTGCTACTAAAAAACCTACTACCTGGTCTGGTCCCTGATTGTCCCTGGTGGTCTGGTCTCTCGTCTCACTCCCTCCCTGACTGCCTGAGAGTGTGGACTGAGTAGAACTAGAACGCCAGCGGGCGACGGGGGGCCTGCAGTGCCAAGGTGAGGCAGCAGAAGTCAGCAGGCAGCAGTGAGCAGTGCTGTGCACACTGTCACAGTCAATCAGACACAGTCAGCTGAGCAGAGAGGTAAGAGACTCGCTGGGGGAAAATTTATACCATAAATAATACCCATATGAGCAGCTGGGGGCCGCAAATATACCCATACATGAGCTGGGGGCCGCAAATATATACCCATACATGAGCAGGGGGCCGCAAATATACCCATATGAGCAGCTGGGGGCCGCAAATATATACCCATACATGAGCTGGGGGCCGCAAATATATACCCAAATATGTTGTTCCTACAGTCTGACAAATGTAACTACTGCCTTTCCAGAAGAAAGACAGTGTTTATATAAGTCCATAAAGACAGCACTGGTGGCTGTCCCCCCAATCAGTGACTCACAACGCTGCTAAAGGTTGTCCTTGCAAGACCAACTTTAAGCATCCTTTAATCTCTGCGTGACGACACCGAACACTCACGATAGAGATTATTATGCATCTCTATCCTGATTGGCTTGACATGACGGGGGGGGGGCACCAAAACAGACCTTCGCCTGACTAGGCAAAAAAGCTTGCACCGGCCCTGTGTGTAGGGAAGTTGGGATGTCCGGCACTTGTTCTGTCTGGAAGTTGGCCATCGGGATGTCGGCATTTGGGAACCTGTCTGTAGGGATTTTGTCCGGCACCCACCTGTTGGGTATCTTTAGGAACCCAGAATGACCAAAAAACTTATATGAACACTTAAAAGTAGCAGACAGGATCCAGACACTCCAACATTCAGTTAAAAAACTTGAACTTTTATTATCCCTTTCACTACTGAGTGGTTTTCCAAAAAAAACACTGCAATGACCCAGTGGATTTATGGTAAACAACTTTCCACTACAGAGAGCGTAGGATGGATGTACTCCCATCATACATATATATTTTTAATTAGTGTTGTGCAGTAAGAAATATTTAGGAATATCTCCAATGTATTCTTTACTGTAATAACCTAATTGGCAGGAACATGTCGCCATCTGCTGGCCAAAAGAAGTTACTGCAGTTGTGTGCGCTGTGCAGGATCAGCTGGGGAAATATCCATTAGAGACATTCCCCAGCTGGTTTTAGGAAGTGGTAGCATCATGCCCAAGGTGCTAAAGCGTTAGAAACATGTTCTGGAGCTGAAATGCAAATGAAATTCATTTGCAAGAATAAAAGTTTATTAAATGATTGTACAGCATGGCCCTGGGTTGTGTTAACCCGTTCTCTCACTGCCATGTCTGCAATTGCTGATTGTGAAAAATACGAACGCAGTAGTGAAGGTGTTAAAGTTTCAAGTATGACATAATAAGCCTTCATTCATTTCCTAAGGAGATACTTATAAAGGAATGTGTGTTGAAGCACAGGAGTCATTTCAATGTTCTTTAGATAAAAGTTCCATTAATTACTATGAGAATATACTGTATATTGTATTGGTGGTTTCACAGGTGCCGTTCACAGCACAGGATATTTTCAAAGCACTTGTTGCTCTCCCTCCTGTGGATAAGGTGGTGTGCTCATCTACACAAAGAAAGAGTGTCCAGTCCATCTATGTCGTTACAGTAACTGGTAAGCCTGAAACACTCATAAATATGCCGGTAACATAAACCAATAGATAACATACAAACTAAAGTTAAAAAAACTTTAAAAAATATTCCTATCGTATAAAATATTTATTAAACCACGATCAAAACGCAGATCAAGTACAAAGTGTAAAAATAATAATCTAATATAAGCAAATCGTACAACTACATACAGTAAGTACAGTTACTACAAGCATCTGTAGTTTACTGCGCACAGCAGACTTCCACAAATGTTATTAAAAGAAGTATGTATTTATAGTGTAAAATAACGAACAAAAAATATTTTTTCTTTACCCCCCACAATACCACGATCGAGTAAACTTGATCTGCAAGGCAAGTGCTGGGTCCAGAAACGAAAGATGATACCACCTTTCATTTCTGGACTCAGCACTCACGAACCCAGACATAATATAATAGTATTCTATTTATAAATTCCTGACCTGCCATCAAAGGCCCCCATTACATTCTTCGCGCAGCGTGTTTTGAGTGCGCAAATGCGCATTTGCGCGAGGGGCAAAACCCTTTACGCTGAACGTCGTATTACAACGTTCGCGCAAACGATGCGCGTTATCGTTTAACGCGGATGGACCTGCGCGAGCACGATGAACTGTGCGCATCCTATACTTAACATTGTGAGCGCAAATGCATTTGTGCGCTGGTACGCGGATGGTATTACAATCGATGCGCATCTCTTTACGAACGACGTTTGCGCGCATAATTTTAACGTCTTTGAAAAGCTGGTGGTAACTGCAAATCGGAACGTTCTGGCCCGAAACGAAAAACACCAGCACGAAAAAAAAAAATACAGCACAGTATAGTTACACATTATACACATACCCAAACAATAAAATTGTGAATTCGTTAGGCTTGTGCACCGATTTTTTTTTCGGTTCGATTCGATTCGATAAACTTTTCGATTCGGCTCGTTTCAACCGATTTCTGTTTCGATTCGGTTCTGCTCGACTCGTTTTTCGTGTACATTTTTTTTCGGAATTTCGACCATTTTTCGTATTTTCTCGTCACTTAGCTAGTTTTTTGTATCGACTTTTCGTAGTTTCGAAAATTTTCGTTTTTTCGGAACGTCTTTTCTCCTCGTTTTCAAAGCAATAAATTTCAATTTGACACATTTCAAGTACATTCAAGAATTCCGAAAATATTTTGTTTCGGCTCGGAATACTCTTCGGATCTGGCATTTTCGGATCTAAAAATTTTCGGAAAATGGGCCGCATCCGAAAACACGAATCGGGAAATTTCGTGAAAATTCCGAAATTCCGAAACGCACATCCCTAGAATTCGTGCGTGTTTTTATTATTGCTGCAGCATATATACTCAGGTTTACTTTGACCGGCGCAAAAACTTAAGTGAGTCAATTAAGGTAAATTGATGTCAATTAAGGTTCTTAATTCTGATTGGCTGAATCCTGCGAAAAAAACTGTCCGCACACTGATTTACGTGCGCTACGTTACTGCGCGCGTACTACTCTTCGTTTTGCGCGTCGTTTTTACAAACGTTGTTTTGTGACCGATGAGAAAATGCATTCGGATCGTAATACCACCGTTAATAATTTTCGCGCGATAACGCTGGACGATGCGCGCAAAACAATTTGCGCTGCGCAAATGAAATTGCGCGAAGAATGTAATAGGGGCCTAAGTGTTTCATTTTTGTTGTTGTTTTATCTCATGTGTATACAGTGTATACTGTTTGAAGATGCATTTGATTTATATAATTCGTTCATTTCAATGCAGAGCAAGGATTCTGGGGGATTTATGAGGGGAATCAACAATTCTTCCAGACAATATTTGATGTCCAGCTTAATGTGTCATTATTAAATCTCTCAGGTAAGTCTGTTTAAACGGGAAAATGTCGTTCATTTAGCAAAATGACATTTCTTGGCTGTTGATCTCAGGATGTCCACCAGGAGGAAAGTAGGGATGTGCGTTTCGGGTTTCGGAATTTCGGAATTTTCACGAAATTTCCCGATTCGTGTTTTCGGATGCGACCGATTTTCCGAAAAGTTTTAGATCCGAAAATGGCAGATCCGAAAAGTTTTCCGAGCCGAAACGAAATATTTTCGGAATTTTCGAATGTACTTGAAATGTGTCAAATCTAAATTTATTGCTTTGAAACGAGGAGAACAGACTTTCCGAAAAAACAAAAATTTCCGAAAATACGAAAAGTCGATACAAAAAACGAGCAAAGTGACACGAAAATACTCGGGTTTCATTTGTTACATACCTGACTGTCCGGCCAATGCCATCAGTCATGTCCCCCTTCCTGATTGGTCCAGGGGGGCCCTTTCAATTAGCAATGCGTTACATAATACAAAATTCTAGGTCAAAATAGCCAAACCAGAAAAATTCTCCCATTTATCTCACTTTCCAAATCGGCTATTTTGACCTAGAATTTTCACTTCTCCAAAAGTTCTCCAGAGTTTCACCTTTTTGTGAATAGACCTGTTAGAGCTGCTAACATCACTTTAAGCTCACACTCAAACATACTGCAGCACAGACATCACTTCTCTTGTTGACTATATACAGGTTTATCAGAGAAAGGTGAACACCAGGAGAATGACTGGAGAAGTGAAAATTCTGGATCAAATAGCCAAACCAGAAAAATTCTCCCATTTATCTCACTTTCCAAATTGGCCATTTGGTCTAGATTGTTCATTCTCCTTGGTTTTCTCCTCTCTCTGAATAACCCTGCAGGAGAACTGGCAGGACAAGAGAACAATCTAGAACAAATAGCCGATTTGGAAAGTGAGATAAATGGGAGAATTTTTCTGGTTTGGCTATTTTGACCTAGAATTTTTACTTCTCCGGTCATTCTCCTGAGTTTCAACTTTCTTTGAATAGACCTGATAGATATGATTAGAATTGCAAAAAAAACCACAACGGATTTCACAAATATAGGGGAGGATTCACTTAATGGTGGTTGCTTCTCTATTGTGGCTGATTTTTAAATGACATGCTGAAAAAAAATTAATGAGCCGCCACTGATTTGATCCGAGAACATGTCTTTTAGTTTATGGAGTCAACGCCATCAATAGCAACGTTTCAGCCCTGCCAGACTTTAATCAAACCTTAATTAAAACCCAGTGAAGCCAAAACCTTGCTACACATGGCATTAACTCCATAAACTAAAAGGCTGGCTCCTGGACCAAAAAAGTGCTGTCTCATTCTTTTTTTTCCAGAAATGGAGCTGACTGGCTCCCATAAAATAAAAAATAAAAAAAATATATATATATAGCAATCAAACTGACAAGTCAGCCTATACACACAGAGAGATATATATATATACAGTATATCTCTATATATCTATCTATATCTATCAGGAAGGAACCATTTAATCCATGCTCTGCAGAGAGCTACAGGAGGATGTGTCCCCCAGGCAAGAGGGTTAATCTCAGAGGTAATGTTTGGTACATGGATTTCCATCAATTATAACCCACTGAATCTAATCCCTGTACAGCAGTGAGTGACCCCAGAGCTCTCCCTGTATTCTGCCCTCTCCCTGGCTGCTGTAATGCAGCAGTAACGTTTGTTGAGCTTTTTGTTACAGTGAGTCTAGGGGCTGCTCCTTCTCTTTTAATACAGGTTAACAAGAGTGAGATCTCACTGAGAACGTTGCTCCACCTCAAGAGGAACACTAAGGCCCCCATTACATTCTTCGCGCATTTGTTTTTGAGCGCGCAAATGCGCATTAACGCGAGGGGCAAAACCCTTTACGCTGATCGTCATATTATAACGTTCGCGCAAACGATGCGCGTTATCGTTTAACGCGGATGGACCTGCGCGAGCGTGATGAACTGTGCGCGTCCTATACTTATTGTCCTATACTCATTGTGAGCGCAAATGCGTTCGTGCGCTGGTACGCGGATGGTTTTCCAATCGATGCGCATCTTTTCACGAACGGCGTTTGCGCGCATAATTTTAACGTCTTTCAAAAGCTGGTGGTAACCGCAAATCTGAACGTTCTGGCCCGAAACGAAAAACACCAGCACGAAAAAAAAAATACAGCACAGTATAATTACACATTCTACACATACCCAAACAATAAAATTGTGAATTCGTGCGTGTTTTTTTTTATTGCTGCAGTATATATACTCAGATTTACTTTGACAGGCGCAAAAACTTAAGTGAATCAATTAAGGTAAATTGATGTTAATTAAGGTTCTTAATTCTGATTGGCTGAATCCGGCGAAAAAAACAGTCCGCACACTGATTTACGTGCGCATCGTTACTGCGTGCGTACTACTCTTCGTTTTGTGCGTCGTTTTTCCGAACGTTACTTTTGGATGGATGAGAAAATGCATTCGGATCGTAATACCACCGTTAATTTTCGCGTGATAACGCTTAACGCTGCGCGCAAATAAAATTGCGCCGCGTAGACGAATTTGCGCGAAGAATGTAATAGGGGCCTAATTGTGCGTTCAACAGATATGCAAATGAGCTAACGTTTACTTGATATCAATGAAAAATCTTGGATACGCCTTTTTAGAAGTGAAAGGGTTAACATAATATATCCTGTTTGGTTTTCTAATTTTATGCAGGGGAAGACAAGAAGTCCACCGTTTTTGGCGTTTCTGGTATTCTGAACCCGACTGCCTGTATACATCTCAATGATTTCATCATGTTCATTGCTTCCAAGAACAGTTACCCCATGTACGATGTGTAAGTACGCGTGTAAATGAGATCGTGGCTCTGCGTGGTCTGCACGCGATGTGTGTTACGTTGTGAGACATACTACTTTATTAAATTTAACCCAAAAATTTTAAGTGAATAATTTACTAAAAGATTTAACCGAAATGTTGACAAATATTGCAAACGATAAAGTAGTGTGTAGGGAAACAATAAAGGCTAAAGGTGCTGAAACGGAACACAGAAGCAATGAGGCTTTAGTGAGTTACAGAGGGTTAAACCTGGTGAACCGCTTCAATATTGACTTTAACCCCTTCACTATCGCTATCGAGCATTCCTGTTCCACAAAGCACCTGCAGGTGCCCTGATATCGAGTATACTCGATCTGGCCTGATTGCGGAGCAAGGCAAAGGAATTTCATTCATTGCAAACAAAATTCATTTGCAAACGGGCTCCAGAACACGCCCCTAAAATGTCAAGACATCAGACATGACAGCCGACATGTTGAAATTATTTTAAACGTTTTCAGGGTTATTCAACCCGCTCCCCTCTGCGAGTCCCTTCACTGGCTCCCCATCCACTGCAGAATTAAGTTTAAAATCCTTATCCTTACCTACAAAACCCTCACTAACTCAGCTCCCCACTACCTGTCCTCACTAATCACCAAATACACCCCAGCCCGCTCCCTAAGGTCAAACAGTGACCTGCGCCTAGCTTCTCCCCGCATCACCTCTTCCCATGATAGACTGCAGGATTTCTCACGCGCAGCCCCCACTCTCTGGAACGCTCTCCCTCGTACTGTCAGACTTTCCCCTAACTTCTCTTCCTTCAAACGCTCCCTTAAAACGTTCCTATTTAGGGAAGTCTACCACCCAACTCACTGACGCAACCATCAATCACTCTCACCTTACAGTCCTCTCCTCCTGTTTCCAACCCCAACCCTCCCAGATAGTGAGTTCCTACGGGAATAGGGCCCTCATCTCCTCCTGTACTGTTTGTCAAATGTTGTTCAATGTATTGTAACCCTGTCTATACTGTGCTTATTGTACAGCGCTGCGGAATATGCTGGCGCTTTATAAATAAAGAATAATAATAATAATAATAATAATTCAAAGAGAATCGAAAAGTCACCGCACGTTTCGGTGACTTTTCGTTCTCTTCAATTCGGTGCAAATCGTCAATCCCATTTCGGCCACCCTGCGGTGTACTCGGCGAGCACCACAGGGCTGTTGAAGTGGAGGGAAAAGCTGCCGAAAACCCGCCGAAAACCTGCCGAAAACCCGGCGATTGCACACCGAAAACCTGTTAAAACATCTGGATTAACCCGTCGAAGACGCCGGAAAAAGCCGACACCGCAGACAAATGCAGTGAATAAATTAGGAAAACAGTTTGCTTGAATGTTTGAAAAGTGAAACGCTGTTTGCAAAGAAACTACTGAGCGAAAATGTATGAAATTTACATATGATCCAATGAATGATAATAAAAAGGGCTGTTACAGAAAAAATAAGTAAAGTTAAAAAAAAATCCAGAAAAATGCTTAAAATATCCTAAAAAATCTATAAATAAAGAGACTCTTTACTGCAGAATATTATATAAACGGTTTATTAGATATTGAATTAAAACGGGAATATTTTTAACATTGAAGCCTATAGGATTCGCCTGAATAAACCTGCCGAATTAAACCACCAAATGACAGGGCATTAGGTGAACCTTTCACTGCTGGTTTGTGTTCTCTGAATAGCCGAAGCATTGCTTCTCTATGGGGATTTCACTGCCCTCGAACAGGCACCGAACAGGCACCGAACAGGCACCGAACAGGCACCGAACAGGCACCGTATGTGCAGGCAATTCGGCAGGATTTGGCGAATTGCCTGCTCTCTGAATAGCCGAATGGCCAAGAAAGGTAACCGAACGCTGATTTTCAGGGTTCGGTTAACTTTCTCCACCAATTCGGATCTCTTTGAATAACCCTGATTGAGAGCTGTATCTTCGTCAAAGAAACACGAAGCCCAAGCTGTAACGTAAATGTAGTATCACAGTTTGGCCAGCAGAGGGAGCCCTCTGCCTGTCACATAGGAATAACCTACAGGTAATAGAAACAGGGGGGAGATCTCGGTATGTATTTACTCAGGGTTATTCAGAGAAAGGTGAAACTCTGGAGAACTTTTGGAGAAGTGAAAATTCTAGGTCACAATAGCTGATTTGAAAAGTGAGATAAATGGGAGAATTTTTTTGGTTTGACTATTTTGACCTAGAGTTTTCACTTCTCCAAAAGTTCTCCAGAGTTTCACCTTTCTCTGAATAACCCTGACTGTGGGTCCTTTTCACAAACGGAAAATCCAAATGGTGGCAGGAGAAGCTTCACGTTGAAGCTTCTCCTGCTGCTCTTTGGATTCCCCCTATATAAAAGAAAAGCGTTTGTCGACGTTGCAACAATGGTAATTTTTCACCAGCGTTTGCAACTTCGGCAAATACAAGTGCTCTTTGAGTTTATTCAATAAGAGCCGAGCTTGCCACCGAATTCAACGTGCGGCACAATTTCGTGGCAGTTCAGCTGTACAGAAAGCGGGAAATTCACCAAATATTTGCAATTTGCCAGTGAAATACGGTGCAGTTCGCTGCAATTCGGCGACCCTCGGCGGCAACAAAATTGTCCCATAGATAAGTAATAGTTAATCTATTCAGAGAACACCGAACTGCCCCGAAAAGTTGGCAGAATGCCCTGATTTTCGGTGATTCAGTTTGACAGGTTTAAACAGGCGAATCCCATAGGTTTCACTTGGTAGTGAAGGGGTTAATATACTAAAATTGTGGTTTATTGACATCGCCACAATATATATCGTTTCATTGATCCTTGTATTTTTCTCTAAGTTCTCGTTTATGAAATAAATGATGAAATAAAGAATACTTGGAGAAAATGTTACAAGGTTAATATCATTTAAATCACAGGGACCTCAAACCTTTCCCCTCCCTCCTCCAAGCGTTTCTGAACTACAACTCCCACCATTCTCTGGTAAAGAAACAGCGCGTGCGTTTGGCAACATGAGCAAAAGAAACATACTTTTTTATAGTTTAGTTGAGTTTATGGCCAATAAAACTTTATAACTATCACAAATTTATTTTAGGGCATGTGCAAAATCAAAGGAGATTTTTATATCTCTGTTCAGCTCCTTAAATGACGTCTGGCTCGGAAAAGGGTCAGTTATTAGGGATGTGCGTTTCGGGTTTCGGAATTTCAGAATTTTCACGAAATTTCCCGATTCGTGTTTTCGGATGCGGCCGAATTTCCGAAAATTTTTAGATCCGAAAATGGCAGATCCGAAAAGTTTTCCGAGCCGAAACGAAATATTTTCGGAATTTTCGAATGTACTTGAAATGTGTCAAATCGAAATTTATTGCTTTGAAAAGAGGAGAACAGACTTTCCGAAAAAACGAAAATTTCCGAACTTACGAAAAGTCGATACAAAAAACCAGCAGTGACACGAAAATACGAAAATTGGTCGAAATTCCGAAAACATGTACAATTCTGAAAAACGAAAATTTCCGAAACCACGAAAAGTCGATACAAAACACGAGCCAAGTGACACGAAAATACGAAAAATGGTCGATATTCGGAAAAAAAAGTGCACGAAAAACGAATCGAGCCGAACCGAATCGAAACAGAAATCGGTCGAAACGAGCCGAATCAAAAAGTTTAAAAATCCGAAAAATCGAACCGAATCGAACCGAAAAAAAAATCGGTGCACAAGCCTATCGGTTATAGGGAGGCGATACTGCGTTACCCCTACACTACCAAGTGATTTTCCACCCCAGGACCCAGTGTATTTCTGAGAAATCACTTTTCATTAATTATATCATAGTCCAAAAGTATACTTTATGCATGATTTACTGTACTGGTACCAATTCACTAGCAGACATCGCCACCTGCTGGCCAAAATGAGCTATTGCAGCTGGGATTCTGTGCTGCAGCAAGTGATTATATCCGTGTTACACAGATATTCTTTTGTAAAAACTGTTGCTGCACCTCGGGTGTCGTGCCTGAGGTGCTAAAACTTTGAGGGCACCATCTGGACCCCAACAATAGAATTTAATTTGCAAATACTGCTGATACTGTCATGCTTCCTTGTGATATGGGTTGGAGTCCAGTATGCGGTTTACGGTAACAGGAGGGTTATTCAAAGAGATGGTCGGGATCAAGCAAGTGGTCGGTGTAGGCAGAGTACATTCATAAGCGAAGGAGGAAAGCCAAGTGTCAAAAGCCGGGGGTCAATCAGATCGATGCGAGGTACAAGGGAGTATGCAAAAGACATGGTCAACAATGGAGGCAAGGGGTTGTTATCAGTAGATCAGGAATCAGGGAATGCTTTCCAAGGGAAGATAGCAGGAAGCTTAGGTTCAACAGGTAGTTGACGACTGAGCGCTTTCTCCTTGGCGTTTGGGGCTTTTATGAGGTACCGGTGATGAGCTCTGCCCTTCGTGTGGGAGGGGCTCCATCCCTACCTCCTCTATTCGCTGGGTCTTTCCAGTTCCCGTCCGGAACCCGCAAAGGCCACGCCCCGCAGACGAGTCAGAAGGCGCCGCCCCTGTAGAGATCTAAGGATCTTCTCATGAGGCCACGATGTGAGGCCACACCCCCCGCTGTCCGCAAGCGACGCCGAACCACGCGGAAGGCCGACAGGGGAAAGATGGAGGTAGCGGGAAGCCCAAACGCCGCACCGAGAGGACACTACGACCAGTGGTAAGGGAATTCCCAATACCCGACCTCCCCCACCGCGGGAGACACCGATGGACGCCATGACACCACGGCCGTGCTATGGAGGTGAGGCATGACCGATACAGCATGGCTCCAGATTGTGTTAACACGATCTCCGACTGCTACGACCGATGGTGGAAACACGATCACAGCAGTGAAGGGGTTAAAGGCTCACAATAACCTTTCATATTAGTGGCTCACTAATTCTGGCTCAGCTGGAATAAGGGCTCATTATTTTTGCGTTTTTGTGTCACTTTGGGAAAAGTGCTATCGGAGCCCCAAAAAATGCCGATAATAATCAGACCCCGTACAAACGCAAGGTTTGCAAGTTTATGCTGCTGAAGCCAAAGCTGCAAACACATGCTGCATCAGCAACAAACTCCAGCGTTTCACAAAAGGAAAATCTAAATAGTGTAAGGAGAAGCTTCACGTTGAAGCTTCTCCTGCTGCTCTTTGGATTCCCCCGCCCTGTATAAAAGAAAAGAGTTAGTCGCTGTTGCAACAACGATAATTTTTCAACAGTGTTTGCAACTTCGGCAAATACCAGCGGTCTTTGAATTACCCCCTAAAGGGGTTATTCACAGAGATCCGAACTTGCCCAGAAAATGCACCAAACAGTGAATCTCCCCGTACGATGCAATTTCGTGGCCATTCGGCTATTCAGAGAGCAGGCAGTTTGCAAAAATATGGCGAATTGCCAGCAAAATACGGTGCTGTTCGACGACAGTGAAATCCCCCATAGAGAAGCAATGATTAATCTATTCACAGACACCGAACAGCAGAGAAAAGTTGTCGAAATGCCCTGAAGTTCGGTGGTTTCATTCGGTAGTTTTGATCAGGCGAATCCCGTAGGTTTCAATGTTAAAAATATTCCAGTTTTTATTCAATATCTAATAAACCATTTATTCTTTTAATCTGCAGCAAAAAGTCTCTTTAGTTATTTATTTTTTAGGATCTTTTAGGCCTTTTTTTGGATTTTTACAGGAAAAATTTTCCCCCGTTTTTTTAAAATAGCATTTTTTCTTTTTTCCGTAACAGACCTTTTTATTATCATTCATTGGATCTTACATGTTAATTCCAGACATTTTCATCCAGTAGGTCTTTTTTTCGCAAACAGCGTTCCAAATCTGAAACTTTCAATCGGTTTGTTTTTCATTGGTTTTTTTACCCCATTCGTCGGCTTGTCGGCTTTTTCCAGCGGTTGGTCGGCACTGTGTTCGGCAGATCGTCTGCTTTTTTGGATGCGTTTGGCGGGTTTGCCACAGGTTTTCTGCAACGTTTTGGATCGATCCGATATTTCGGATTGTATCAGCGGGGGTTTTCTGTGGGATTTCGCCGATTTTTTTTTTTTTTTCGGTGGATTTTCGGCATTTTGCCGGTGGATTTTCGGCAGATTTGCAGATCCGTTCCCTGCAATCCGGGGACCCTGCCATGAATGGTGGTGAATGCATTGCAGGGTCAGGGAATTTGATTCCGGTGGAATTCCGGTGAATAACCCTGCAAGTGTATTTAATAAAAACCATATCTGTTTCTTAGCATGAACAAACACATATGCCAGTGGCTTCCAGCTGCTCATTATCTCACAATCTGGGCAAACATAGAGCGCACCAATAAAGCTTTCATTAAAAAAAAGAGACCAATAAAATCCATTTATAAAACCTACGAAGCTGGCACCAGCATTTGGCACAGCCTGACTACGTTCAATAAATCATTGATGTCTTATGTATCCATAGAAGTAACAAAGAGGTGATTGTGTCGGGCGAGCAGATGCTGTGCATCCCTAGTGAGGAACAAAGGAACGATTTAATTTGACGAAATTAAAGGTTTTACTCCTTGTTTCTCCGTGGATGCGCATTTTGCTCTCTTACCACTAGAAGGCGACATTGAGCTTTCACTGTAAAGTATTAAAAGTGACTTAAAATATTCTTGTTTCCTATTAAAATGCTGATACATAGGCAAGATCGAGGGGAGCAAACCCATCGCACAGTGCGTTACCTGCAGTATGATCTAAAGCAGCGTTTCCCAAACCTGTCCTCAGGACCCGCTGACAGGCCAGGTTTGCAGGATATGTGAAGCGCAGCACAGGCGATATGATTTGCTGCTTAGTGATTGCAGGATTCAGTCTGCATTTTCCCAAGGGGATCCTTAAAACCTGGCCTGATTGAGGGTCCCGAGGACAGTTTTGGGAAACACTGCACTAAAGGATTTACTATAGCAAAGTCGCCACCTTGTGGTCACATCAGGAGATGATGCACCATAGTCGCTTCATTTTACTGAGATGAGTAAGTGGTGTCAGGTTCAGGGTTATTTTTACTGGTCGGATTAATCCTAAAAGAATACCCTTAACTTAACCCAAAACAAGCACAAATCATAACTTCAAACCTAAATGCTAACCCCAAACCCAACCCCTTTTGAAAGGAGTGTTGTTCAGTACCTTGCTCACATCAGTAAAATGAAGTGAGTATGGTGCAAAGTATCACAGAGAAAATGGAGTAAATGTGCTTTTTTTTTTTCAACGTTTTTACACAGGGTCTTAATATTAGGAAACGTGTCGGCCATGTCAACTTTTTGCTGCACCATTTCCTGATGCGACGACAAGATGCGTCGGGTATGCAAGTCGCGCATCGCTTGGAACGTTTGTACTAGTGGTATGCAAGTTCTGTAGCACCTGCACAGACATGGCAGCGTACAATCACCTTCTCTTTTGCAGGAGGCCTGGGACAGGATGTCAGCACGCAGAGCATGCTGACATTATCGGTGACTATGTTGGTAAACGGAAGCCAGAAAATTCAAAGTCCAGGCTACTTGGTCACACCTGTGTGGGTGGAGGAAACTTCTCTGCTTCACACAGCGTTTTCAGGTATATCAGGACACTCTAAAACGCAAAATTGATCTGGATGAGTAAGGTGTCCCTTTAAGATAAATGGATTTCTGTGTTGAGCGTGTTTTAGATTTTGGGATTGAGAGCCATTGCTTTCCTCCATCTTTCTTGGTTGATTTCGTTCTACTTTTGCAATGAAGGGTATTTCATTCCTCCTTATTACCGTATTACCGGCGCGTGTAAATGAATATGCTTTGGATGTTTACAGGAACCATTTATACAATACTAATCCCGAATTTGATTGGGGAAAGTTCCGTAATCTAGCGGAGGAAATATGGCTGTCACCGAGGTCTCACTTCCTGTTCTTGCACCAGTTCCAGGAGCCTGGAGTTTACGTCTTCAAGCTAAGTAGCAACCACTATAAGAAGATGGTAAGTGTTTGCTCCAGAATTATATATTTTATAATAGTCTGGGACAAAGAGTATATCATTTATTCGGATGGGATGCTAACCCCCGAGTAAAGTCTAATGTTTCGGCCGTAATCATACGTATGAGTAAGGCCATTACGGCCTAAACGTTTCGCTTTCCTTGGGGTTATCTTCCTCCTTAATACATTATATACTCATTGTCCCAGCCTGGTGGTCCTGCCTTTTCCTTGGATTTACAATGGGGATTCCGGCATCCCATTGGTGGTGACCCGACAGGATTGGAGGTTGTGGGCTCCCACGTTTAGAGGACTCCGGGGCTTCTCTGTGTCGTTCTATAATATTTTACTGTTCCGATTTAACCCTCTTGAAGTGAATTGTATGCAGTAAAGAAGCAGCTAATGTATTCTTATCAATTCGTCATAATCTGCCTTTTTTTGTATCTTGTATCTTTGCGTTTATATTAGATATTTCATCAATCGGATCGTTTTCTCGTTTTTGTACCAGCTCGAGTAAAAGCCACATCATTCCCACAATGACTATAATTTAAACCCTTCTTCTCCAGTACCTCAGGGTGATGATGAACGGGGGACAGTGCTATGAAGATGGTCCGTTTTTCCCCACAGCTCCTAGATATGTCATCCGCAATGGGATCGCAAAGGCCCCCCAACTTCTCCTGAAGCCCGACTGGCCTGCCATCACCGGTATTATTACAGGCCTTCTACTGATTCTCATCACATGTATCTTACTACTTGTAAGTAGAATGTGTAACGGATCTCATCCATAAAATGTTCTGTACTGTATCATCTTATGAGTTTGTAGCGCTCACCCCCGAAGGAGCCGCTGAATAACATCAGGATAGTCTCACCGCACTAGGAATTATTACACACCAGCACTGTTGTGGATTTTTCTAGTTTTATATGCTTTACTAAACGATAAATGCACGTTGAATGAAATTACAGGATGCGTCACACAGGAAAAACACGCAGCGGAAAAAGAACCCCCTCAGTTCAGAAGTGTAAGTCCCGCAAACTAGCTCAATATATATATGTACAGAGTTTAGGGTACCCGGGTACTGTGTTTGATTGGCCAGTGAACGAAAAGAGCAATCTTCGACTAGTCACCATTGGGGCCCTGTGAATTTAAACAATATTGCAGCGTGCGTTTCTGTTTTGGAACTGTGGCCTGGAGGCCTCTCACCCATCTGATGAACAAAACTGTCCAGCACTCGATGCCTCAACCAAAAGATCTTCTCCGCTGTGTACTGGGACTCCGTGCCACTGAATCTGCTCCCTGCTTGCCAAATCTCCGCAACTTGCACAAACGATCCGCTGCCTGCACTCCCAATCGATCAGCGTGGCCTCCTAACGCAGGGTCCTGCCGGAACCAGCTTGTCCTCCAGACCTCTCAGTGCTGCGTAGGTAGGTCCCAACACGATTACTGTCCCGATCTCCAGCACCAATAAGACAGCGTCTGTACTCTGGCCTGGTTGCGATCCCTGACAGCTCCAATGTGCCTCCTCCACCTTTCACTAATCCGCTAACTCTGCCCATGCCTTGCACGAGGCTGCTGATCTCTTTCCTCCTCCTGTACCACCCACTTCCTGTCATCACGCAAAGGGTGATGGGAGATGGAGTCCGCTCTGTCCAGCATATTCCACAACGTCTCCCTCTGGTGGCATCAATAGTTCAAAGCACCAAAATACAGTTTTTAAAGCAGCGCTACAAGTTTATATTATAGTTAGTGTTAATTTAGCCGACAGATAATTTTCGTCATAGACGTAGTTGACTACATTTTTTCAGTGATGAAAACCAGATAACCAAGTTACGACAACGAAAACTATGACGAAAATATATTGACATTTCCATCGACTAATAAAAACTGGAGGAAAATGTTAGGGGGGGGGACTAATTTTAATTTAGTTTTAGTCATAGTCATTTGACTAAAATGCATTTAGTATTAATCATATTTTAGTCGACTAAATTAACACTAATTATAGTAAGTAAATTTTCAGACATATATATGAACTGAAATTCAGTTCTATGTACTCAAAATTACAGATACAGGGTGATTCTTCTAGACCTAATCTCAAAGTTTTTTGTTATAGCTCTTAAACAAATAAATGGATATTAGTTTCAGGTAAGTTTTCAAAAAAATTCCAAAAAATGCATAAAAGATCCTAAAAAAATCTAAAAATAAAGAGACTCTTTACTGCAGAATATAATAATAATAAATGGTTTATTAGATATTGAATTAAAATGGGAATATTTTTAACATTGAAGCCCAAGGGATTTTTAAACATTTCCCACTCCTTGTTGGTCAAACATTTCCCACTCCTTGTTGTTCAAACATTTCTCACTCCTTGTTGCTCAAACAATTCCTACTCCTTGTTGGTCAAACATTTCCCACTCCTTGTTGGTCAAACATTTCCCACTCCTTGTTGGTCAAACATTTCCCACTCCTTGTTGGTCAAACATTTCCCACTCTTTGTTGGTCAAACATTTCCCACTCCTTGTTGGTCAAACATTTCCCACTCCTTGTTGGTCAAACATTTTCCACTCCTGGTTGGTCAAACATTTCCCACTCCTTGTTGGTCAAACATTTCCCACTCATTGTTGGTCAAACATTTCCCACTCATTGTTGGTCAAACATTTCCCATGGCTTCAAATCATGTTTAAACATGAGCAAAAGCGGTAAAAATGAGCTCAGCGCACAGCGATGAAATGGCTTAGCACTCAGCAGTGAAAGGGCTAAAAATGTTTTTTAAAACTTTTTTTCATTGTTTCCTGTCCTCCAGGGCAGTACCCGGACCCCCATACACCTTTTATGGCCAATATCTTGCATATATGCCCTCTTGGAGGGGACCTTAATTTTCGAACGTTCGAGCCCCATTGACTTGCATTGTGTTCAAATTGTGTTCGAGTTCGCGGTCAAACTTTTTCAGGTGTTCGAGTTCGAATGCAAACCGAACACGGGAGTGTTCGGCCCATCACTAAATTCTGAAGCACAGCACAGGTGATAGGATTTGTTGTGCAGTGACTGCAGGATTCAGTCTGCTTTTCCCCAAAGTGATCTGCAAAATCTTGCCTGGTTGAGGGTCCCGAGGACAGGTTTGGGAAACACTGCTTTAAAAGATGCCTATCGTTTGTGTATCTAGCCATATCCATGGTCATGTGTGAGTCACTCGTGTAATATGTGTGACACTGTGTAATATTAATACAGTATAAGGAATGTCTACGACGCTTCATGGATTGTTTTAGGTTTGGTTTCAAAACTTGGGTTGGACCCAAAAGGCCGCAAGCTCCCCGACGTTCAGAAAACTTCAGCTCAAATATAACTTTAACAACTATTCATCCAAGGGGTCTACTGTGTCAACAGTCAAGAAAGTCCATCCGAAAATGAGAATAAAGGGTTACGTTGACAAAAAATGGACTGAAACTGATCAAAAGAAACGTCAAAGTGAGTGGAATTATTATTTACTATTCTTTATTTTATAGGGGCAACATAAATCTCTGTTACACCAAGGAATCCCTCCATTGGTTTGTATCTCCTTACCCATGCTGTCTTTGGGACACTTAAGGGGTTATTCACAAAGCACCGAAATTTCATTTTGGTGCACTATGGTGCGTTTCCATTTCGTTCACCCTTCAGTGAATTCTCTATTCAACGCAGAGTCACTGTAATGCATCGAAGATGGAGTTGCTGAACAACGCCGAACTGACTGCCGAAGACCGCAAAACTGGCTGCCAAATTGGCCGCCGAACAACAGAAAAAATAAAACATAACTCTCCTTTTCTTCTAATAGGTGTTTAAACCAATCAAAATGTATTAAAATGTGTCCGAATAATAAAAAAACTTTAAAAAATAATAAAAAGGTCTGTTACAGAATTTAATAGAAGCCTTTAAAAAAATTGAGAATCAACAATCTCGTCTAAAAAATACCAAAATATGTTCTAAAAATAAATAAATGAAAAGACTTTTTGCTGAAAATTAAAGGAATAAATGTTTGCTTTTGTATATTAAAAATGATATATTTTTCACATTGAATCCAATGGGATTCGCCTCTTCAAACCTGTCGAACTGAATCACTGAAAATCAGGGCATTTCACTGACACTTCGGTGCTGTTCGGCGTTCTGTGAATAGATTAACCATTACTTCTTTATGGGAAAATTTCACTGCCGTCGAAGACCGATCTGCGGCGAATTGCACAGCGTTTTGCCGTCAATTCGCCTGTATTTGATGAATTGACAGTTTAGTGAATAGAGGAACGTCCCCGATATTGCACCGTATGGGGAAATTCACCGTTCAGTGCAATTCGGTGGCAGGTTCGTCGCTTAGTGAATAACCCCTTTAGAGACTCCGACTGTGACTCTGACAAGAAACCTGAGCATTGATTCCAGCTAAGCCCATGGACGTTTACAGAGACTCCCTTAACTCCCGAGCTTTATTTAACCCTTTCCATGCGGAGGACGCGCTCAGCGCGTCCTGCCGCATGTGCACTTTGCTGTGGAGGACGAGATGAGAGCGTCCTCACTTTGCAGCGACGATCGGCCGGGATTCTGGGCGATCGCCGTGCCCCCCTGGTGCGGGCCGACATCCTTGATGTCAGCCCAGCATCCGGGACCGCCGCGGGCACTAATAGATGTCATTGCGGCGGCGCAATGACATCTATTACAGGCGCCTTTGGACCTCTCTCCCTCCCCTTCCGTGCGGGCCAGCGGTGAAAGTCAGGCACCGCTTGGAAGGGCACAGCCTGCCCTACCAAACAGAGCCTGGCTTTAACCCCTTGGGGGCCGGATCCCGATTTGGCGCCAAAAAGCACTAGATCGAGATTCTCTCCTGGAGCTGGCCGACATCTTGGATGTTGGCCAAGCTTCCGGGGTCTCCCCCTGACTACTGGCGTCATCATGCATAGCACAATGACGTCAGTTTTAGAGTTAACCCCTAGCTGCCACCAATGGTGGAGATAAGGGGTTCCAATGAACCCCCTATCTCCCGATCCCTGGCAGCTAGGGATTAATGTTTCATATTGTTGGATCGGCCAAAGCATGGCCTTTCCAACGATATCAAACATGGCTAGGTTACAAGTTAAGAAAAAATAAAAATAAATAAAAATGAAAATAAAAAAATATTTAAAAAAAATAAATAAAAATAAATAAACAGTTTTTTTTTGTTTTGTTTTGTTATTGCAGCAATATTGTTCCCATTTCAATTATAATGTGAACAATGATGCTGCACTAATGATTTTTGTATGGGGTACGTTTGTTAAAAATCGTGCAATTTCCCCCCCAAAAAAATATAACGAGTCCCCATTTCTAATGTTTTTAACAAGCGCAACTCATAGAAAATATAACTGCAAATGCTCGCATGTTAAAATGTTAAAATGTAAAAAAAAACACTTTACACGTTGTAAGTTATTGAAAATTCAAATTTTACTGCATTTTTTGTTATAATATTCAGGCAGGACATGACGTATACATATAATAATGATATACTATGAATCTGCCGAGTCTTCCAGAAAGAACGATATACACTATATTGTCAAAAGTAGTCGCTCACCTGCCTTGACTCGCATATGAACTTGTGAGCGAATACTTTTGGCAATATAGTGTATTATATGTCTGGGTCATATAATAAAATATGGCTTCAAAACGCATTTAAACATGATGAGCGAAACCGGTAAAAATGAGCTCAGCAGTCAGCACACAGGCGTGAAATGGCTCAGCAGCAAAAGGGTTAATATCTTACCTTTCAACTTTACGCTTTCTCTTTTTTTCAGATTTTCTCTCGGATGATGAATTTTGGGATTACGACCAACAGATTGACATGGAGTGCTTCAACGCCCACGTCTTCTACGATATTTTACTCAAGCAGTCTCTTGTCGTCACGGCCAAACTTGGCCATCTTAAAGAAGAGGTAGGTAAACCTTTAAAGACCAGACAAAAAGCCTACACTGGTCTTTCTGCATTGTTCTTAACTCAGTAAAGGTTGCAGAGAGGTTAACTTGAAGCTAGGGTTGGTTTTAGATCTTTACTGATGCTGGATGTCTTTATTAGGCTTGTGCACCGATTTTTTTTTCGGTTCGATTCGGTTCGATTTGTTCGGATGTTTAAAATTTTCTATTCGGCTCGTTTCGACCGATTTCTGTTTCAATTCGGTTCGGTTCGGCTCGTTTTTCGTGTACATTTTTTTTTCCGAATATCGACCATTTTTCGTGTTTTCGGGTCACTTTGCTCGTTTTTTGTATCGACTTTTCGGAAATTTCGGAAATTTTCGTTTTTTCGGATCGTCTGTTCTCCTCGTTTCAAAGTGTCTACGATAATTCTGGCGATTCTATCGTGTTTTTTTTTATTAAATAAAGATCCTTTTTTTCTTATGAATAATTGAATATACATTTCACAACTTTATTTAATCATATTAAAATGGTATGAAAGCCAAGGAACAAAAAAAATGAACAAAACGATTTAAAAAACGCTAAACTGACCCGAATGCCACAAGAAACAAGTGATACGCATTTACAAATACAAAATTTACAGAATCAGCGATATAACCGATAATAGTTAAATATACGATGTCCAGAATTACCGAAATGGAACCGAAATCACGAATGGAACCGAAATCATGAATAGAGCAAAAATTAATTTCGATTTGACACATTTCAAGTCCATTCGAAAAATCCGAAAATTTTTCGTTTCGGCTCGGAAAACTTTTCGGATCTATCGGTTTTCGGGTCCGACCCGATTCGGAAATTCGGCCGAATCCGAAAACACGAATCGGGAAATTTCGTGAAAATTCCGAAATTCCGAAACCCTAGTCTTTATACTTTGTTTTCAGGTGAAGCTTTACTATGAAAAACTTGTACATGAAGTGAGCTCCCTCAAAGACGTCTTCATGAAATGCCTAAATATGTCTGGAAAACCAAGACACTACAGTACGTCTGTATTAGAAAGCTACCAAAAGAAAAGGAAAGAGGTACCGAAAACACTGCATCATTATCTACTCTTCAATGACTTATATAGCGCTATAATAATAAAAAAATAACAGTGCTATTATTAGTAGATTAATACTACTACTACTACTACAACCACTACCACCAAAACTATTAATAGTAGATTGATAATAATACTATAAAATAATAATAATAATAACTAACAGAACTATTAATAGTAAATTGATAATATTAAAATAATAATAATAAGCAGAACTATTAATAATAGATTGATAATATTAAAATAATAATAATAAATAACAGAACTATTAATAGAAGATTGATAATATTAAAATAAAAATAATAATAATAAATAACAGAACTATTAATAGTAGATTGATAATATTAAAGGAACACTCTAGGCTAAAATTCCCCCCCCTTTTTTCTTACATTAAAATATACCTATTCCCTACCTAGTTATTGTGTATATATATATATATTTTTTAAATGTAATACTTACCCTAAAAACCACTTCTTTCCAACGGCGTTTTTTTTTATTTTATACTCACCTCCCGTCCTTCTAACTCTGTAACTTGGCTAATGGTTTACGTGAGAAGCGCGCATGCGCGCCTCTCATGTAAGCCAGCCAATCAGCAGGCTTCCTCTTCTAATTGGATTAGTGTTACGCGCAGAGGACGCGCGCAACACTAATCCCAGCCGCAGACTATGCTGGCGGCTCGCTGCCGCCAGCTACTGCGGCGAGTTGGAGACGTCATTGCGCTGAAAGCGGGATGACGTCTCCTACTCGGCAATAGTCAGCAGAAGCGGGAAATATGAATCCCGCTCTGCTGACTGACAGCTGGGAGGGTGAAGTAAAGTCCTCCGCGTCTCTCAGCTTTTTTCAGCTTTTTCAGCCGATCGGCTGAGTGGAGGGAGGGGGGAAAGGCGGGGGCATACTCAGGGCATCATGAACACCTAAAAAAAGCTTAGGTGGTCATGTTGCCTAGAGTATCCCTTTAAAATAATAATAATAGAACTATTAATAGTAGATTGATAATATTAAAATAATAATATGCAGAACTATTAATAGTGGATTGATAATATTAGAATAAAAATAATAAATAACAGATCTATTAATAGTAGATTGATAATATTAAAATATTAATAATAAACAGAACTATTAATAATAGATTGATAATATTAAAGTAATAATAATAATAATAAATAACAGAACTATTAATAGTAGATTGATAATATTAAAATAATAATAATAAATAACAGAACTATTACTAGTATATTCATAATATTAAAATAAAAATAATAATAATAACTAGTGTTCAGTTAGTCTACTAAAATATTTCTAAAGCTTAATGGCATATTAGCATTTTAGTAAAAGGACTATGATTAAAACTAAATTAAAATTAGTCCCTCCCTAGCATTTTCTAGTTTTTAACACTTGCTGAAAATGTCAATAGATTTTCATCACAAATTTAGTTACCGACTAAAATAAATCTAATAAGTCTAAGTGGCATTTTAGTCATTGGACTATGACTAAAACTAAATTCAAATTAGTCACTCCCTAACATTTTTGTCTATTTTTTGTCAACATCAATAGATTTTCGTAAATAGTTTTAGTCATCATAACTTAGATAAAGGCTAGTTTTTGACCACTAAAATTTAGTCAAATAAGCCTATAGGCCAAAATTATTAGTCGACTAAATTAACACTGATAAATAATAAAAAATAGTAATAGTAAATAGTAATAATAATAATAAATAGCACTAGTAATAGTAGATAATAACAATAGTCCTATTAATAGTAAATTATAATAATAAATAATATTGCTAGTAATAGTAATAAATAGTACTAGTAATATTATAATTAAAAATAGCAGTCCTAGTAGTAGTAGATTATAATAAAAAATTCTAATAGTACTACAAATAGTATATAATAATAATAATAGTCCTAGTATTAGTAGATTAATAATAGTAATAATATATATTTATAGTTCTAGTAATAGTAGGTTATAATAATAAATAACAATAGTGCTAGCAATAGTAGATTATACTAATAATGAAAATAATAGTCTATACTATAAAAGGATAAGCTAAAAACTGTCCGTCGCCAAAACCCTACTGCGCATGCGCGACGGACATTTGAAAGCGGCCGTTAGAACACACAGGTAGCTGCGCGTGCTGGCCGCGTGAAAAAAAAAAAAAAAAACGGCACGAGCCGCGCGCAGCTACCCGTGTGTTTACACGGCCAGATGCCCCGATCCTCCAGCGGTGACCGTCCTCCGGCTGCCGGCGGGCCTCCAGGCTCAGGCGAGCCCCCGGCTCGGTTTGGGCCTACAGGCCCAGCCGAGCCGGGGACTCGCTAAGCCTAGAGGCCCGCCGAGCAGCCAGCGGCAGCCGGAGAAGGTCACCGCTGGAGGATCGGGGCCGAAGTTCCCAAACAAATACACCCCAAAATCGGCCCTGAGCTCCAGCGGAGACCTCCTCCGGCTGCCGCTGGCTGCTCGGCGGCCCTCTAGGCTTAGGCGAGCCCCCGGCTCGGTTTGGGCCTACAGGCCCAGCCGAGCCGGGGACTCGCCTAAGCCTAGAGGCCCGCCGAGCAGCCAGCGGCAGCCGGAGAAGGTCACCGCTGGAGGATCGGGGCCGAAGTTCCCAAACAAACACACCCCAAAATCGGCCCTGAGCTCCAGCGGAGACCTCCTCCGGCTGCCGCTGGCTGCTCGGCGGCCCTCTAGGCTTAGGCGAGCCCCCGGCTCGGTTGGGCCTACAGGCCCAGCCGAGCCGGGGACTCGCCTAAGCCTAGAGGCCCGCCGAGCAGCCAGCCGGAGAAGGTCACCGCTGGAGGATCGGGGCTGAAGTTCCCAAACAAACACACCCCAAAATCGGCCCTGAGCTCCAGCGGAGACCTCCTCCGGCTGCCGCTGGCTGCTCGGCGGCCCTCTAGGCTTAGGCGAGCCCCCGGCTCGGTTTGGGCCTACAGGCCCAGCTGAGCCGGGGACTCGCCTAAGACTAGAGGCCCGCCGAGCAGCCAGCGGCAGCCGGAGAAGGTCACCGCTGGAGGATCGGGGCCGAAGTTCCCAAACAAATACACCCCAAAATCGGCCCTGAGCTCCAGCGGAGACCTCCTCCAGCTGCCGCTGGCTGCTCGGCGGGCCTCTAGGCTTAGGCGAGCCCCCGGCTTGGCTTGGGCCTACAGGCCCAGCCGAGCCGAAGACTCGCCTAAGCGTAGAGGCCGGCCGAGCAGCCTGCTCGGCCGGAGGAGGTCACCGCTGGAGCTCAGGGCCGATGTTGCCTAACACATACTCACCGACATCGGCCCTTAGCTCCTCCAGCGATGGCGGTCCCGCTTGCAGCATCCTCTCTCCGTTGCTCGCCGGAATGACGTCACGAAAGCCTTTGACCCCGGGGGTCAAAGGCTTTCGTGACGTCATCCTGGCGAGCAACGGAGAGAGAGAGGATGCTGCAAGCGGGACCGCCATCGCTGGAGGAGCTAAGGGCCGATGTCGGTGAGTATGTGTGGAACCGGTGGAGGACTCGAGGCCGATGTAGGTGAGTATGTGCTCTACACACACACACACACACCCTGCTTGCTCGGCCGGTATCCAAGCTTAGGCGAGCCCCCGGCTTGGCTTGGGCCTAGAGGCCCTGCCGAGCCGGGGACTCGCCTGAGCATGGAGGCCGGTCGAGTTGCATGCTCGGGCGTCCTCCAGGCTCAGGCGAGTCCCCGGCTCGGCTGGGCCTCTAGGCCCACGCCAAGCCGGGGGCTCGCCTAAGCTTGGTCGGCATCCAGGCTCAGGCGAGCCCCCGGCTTGGCTTGGGCCTAGAGGCCCAGCCGAGCCAGGGACTCACCTGAGCCTGGAGGACGGCCGAGCATGCAACTCGACCGGCCTCCTTGCTCAGGCGAGTCCCCGGCTCTGCTGGGCCTCTAGGCCCAAGCCGGGGGCTCGCCTAAGCTTGGATACCGGCCGAGTAAGCAGGGTGGGTGTGGAGAGCACATACTCACCTACATTAGCCCTGAGCTCCAGCGGTGACTGTCCTCCGGCTGTCGCAGGCTGCTCGGCCGGCCTCCAGGCTCAGGCGAGCCCCCGGCTTGGCTTGGGCCTACAGGCCCAGCCGAGCCGGGGGCTCGCCTAAGCCTGGAGGCCGGCCGAGCAGCCTACGACAGCCACCGCTGAGGCTCTGGGCCAATGTAGGGGGATGTTGCCTACACATACTCACCTACATCGGCCCTTAGCTCCTCCAGCGATGGCGGTCCCGCTTCCAGCGTCCTCTCTCGCTCCGTTGTTCGCCGGAATGACGTCACGAAAGCCTTTGACCCCGGGGGTCAAAGGCTTTCGTGACGTCATCCCGGCGACCAACGGAGCGAGAGAGGACGCTGGAAGCGGGACGCGGGACCGCCATCGCTGGAGGGCCGATGTAGGTGAGTATATCCACGAGCGGGGGGGCCATATCCACGAGCGGGGGGGCCATATCCACGAGCGGGGGGGCCATATCCACGAGCGGGGGGGCCATATCCACGAGCGGGGGGTCATATCCACGAGCGGGGGGGCCATATCCACGAGCGGGGGGCCATATCCACGAGCGGGGGGGGCAGTATCCACGAGCTGGGGCAGTATCCACGAGCTGGGGCAGTATCCACGTGCTTGGGCAGTATCCACGTGCTGGGGCAGTATCCATCCACGAGCTTGGGCAGTATCCATGTGCTGGGGCAGTATCCACGTGCTGGGGCAGTATCCACGTGCTGGGGCAGTATCCATCCACGTGCTGGGGCAGTATCCACGTGCTGGGGCAGTATCCACGTGCTGGGGCAGTATCCATCCACGTGCTGGGGCAGTATCCACGTGCTGGGGCAGTATCCACGTGCTGGGGCAATATCCACGTGCTGGGGCAATATCCACGTGCTGGGGCAGTATCCACGAGCTGGGGCAGTATCCACGTGCTGGGGCAGTATCCATCCACGTGCTGGGGCAGTATCCATCCACGTGCTAGGGCAGTATCCACGAGCTGGGGCAGTATCCACGAGCTGGGGCAATATCCACGTGCTGGGGCAATATCCACGTGCTAGGGCAGTATCCACGAGCTGGGGCAGTATCCACGTGCTGGGGCAATATCCACGTGCTGGGGCAGTATCCACGTGCTGGGGCAGTATCCACGTGCTGGGGCAGTATCCACGAGCTGGGGCAATATCCACGTGCTGGGGCAGTATCCACGTGCTGGGGCAGTATCCACGTGCTGGGGCAGTATCCACGTGCTGGGGCAATATCCACGTGCTGGGGCAGTATCCACGTGCTGGGGCAATATCCACGTGCTGGGGCAGTATCCACGTGCTGGGGCAGTATCCACGAGCTGGGGCAGTATCCACGTGCTGGGGCAGTATCCACGTGCTGGGGCAGTATCCACGTGCTGGGGCAATATCCACGTGCTGGGGCAGTATCCACGAGCTGGGGCAGTATCCACGTGCTGGGGCAGTATCCATCCACGTGCTGGGGCAGTATCCATCCACGTGCTAGGGCAGTATCCACGAGCTGGGGCAGTATCCACGAGCTGGGGCAATATCCACGTGCTGGGGCAATATCCACGTGCTAGGGCAGTATCCACGAGCTGGGGCAGTATCCACGTGCTGGGGCAATATCCACGTGCTGGGGCAGTATCCACGTGCTGGGGCAGTATCCACGTGCTGGGGCAGTATCCACGTGCTGGGGCAGTATCCACGAGCTGGGGCAATATCCACGTGCTGGGGCAGTATCCACGTGCTGGGGCAGTATCCACGTGCTGGGGCAATATCCACGTGCTGGGGCAGTATCCACGTGCTGGGGCAATATCCACGTGCTGGGGCAATATCCACGTGCTGGGGCAGTATCCACGAGCTGGGGCAGTATCCACGTGCTGGGGCAGTATCCATCCACGTGCTGGGGCAGTATCCATCCACGTGCTAGGGCAGTATCCACGAGCTGGGGCAGTATCCACGTGCTAGGGCAGTATCCACGTGCTGGGGCAATATCCACGTGCTGGGGCAATATCCACGTGCTGGGGCAGTATCCACGAGCTGGGGCAGTATCCACGTGCTGGGGCAGTATCCATCCACGTGCTGGGGCAGTATCCATCCACGTGCTGGGGCAGTATCCACGAGCTGGGGCAGTATCCACGAGCTGGGGCAATATCCACGTGCTGGGGCAATATCCACGTGCTAGGGCAGTATCCACGAGCTGGGGCAGTATCCACGTGCTGCGGCAATATCCACGTGCTGGGGCAATATCCACGTGCTGGGGCAATATCCACGTGCTGGGGCAGTATCCACGTGCTGGGGCAGTATCCACGTTCTGGGGCAGTATCCACGTGCTGGGGCAGTATCCACGTGCTGGGGCAATATCCACGAGCTGGGGCAATATCCACGTGCTGGGGCAATATCCACGTGCTGGGGCAGTATCCACGTGCTGGGGCAATATCCACGAGCTGGGGCAGTATCCACGAGCTGGGGCAGTATACATGAGCAGGGGCAGTATATCCACAATAGACTGCCCTCTGGGCAGGCTTTACAACTAGTACTAGTAATAATAGATTATAATAATAATAAAAAGTAATAGTTCTAGTATTAGTGTAATAATAATAATAATGTAATTCTTGCTCTTTATTTCTTTCAAGCTTTGCACTGCAAAACTCTCCACCACATAAGTGATGAGGATGATAATAATATGTTTGTTATAAGCTACTTCTTCAACAGCTGGCAACGATCACATTGTATAAAAAGTTAGACCTCATGATTCAACTAATTTCTATAAATTACAAAACAAGAATACTATAAATGGTTATTATGGCGCAAAAATTATGACTTGTAAAATCCCAATTTTGTATTTTCATGGTATATTGCACACACCATGGTGATGTCATATCATACTGAAAAGACAGGTACATTGAAGTGACTATATTATAATTTTAAATTCTGCAACAATAAAAAAAAATCTGTTTTGCAAAGTAATTCTCAAATCAAGACAGTGTAACTGGAATATTTCACACGTGTTTAATATTTAAAATGTTAGACATCTGGTTGCACCAAATCTAGTATAAGATACAGGACATTATGGCATATGGATAATTGCCGGATTTTTAATGCTGTAGTGCAGGGCTCAAAATTTCCACTCGCTTACTCGCATTTGGCGAGTAGAAATTAAGTGAGGGCGAGTGGAAATGCACTCGCAGGCATCACAATAAATTATTTTATGCTGCGTATTCCGGCGGTGCCATCATGCAGCCCCCCCTTTCCCAGGCTGCGCGGTAGCAGGGATCCGCTGCCTAACCTGACCCAGCTCATCTCTGTCACTGGCAGGGGGTTGAGAGGAGCTTCCCTGCCTCCTCGCTCTGCTCACACTAGAGTCTGATGACTGGGTATACATGTATCTGAGGTCTGATGTCTGGGTATAAATGTATCTGGGGTCTGATGTCTGGTTATTAATGTTATTTTTGTAACTTTATTCTAAATAAAACCTTTAACAGCGTAATTTCAGAATATAATTTAAGGGGTGTGTTTAGGGGCAGAGTTAAGGGCTGGGTAGGAGTTAGGTGGAGCAACTGGTGGCGAGTAACTCTTATGGCTTGATTAGTAGCTCGGGACTTGAAATTTTGAGCCCTGCCGTAGTGTTTAAGGTGAAACCAGGTGACAGTTTCTGCATTTTTCCCAAAGTAATGACGGTGACATTTTTTTAAATAAAAATATAAAATAATAATATTGTGTGAAGGCACCGCGCTCATATTATCTAGAGGTTCCTGTAAAAAAATGGTAAACGCCACTTTTCAGAACGGAAAGTTGCAGATGTTCTTTTCAGATCCCCGTTTTATTCTTCTCCTTTTGTTATTCTTCGGGCTCAGGCGGAACAAGAAATCACTCGGAGGAAGAAGCTGGCAGCCGAATACGAAGACATCCTGAAGAGGCAACTGAGCAATTTGCAGCAGGAGGTGAAGTGCCAGGAAGAGCATTGTGTTGAGTTTAATGGCGCCCTGCGAGAATGCCTGAGATTTCTGGAGATGCTGAAAAATAAAAATAGGAACAAGGATCCTGTCACAAAACCATCTGCACGTAACTGCCGATCGTAAGTGTTCCCATGGAATGAGCGTGGTGGCATTCTGCTCGTGCAAAACGCATGGAAAAAGATCGAAAAACAGTAGTGAGTCTAAGACGCCATCGATTCTAAGATGTAGTCCGTTTTCAGAGACATTAATGAGGATAAAGGGGCATCTTAGAATCAAAGATATAGGGTAGACATTATTTTTAAAGGGATACTCTATTAAAAATGGAGCCGCCATTTGATTGCCCAATTTTTTTGGAGTTATTTTTTTCATTTTAGGTGATTATACTCACCTTTTTTGTCCCTTTTGTCCCTTTGTCTAGCTGCTCCTCCTCTTCGGCTCAGGAACCTTCGAATCCAGAAGTCCCTGAAGTTTTTCGGTGAAATTTGCCCTCCGACACAACATGGAACCACAATTGCTCAGCACGAGCGACTTGCGCACTTTACATAAGCAAGTTCCGTAGCGTAGAGATGGATCAGAGCTACACGCGCATGCACATATCTGATCCATCGCTGCCTCTCTGAGAACACTCACTACAGCAATTGGTCTCAGAGAGGGTGATGTTGGCCACTCTCTACATGCTGATGTCACTAATGAAAGATCTGGTGACCAGCAGCCGGGAAATGAAAAAATCCCCGGTGCTGGTGATGCTGGGTGGAATGTAAGAAACTCCTCCACTTCACCCATTTGTGGCTGCAGGAAGGGCAAGTGGAAAGAGGGGGCAATCCTCCCATTCTGACCAAAAGATAAAGTGGTCAGGATGAGTAGAGTGTCCCTTTAATTGTCCACCTAACACGCTCACGCACACGCTTGGACATCACTACGTATTGAGGAGCTGCGGAATGGTATTACAATAGATTTGGTTGAATTTTTTCCAAACTCAAAAAGTTAAAAACAAACAAACTCAAGGAAAGTTAGTTAAAAGCGAAAGGAAAGCTGTGCACAGCTACATAAAAAATAAGCCAATCAGAGCAAGAACTCTGCACTTACCATTCAACTTGGCAGTGATGTCATATATGATTCATTTGAGGTAAACGTCTACCAGGTTTGCACGGTCAGATTATTGTATTGTGTATATTTTAGGCTTGTGCTGCAGCTAGAAGATGCCTGTAACACAATGTACACCATCGTCATGAAAGACAGCGAAAGGCTTAAAGCATGGGGTGTCCTGGGCGACGGAACTGGAGCTCACCTCGTTAACAAGGAAAGAACAAATGCTCTCACGAAAAGAGATCTTATAGGTGAATATATGTCATTAATCTCTCTTCATAGACCTATATTGTTTTCCCAGGCCTCAGGGGTCAGTACTTGGACCCATTCTCTTTAATATTTTTATTAGTGATATTGCATAAGGTATTAATGGAAAAGTATGTCTTTTTGCTGATGACACAAAGATTTGCAACAGGGTTGACGTTCCTGGAGGGATCAGCCAAATGACAAATGATTTAGGTAAACTAAAAAAATGGTCGGAGTTGTGGCAATTGAGTTTTAATGTGGATAAGTGCAAGATAATGCACCTGGGACGTAAAAACCCAAGGGCTGAATATAGAATATTTGATACATCTGAGGAAAGGGATTTCGGGGTCATTATTTCAGAGGATCTAAGGGTAAGTAGTCAATGTAATAGAGCAGCAGGAAATGCTGGCAGAATGCTTGGTTGTGTAGGGAGAGGTATTAGCAGTAGGAAAAGGGAAGTGCTCATGCCACTGTACAGAGCACTGGTGAGACCTTACTTGGAGTACTGTGTGCAGTACTGGAGACCGTATCTCCAGAAGGATATAGACATCTTAGAGAGAGTTCAGAGAAGGGCTACTAAAATGGTGTACGGCTTGAAGGAGAAAAGTTACCAGGAAAGGCTTAATGATCTTAACATGTACAGCTTGGAAAAAAGACGAGACAGAGGAGATATGATAGAAACATTTAAATACGTAAAGGGAATCCACAAGGTAGAGGAAGAGTATATTTAAAAGGAAACAAAGTAGCAAAACAAGAGGACATAGTCTTAGATTAGAGGGGCAAAGGTTTAAAAGTAACATCAGGAAGCATTATTTTACTGAGAGGGTGGTGGATACATGGAACAGTCTTCCAGTAGAAGTGGTAGAGGCCAAAACAGTAATTGAATTTAAGCAAGCATGGGATAGGCATAAGGCTATCCTAAACACAAGATAAATCCAGGTAAAGTATCCATGTAATTGGGCAGACTAGATGGGCCGAAAGGTTCTTATCTGCCAACATTTTTTCTATGTTTCTCATCTGTTTTTGTTTCCCCCAATCTTGGCTAGTTTCATTTTTAGGGATAGACCGTGACTCTATTTGGGCAGCACGTGGGTCAACCCGCACCCCTCGCACCCCTTGCCATGTATGGATTCCTATACTTGTAACAGTTGAAGGAGATTTGCCGTCGTTCACAGCGATTTGTGGGTTTTCAAGGAGATGGAACTCACAGCTCTGTTATTTATCACGATTTCAAAGTGAATCCAGGCCAGTTTGTGGTTTATTTAGTGCATAGGTCAGCATCTTTGGCCTTCCAGATGTTTTGGTCCTGATGTCAGCAGCATCTGCCCAATTATTAAAGGATAAAAAAGGAAGGATCCCTTTTATCTAATTTATTGCCATGGTTCTGAATTTGTTTTACATCTCTAAGTATTTTAATCAATGCCACTTTGTTTTTTTTCTTGTTTTGTTTCATTTTGCAGCTTTAGACGGTTCAATAAGGGAAAACGAACTGTTGAGTTCGAGCCCCGTGCACGGGCTCCTCACCCCCGCTCCGCATTCTGCCGCGATTCTGTCCAGTCATTACTTAATGCCGGTACCAAACGACTATTTCGTGCACAGCGAGACCGGAAAGGTCCTTCCCATCGCCGGGAATGTTGTGTATGATCCAGCAACCTCCCAACTAGTCACCGCTGTGGATTCTGCTTTCGGTAAGTAAAGAAGCCATTAAGACCGTCAGACGGGTCTTTGGAGCCACGTTCATCAATAAGGTCGCTGGGTCAACTGCACCACAGGAGAAAATGCACGAAAAAGCTTTAATTTTCAATAGAATAAATGGGAAAACACATATATCTTCAATGTAATCGCAAGCAATATGTTCTCTCGGGAACAATCAGACCATTTTTATTGTTTAATTGAATGCCCTTGTAGAGCGGGTTGACCTGACGTTTTAATGCTCTGTAGAAGAGGCGCATTTTTGTTTCATTGACTCATTAAAACCCATTAAGCCAATAGACTTTAAGAAATCTAAGATGTAAAAAATGGTGATGTCGACTTCAGCTCGCAAATAAATCTTTTAGACTGTAAATTTCTTGTCCACCAGACTGGAGCGTAATGTGCAGATTCTGACATATCTGCTATTTGTTTGAACTTTTTCACTAACGATAATTTGCAATATGTTAAAAACCAAAAACTAGCACACATAACCCTATTTTGCATACAATTTCATTGCAAGGTTTGTGTGGAGCAGCCCCCATCCTCATTATAACAAAAAGCTCAAAAACCTTACTGCTGCATTACAGCAGCACGGAGAGGGCACAATTCAGAGAGAGCCCTGGGGTCACTGCTTAGTGTGCCGCCTGTGGAGAAATTAAATCCACTTTCTTATCTCTCTCCAGCCACCCTGCAGAGAGATGAAACAAGCTGTAATTAGCAGCCCCAAAAATCACTGTAACAAAAAGTCCAGACACTTTATTGCTGCTTTCCAGCAGCCAGGGAGAGGGTGGAATACAGGGAGAGCTGTGGGGTCACTCACTGCTGTACAGGGATAAGATTCAGGGGGTTATAATGAGTGTAAATCCCTGTACAGTACAGATACACGTGGTGCTGTAATTGCCATACACAGGCATTATGCAGCACATACAGATACAAGGTGTTGTTGTAATTTCCATACACAGGCATTATGCAGCACATACAGATACAAGGTGTTGCTGTAATTGCCATACACAGGCATTATGCAGCACATACAGATACAAGGTGCTGCTGTAATTGCCATACACAGGCATTATGCAGCACATACAGATACACGTGGTGCTGTAATTGCCATACACAGGCATTATGCAGCACATACAGATACAAGGTGTTGCTGTAATTGCCATTCAAAGGCATTATGCGGCACATACAGATACAAGGTGTTGCTGTAATTGCCATTCAAAGGCATTATGCGGCACATACAGATACAAGGTGTTGCTGTAATTGCCATTCAAAGGCATTATGCGGCACATACAGATACAAGGTGTTGCTGTAATTGTCATGCACAGGCATTATGCAGCACATACAGATACAAGGTGTTGCTGTAATTGCCATACACCGGCATTATGCAGCACATACAGATACAAGGTGTTGCTGTAATTGCCATACACAGGCATTATGCAGCACATACAGATACAAGGTGTTGCTGTAATTGCCATACACCGGCATTATGCAGCACATACAGATACAAGGTGTTGCTGTAATTGCCATACACAGGCATTATGCAGCACATACAGATATTGCATTGCTAATAATCTCATTATGATCACTACAAACCCCCATAAGCAGGAGATCTCACCATTTTCTCATCTGTCTGCAGCACTTTACTGTGTCTGAGACAAAGGCCATTTCTGCCTATATGCTGATAATGCAAACCCCTTGTGACAGTGTGCACGATAAGTGACGCCATCTAGAGTTTAGATCCTTTCATCCCAGCAATATTTCTGTCACGGATTAGCGATAAATTATTTTTTTAACAAAGAGCACTTGGTTTTGAAGAGTTTATAGGGAAAGTATAGAATTTATTCCAGATTATTAAAACTATAATGCACCATGGTTGTAATTAAAGTAATAACATACAAAACATAGAAAATTCAGAGCACACCACTACAAAATAGACCAATTTTGCTAAAAACACCTAACTTGATGTAACAAATTATATATATTATAACTGTCTGGTGGAACGTCTTTGGGATCGTAATAAAATGATGCACTGTGCATATTGCCACATTACTTGATGTCCTTTTTATTTCTTGCACTGTTTACTTATTTGAATTCTTTTTATTTCTCTTTTACAACTAGGAGAGATTTGGACGGCAGAAACCCTCCTCTTCCCATTCATTCCGTATCCTGTGTGTCCGAGCACTGGGTTACCCGTGACTTGCAGTCTTCCAAGTATTCACCATCACGGGAAATTTGAAGGGTGGACATTAATGTTGGACAATGTATCAGGAATGGAAGTGCCGATCCTTGCTGTAACCGTTCACCCTCAAACGCGGCAGTGGTTGGCTCTGGGAGGAACGTATAGTCATCCCCTAACCTGCCTGACTTCTCCAATTGAAATAGGAGGACCTATGATGGATTCCAAGACTGGAAAGATTTTTCCGGTTCTAAGTGTGGAACTAGACTGCGACACAGGTCAGTGACATGTGTATGAATCTGTTCGTCTTATATTATGCGAGTCGCACGAGACACAGGAGGGTCTACAGAAATTAAAGGTCTGTATGTAAGATCAAATCTGCTTCCAAAGGACACTTCACTAAAAGATATGTTGGGTCAAGGAGAAAGATTCTGTTGCCAAAGGATGTTGACACATAGGGGTCTAGTCACAAATCCCTGAAATTGAACGCAAATTTTGTGCTTTACGTTTTGTTTCACTTCTGCGATCCCATATCACCGAAAATACAGTGCATTCACTATTTATCGAATGGTCAACGAATTTTGACGAAATTGGGTTCATAGAAGCAGTTATCGGATGTCTGTGAAAACCGCCGAATTGCTTAGATAACCGCTGTGTTGGAATGAGAGACTTCCGTCCAACTGAAAATAAAGGAAGTCTCCTATTCTACTAATAGGAGCTAAAATCAACAAAAACAAAATAAAAATATATCCAAATAATAAAAAGGTCTGTAACAAAAAAGTCTATATTAAATAAAAAAAAAATGAAAAACGCAAAAATGTCTTTAAAAAAAATACAAGAAGGTCTTTTTAAAAATGAAAACACCAAAAAAGTTATTGAAAAAAAAAAGAATAAATGGTCTTTAAAATAAAAAATATATGACATTTATTGCATTGAAATCTATGGGACTGGCGTGCGCAGCCCCTTCCTTTAGGGTATGCTCCAATGGAACATTTTTAATTGGAAGCTTTGCATACCTGCCAAATATTGGATATACCGACCAAATATGGAAACACAGCACTGGCGTGCGCAGACCGTTATTTTAGGGTGTGCTCCATTGGACCATTTTTAATTGTAAGCTTTGCATACCTGCCAAATATTGGATATATACCGACCAAATATGGAAACATAGCACTGGCGTGCGCAGACCGTTATTTTAGGGTGTGCTCCAATGGAACATTTTTAATTGTAAGCTTTGCATACCTGCCAAATATTGGATATACCGACCAAATATGGAAACACAGCACTGGCGTGCGCAGACCGTTATTTTAGGGTGTGCTCCAATGGAACATTTTTAATTGGAAGCTTTGCATACCTGCCAAATATTGGATATACCGACCAAATATGGAAACACAGCACTGGCGTGCGCAGCCCGTTATTTTAGGGTGTGCTCCAATGGAACATTTTTAATTGGAAGCTTTGCATACCTGCCAAATATTGGATATACCGACCAAATATGGAAACACACCACTGGCGTGCGCAGCCCGTTATTTTAGGGTGTGCTCCAATGGAACATTTCTTAATTGGAAACTTTGCTCAAAATGCACATTTTTCAATAGAAATAACAAGCCTGTAATCAGAGATACAGTCAGTTTTTGTGCTTTTCTTCATGAACTAGATAAGGGACATCGAAAATGGTGAAAGAGGTGAAAACACCCAACATTAGGGTGTGCCTGTGCACACCGGTCACACCCCCTGCGCACGTCTATGAAACGCGCGTCCAGTGCTTAGTGAACAGACCTTTATTTAATGTAGACGGAATATGTAAAATAATAATAAAATCAATTAAACAAAAGCCAAATGTTGCAAATCCCTCTCTGTGGCTCAGAAATACAATATGTGAAACGCGTCTACATTTTTCACGGCTGTCCGTTTGATCTATTAATGGTGCTGAGCCTTGTCAATGCATCGATAGGTTTCATAACAGATAGATCATCAGGAAGAGGACAGCAGGCGAACTTGTGGAGATAAACGGCAAAGTTTAGATTTATGTCCTGTGTTTTTATGTAATATTTGACATTATCATCGCTGTGATTAACTGTTATAGATAGAAAGGAACGTGGCGTGCGGCATTAAGATTTCTGGCGCGCGTTCATCCCTTCTATTAATACAATTAGCTTTTAAGGAATTCAGTAATGTCATCAGAGAAATCCACATCGATTTTCCAAGACAGCCTTTTACTACTTATTTTGTCAGATCAGGCGATATTCTGCAACGTTATTCTTTCTGGATCTAATGCCAGAAATTGAGCAAAATGCAGATTTCAGCATTTTCTTTCAGACGTGAATGTGTAAATGCCAAACATACAGTGAATTATTCACTATTTAGCAAATGTTCATCGTATTTTGACGAAATTGGAGACACCAAAGCAGTTATGGAAGGCCGGTTAAAACTGCCGAAATTGCACCGATAAACGTCGAATTGGATCGAAATTGCCCTGTCAAATTTCCGTCGAACTGAAAAGACACTACTAATAGGTGTTTAAATCAATAAAAAGTATTAAAAATGCATCAAAATAATAGGAAAGGTCCTTTAAAAAAACAATAAAAACGTCTGTTAAAAAAACTAAAAACACATCTTTTAAAAATGAAAAAAAAATTAAAAATACAAAAAATACTAAAAGCTCTTTTAAAAAATTAAAAAATAAGAAAGCTCTTTGTGGAAGATTGAAGAGAATAAAATAATCTTTTTTTAAAAAAAAACCGAGAAAGATATAAAAATTTTACAAAACAAAAATAAAAATAAAAATTTTAAAACAAAAAAGTTTATATTTAATTAAAATAATTAAAAATAAATAAAAAATCGTCTTTTAAAAAATTTAAATAATACAAAAAGGTCTTTTTAAAAATAGAAAAACCAAAAAGGTTTTTACAAAAATAAAAAGAGTAAAGGGTCTACAAAATATAAAATAAAAAAGATGTCACATTTATTGCATTGAAATCTGTGGGATTCATCTGTTTGAACCTGTCGAATTGACACATGAAATCACGGCATTTTGCCGAAATTTTGGTGCAATTCTGTGCTCTGTGAATAGAAGACACAATAGTCATCTCTATGAGACAATTTCGGTGCCGCCAAACGCTGCCAAATTGCACTGTATTTTGCTGTCAATTCGCCTGTATGTTGGTGAATATTTTATTATTTATGCACTTATTATTAAATTGAATGCATTGTAATATTTAGTTAAATAATATTTGTTTACAATATTAAATACCTTTATTTTAGGTCAGGTTATTCCAGTGGGAGGACTCATATCTACGTCTGGTGTCATTTCGGTGCTGGGAGATCATTTCACTGAACCCCTGAGCGGAAAGAAATCCCGCGTGCAAGGCGCCGTGCTCCATCAAGGAAAAGTTGTGCCCCACGCCGGAGGTTACCAAGCACTGTTAGAGTCAAATTTACTCATGGCCGAGATCAATGTTATTGACGCTCTGAAAGCGCTGAAAGACCTAATCCCAGGGGAGGATTTTGCAGTTAATGAAGATTTTGAAGAAGCCTACAGAAACGTAGAAAAAGCCGTGGAAAACATGAAGAAATCAGCGGCAAATCTACAGAAACATTTAATGTGCAGGATGTACAACGCCAGCTGCCAACAGAAAATGACTGCGGATTTTAAATGCTATGGTGGAAATTTAGGTGAGTTTTTCTGATTGATGCATGGACAGACAGCGAGAGATGGATGGACAGACAGCGAGAGATGGATGGACAGACAGCGAGAGATGGATGAACAGACAGACAGAGATGGATGGCTAGATAGATAGATAGATAAAGATGGGTAGATAGCTGACAGGTAGAGATAGACGGATAGATAAATAGATAGATAGATAGATAAAGATGGGTAGGTAGATGACAGGTAGAAATAGAAAGATGGATAGATAAATGACAGGTAGAGATAGATAGATGGATAGATAAATGACAGGTAGAGATAGATAGATGGATAGATAAATGACAGGTAGAGATAGATAGACGGATAGATAAATGACAGGTAGAGATAGAAAGGATAGATAGGTGACAGGTAGAGATAGATAGAGGGATAGATAAATGACAGGTAGAGATAGAAAGATGGATAGATAAATGACAGGTAGAGATAGAAAGTTGGATAGATAAATGACAGGTAGAGATAGAGGGATAGATAAATGACAGGTAGAGATAGATAGAGGGATAGATAAATGACAGGTAGAGATAGAAAGGATAGATAGGTGACAGGTAGAGATAGATAGACAGATAGATAGATGACAAGTAGAGATAGAAAGATGGATAGATAAATGACAGGTAGAGATAGAGGGATAGATAAATGACAGGTAGAGATAGAAAGGATAGATAGATGACAGGTAGAAATAGATAGAGGGATAGATAAATGACAGGTAGAGATAGATAGACGATAGATGACAGGTAGAGATAGAAAGGATAGATAGATAACAGGTAGAGATAGATAGAGGGATAGATAAATGACAGGTAGAGATAGATAGAAAGGATAGATAAATGACAGGTAGAGATAGAAAGGATAGATAGATGACAGAGGGATAGATAAATGACAGGTAGAGATAGATAGATGATAGATGACAGGTAGAGATAGAAAGGATAGATAGGTGACAGGTAGAGATAGATGATAGATGACAGGTAGAGATAGATAGAAAGGATAGATAAATGACAGGTAGAGATAGAAAGGATAGATAGATGACAGAGGGATAGATAAATGACAGGTAGAGATAGATAGATGATAGATGACAGGTAGAGATAGAAAGGATAGATAGGTGACAGGTAGAGATAGATGATAGATGACAGGTAGAGATAGAAAGGATAGATAGATAACAGGTAGAGATAGATAGAGGGATAGATAAATGACAGGTAGAGATAGAAAGATGGATAGATAAATGACAGGTAGAGATAGAAAGGATAGATAAATGACAGGTAGAGATAGATAGAGGGATAGATAAATGACAGGTAGAGATAGATAGACGGATAGATGATAGGTAGAGATAGAAAGGATGGATAGATGACAGGTAGAGATAGAAAGGATAGATAAATGACAGGTAGAGATAGATAGACAGATAGATAGATGACAGGTAGAGATAGATAGACAGATAGATGACATGTAGAGATAGATAGACGGATAGATGACAGGTAGAGATAGAAAGGATGGATAGATGACAGGTAGAGATAGAAAGGATAGATAGATGACAGGTAGAGATAGATAGACAGATAGATAGATGACAGGTAGAGATAGATAGACAGATAGATAGATGACAGGTAGAGATAGATAGACAGATAGATAGATGACAGGTAGAGATAGATAGACAGATAGATAGATGACAGGTAGAGATAGATAGACAGATAGATAGATGACATGTAGAGATAGATAGAGGGATAGATAGATGACATGTAGAGATAGAGGGATAGATAGACAGATATGTAGATAATAGGTAGAGATAGAAGGATAGATAAATAGATGCCAGGCAGAGATAGAAAGATGGATAGAACGATGGATAGATAGACTGACAGGTAGAGAGATAGATAGAAGGATAGATAGATAGATCGATCCTAGGAATATAATAAAAGTTTGTGAAGTTAACCCTACTCTCATAATAATTTTCCCCATTTCCTGTGATCAGTTATTCTGTCACTAATCAGGTGAGCGCAGTAACATTTGCTATAAACGTCCCTCTGTTAAGTAACTGACAGACACACAGACACACACATTCACACACAATTTGCCTTAAATCTGATATTTTTTTCAAACAAGACTAAAGTATTTTTTACTTTAAAAACCCTCTAGGTATGACACAATATCCCAGAACGGAGCTAAAGATGCCTGCAGTGATGGGAATGGAAATCCCTGATCCTGGACCTTCAGACCTGATGGTGCCAATTCTCGGAGTAGAATATGATTTCGTTAAAGGACATTTAATTCCTCTTGCAGGAACGATGGAAGATGCAGAGGGCAAAGGTATTGGGTACTTTGTTGGCGAGTAATGTTTTCTAGAAAATAATAGTTTAAATACAAATGGGCCGATTCCAGTCCAGCCGGTAACAGGGAGCCGGCCAGGGAAAAAAACCTTCATGAGCCAATTTCCCTTACCGGCTCCCCGGTACTGAGCTTTTTCCCACCTTGCCCATGTATTATTGGCTCGGGTTGGCATAATTGAGAGCCACGTGTAGATAGCAGCAGCGGCACTTCATGCCTCCGCGGGTATCGGCTCCTGGTGTCCATAGGACTCAATGGAGTCCAACACAACCCTGACCTCACTTGTTGTTGTAGAAGTGAACAAAAACAAGGTTTATGGGTTTGCAAAGAATTCGCAACGGCACTAGTGGCCAGCTGTATGGTGGGTCCTTGTTGAAGTCTCACAAGGTTTTAGCTCGATGGTGCCATCAAAGAGAAGACAAAACCAGATGCAAATCAGAAAGGGTGACCAGTACTGAAACGCAAAGGAAGTCTCCTCTGCACGAGAGGTGCAGCAACCCCGACGATCATTTCAGCCACATTATGCCTCATCAGGAGGGTATATCTGACACCTCTCTAGGTACCTCAAACAAGGTGTCCATGTCTGGATTACCCTGTATACCTAAAATAATCAAAAACAAGGCTGTTGGTGAGATGACAATATATATATTATGTCAAATTAACTCAATTCTCAAAAAGATCTGATAATTTACTGTTCGTTTTGCAGTGTATAAACTCGATCATAGCTTCGCTGTAAGTTCTTATTTGTGAAGCAAAGTTGACATTCATGGTGTGATATGAATGATACAACCAAAACAAGTAGTGGACAAACATCAAAAATACAAATTTCATAATGCAAATGCCATTTAGAACGATTAAAGTCGGCTTAAACGTCCACTCTTTAGGTTTGTAGATGTGCATTTTGGAAGAGTTTTATGAGAAAGATGGATTCCTGAAAGGCAATTTGAAAGGCTTGATAATAATCAAATAAATATATGTGCATTTCCTTAAGGTCTTATTCCAATTAAACTGGGTGCCAGAACAATTGATCCAATCACCGGCGACATGGGACCAGTAGTCGACGCTCAAATCAATCCATTGACAGGCATTGTTACGCCAATTGTGCACCCAGGGCGGTCATCAAAAGGAAAGGATTACTATTTGGTAAGGGTTAAGTTTATCTTTTGTAAAATCTCTTGTCTAATGGTTCAAAGACCAATTGGGGAAATGATAGGGTGCAGCTGAGGTCAACAACACCTGAGTCTCAAGCTTCCATCAGTTCCACACCATGGTGGCATCTCTTGATCAATGAAAATGCATGGAAGAGTGGTCTTCTCAAACTGGAGGCGTTGATTATAAGATTATAATTCATAGGAAAAAGTCAAGTGGAGAATGTCTGGATGAGTAGTACCTCCACTCCACTGCCTGCTTCATTCTCTTGTCGACTCATAGTGTAACATTGCACCTCCACAGCCAAGGAGCATATTCCAGCCGTCGTAAATCCAAGATGAATATTGCACTTATAGTCCTGACCCACACTAGTTTTTCGTACTCACTCAAGCTTCCCTCACTTGATTGATCCAGAAGGGAGTGGGACAACATAAGGAGGAACAGTGGTGTACCAGAGTTTAGATGGCTTTAAATATGGTAGAAAGAAGTCGTGTCCAGTCCTGTTGTATTACATTAAAGGGATAATCTATTAAAAAATACAGTTCCCTTTTTTTGTCCTTAAATAATTGAGCAGATGCTGCTGACACCCTCGGACCATTTTTTTTCTCATTTTAGCAGATTTTGCTCACCTATGGTCTATTGCCGCATGCAGCTCCTTCTTTTCGGCTTAGGGTCTCCCGAACCTGGAGGTCCCTGAAGCTTTTCTATGCAATTTCCGCTCCTATGAAACTTGTGTAGCGTAGGAACAACATTTTTTTTGCACCGCTACGGACTTGTGCACTTTGCGTAGACAGGTTCTGTAGCGCCTGTGTAGAATGATGAATCAGAGCTTTGCACAGATCCTATCCATTGGCTGCCACTCTGACAACGCTCATTACCATTGGCGGTCTCAGAGCAGGTGACCGATCCGGTGACCAGCAGCCTGGAAATTCTAATTTCTGGCTGCTGGTGACACTGGGTGGGGTGTAGGAACCTCCTCTACTTCACCACACATTTCTGCTAGATCAGGGTAACAGAGGGGGGAGAAGGGAGGAGACTCAAAACATCCTGACCACTTTAAAAACCTAAAGTGGTCAGGATGAGTAGAGTGTCCCTTGAACGTGTCCAGACCATATATTATCCATAAGTAATTTTGATTTCAGGTAGAGGCCCTCGAAAAAGAGTTAAAATCAAGAGAGAGATTTTGGCAAAACCAAAAGAATAAGGAAGAAGAACTTCTCAAAGATTTAAAGCTTCTGATATTCTACATCCTCGATGTGGCAAAGGAGGACAAGACACACAAGGTACTGAACACTTTGTGCAATAAATTATATATAAATCATTGTATTTATTCATTCAAATAATTTTTTTACTGACGCGTTTCACTTTCTATAAGATGTTCATTGTTTTATTAGAATGATAAAATGTATATGATTGTTAATTTCCCTCAGAGTAGACTCAAGGAGAAGATTGCATCGCTAGAGGAAGTCTGCCAATCCATCGAAGAAATCGGCTTGCTTGAGACTCAAAGAAGAACCAGCCAGAACATGCACAGCTTATCCATTAAGTTCAGTGAATTACCTTTTATAAGTAAGATGGGGTTTTGGTTTGCATTATGTACAGTATATAATTTGAATTAATCGCAGAATCGATGTTTGGATTGTTTATGTCATGCTGAGATTGATAGGAGCTAAGAACGAGGTCTCTTGCTTTAAGCTGAAGATGAGGTAGCCAAGGCGTGAACCAAAATTTGTAGTCAGGGTAAGACAAACAGGTCAGGACAGATGGAAAAGGTTCATGAGCGAAAGGGTCTGGCAACAAGAAACTCAACAGAAGAGCAGAACTGAAGGAGAGTGGACAACTGAGCACCTAAGTATTGGAGGTGCTTTTTTAAATCAAGACCCATGCTTTACCACAGCCCCCCACAAAGCTCCAGCCTCCAAAGACCAATGGTAACATGGTTACCTAGTTATCACAGACCTCAATGAATGTTTGTAGGTGTCGCTCCCACTCAGAGAAGTGCAGCCACAGCCAACCCTGGACACCATCCTGCAAGACACATCTCCAGTATGGAGTTGCAACTTCTACACATGGTGTATCCTGAAGATGCTGTGAACTATTGCCATACAGCTGAGACAGGGCTACCAGCAGCATATTGGGCCGCATGTACATGCACCTGGAACCTTTCCTACGACCTGCAATCGAGCATGGTCTGTGCTCTGTGACCATCCCGATATCCATCAGGAGCCACAGCATGACGCGATCACCAGTAGTGAGTCCTAACTGAGCCCCTTCCCAAGGCGAGACCATTTGTTGAACTTCAGGTCCTGATCCAACTGAGTTAGTGTGCTTTATATGTCTAAACAGGGTGTTGATAGCAGAAGCCAAGTCCAGACTCCATGTGTTGGCTCAGTCCTTCTACCATGCTTGCATGAATAGGATCCCAGAATGCAGTACTGGTGCTTTAACCCCTTCACTGCTGAGCCATTTCACATCTTAAAAAAAAACACATTTTCTTTTTTTTATTACTATTGTAATTACTTTTTTTCTTTACTTTAAACATGGTCATGTTTGATATCATTGAAAAGGCCATGCTCTGGCCTTTCTAATGATAGCAAACATGACCCTGCTAGCAGTTGGGAGATATCAGGGTTCAAAGGAACCCCCTATCTCCACCCCATCTTTGCTTAGGAGTCAATAAGGACGTTCCCCACACGTCCTCAGCAGTGAAAGGGTTAATAAGAATTCAAGCTAGCCAAGGGACGATTCAAAACTTGTAGTTGGGGTAAGCTAGGTCAGGACAGGTGGCATAGATTTAAAAATGACCATGCTGTGAGCCATCATGAGCCCCAGCATGGCGGTTGGACAATGCTGGACCTGCAATGGCGAATCCAGTGCAGTTGAAGTTAGACCATATAATGGAAATATGAAGGCAATTATCATTGTGTTTTATCTATCTTCCGAGAAGGTTTTTTGCTGAGTGTTATCATATAATTGAATGTATTTGCGAAACGTTTCACAAATAATGTTGGTAAAATATGAAAGCGGGGATCCTGCAGAATATTCAAAGTAACAGGCTGAGATTCGTGCAACTCAACAGATACATGCTGTTACAAGATTCTAGGCCCTAGTACTAGGCTTGTGCACCGATTTTTTTTTTTTTTTTTTTTTTTTCGATTTTTCGGATTTTTAAACTTTTAGATTCGGCTCGTTTCGACCGATTTCTGTTTCGATTCGGTTCGGCTCGATTCGTTTTTCGTGTACTTTTTTTTTCGGAATATCGACCATTTTTCGTATTTTCTTGTCACTTATCTCGTTTTTTGTATCGACTTTTCGTGATTTCGGAAATTTTCATTTTTCGGAATTGTACATGTTTTCGGAATTTCGACCATTTTTCGTATTTTCGTGTCACTTAGCTCGTTTTTTGTATCGACTTTTCGTAAATTCGGAAATTTTCGTTTTTTCGGAAAGTCTGTTCTCTTCGTTTCAAAGCAATAAATTTCGATTTGACACATTTCAAGTCCATTCAAAAATTCCGAAAATATTTCGTTTCGGCTCGGAAAACTTTTCGGATCTGCCATTTTCGGATCTAAAAATTTTCGGAAATTCGGCCGCATCCGAAAACACGAATCGGGAAATTTCGTGGAAATTCCGAAACCCGAAACGCACATCCCTAGGCCCTACTCCTAATCTGTGAGACGTAGCTAGCAGCCGGGTAATCTACTCGTAAACTATACAAGATCACACTGTGCAATGGAAAGCTAGGTGAGATGGAGACGAGTGCGTGTGGACCCACAGTAATTGTCAAACCTCACACAATTATTGCAGTTTTACTTGGAATACTGCTAGATTAGAATCTTGCAATATCTAGTTCCAAAGCACCTGGTGAGGCCAATGTCAGCTATTTTGGTTACAGAAAGTAGTTGTAATCCATAAATTTCTGTTTTTTGCACAAATTGAAATCTGTGTTTAATCTGCGTATTGGCTTTTCCATATAATGTTTGCTACAGATGACAACGGAGAAGAGATGGAGCAACAACTCGTCTTTTTAATGGTTGTCAGGAAAACGATGGAAAAAATGATTCTGTTCTGTGATAAGATCGAAAAGGAGATGGAGAAGCTGCAATCCCAACTGAGAGAGTGGCAAAAAAGCAAAGAGCAGGCATCTGAAGACATTGTCAGGTCCAAGCAAAAAATGGTATACGCTGGGAGAACGGTGAAGAGCGTGGGGTCAGCTCACGAGAATATTCTTTGCAGTTGTTCAGTTAAACAACCAAGATGACTGTTTTTGAGGAAATCACATAAAGCCGAATAACTGGAAGATCTTTTCCTCTTTCTGGATTTTGTATATTTTCATGATTATAATACATTAAGGGGTAGGTTGCATAGTTTAAACCAGGGCTCAAAATTTCCACTCGCCTACTAGCATTTGGCGAGTGTAAATTAAGTGACGGCGTGTGGAAATGCACATGCAGGCAGCACAATAAATTATTTCATGCTGCTTATTCCGGCAGTGCCACCGTGCAGCCCCCCCTTCCCCAGGCTGCATGGTAGCATGCAGGGATCAGCTGCCTAACTTGACCCAGCTCATCTCTGTCACTGGCAGGAGGGTGGAGAGGAGCTTCCCTGCCTCCTCGCTCTGCTCACACTGGGCTCTGATGACTGGGTATACATGTATTTGGGTCTGTTGACTGGGTATACATGTATCTGGGGTCTGTTGACTGGGTATACATGTATCTGGGGTCTGATGTCTGGGTATTAATGTTATTTTTGTAACTTTATTGTAAATAAAACCTTTAACAGTGTAATTTCATAAGATAATTTAAGGGTGTGTTTAGGGGCAGCGTTAAGGGCTGGGTAGGGGTTAGGTGGAGCAACTGGTGGCGAGTAACTCTTATGGCCTGGTGGTTAGTAGCTTGGGACTTCAAATTTTGAGCCCTGGTTTAAACCATACCTTAGATATTTTGTTACACTGTGTAACTTTGAAGTAGATCAACAGCTTGGTCTATGTCAGGCCTCAAAATCTGCTCGCATTTGGCGAGTGGAAATTACATGAGGGCGAGTGGGAATGCAGAGGCAGGGCAGGATAAAGGGTTAGGTGGGGCAACTAGTGGCGAGTAACTCTTAAGGCCTGGCTAGTAGCTTGGGACTTGAAATTTTGAGCCCTGGTCTATGTTATAGGAAAATATAAAATTAAATAATGGTTATAGAAAGAATAAAATCTTGGTTGACCCAAGGCTCACCAATTGGTCCTCACTCCAAGGTCCCGACGCAGCAAAAATCAATAAATTCAACAACACATCAATCTAAATTTGTGGCTTTAGTCCTTCAGTAAAACCAGACAATGTTTCGACCTGAACCAGGTCTTTGTCAAAGACCTGGTTCAGGTCGAAACATTGTCTGGTTTCACCAAAAGAATAAAACCACAACTTTAGTTTGATGTGGTATTGAATTTATTGAATTATTTTAATGGGAAAATTAAGGCTCTTCTATTTCTAAGGTGACTGGCAGCCGGGAAATTCAAAATCCTGACTACTGGTAATGTTGGGTGGGTGGAGGAAACCCTTCCACTTCACCCCGCGTTTCTGCCAGATCGGGGCAACAGAGAGAGGGGTGACTCTACACATCATGGCCACATTAAAAGGCTAAAGTGGTCAAGATGAGTAGAGTGTCCCTTTAAGAAAATCTAATGTATACTGATAGTAAATATTATCAACGGGATGGCCTCAACCTGTTGAGAAATTAAATGATAAAAATATAGATAAAAACTAGATAAAGGGCTCACACTGAATAGAAGAAGCAGTCTCTGGTAGAAGAGGGATACTTATTGACCGAAAATCTCTCGACTTGACCATCCACGTCTCCTCTTGTAGGTCACATTGAGATTAGTTGGTGAGTTTGAAGATCATATGATGAAACGATTAAGTGGGGTGGATTCAGCGTATGCTAGACTGGAATACGTGAGAGAGTTTACACGGCTACAAGGACTTCAAGCCAAGGTGAGACCATCACAGCACTGTCCACACGCGCACATTGCATTCCACCATCATGGAGGTGAGATTAATTCTAAGACAACAACTAAGGCTGTGGCCGCACAACTGCAGAAGGTGCGTCTGTTGTAACGGACACACTTCTGCACGGACCTAGTTATGAATACTACATGATATGTGTGGATTTTTACTTTGAAGATAAAAAAACTCGGGAAATATGGAGGTTGAAGAAGTTGTTGCGTTTTGTCATCTCAGTTTCCTACACACGTGATGGACGACAAATGAGCACTCGTCTGATGAACTGTAACCCCGCCTATAGAAAGCATCACATCCGTGTGCATGTCTCGACATGCATTTTACCATGTTGACCCCGAAATCCGCATCTGTTCTACCAGGCATGGAAAAGTTTGTCAGGTCTATTCAAAGAAAGGTGAAACTCAGGAGAATGACTGGAGAAGTGAAAATTCTAGGTCAAAATAGACGAACCAGAAAAATTCTCCCATTTATTTCACTTTCCAAATCGGCTATTTGATCTAGATTGTTCTCTTCTCCTGCCAGTTCTCCTGGGTTTCACCTTTCTCTGAATAACCCTGTAAGTCTTGTTCCCTATGTGATGTATCAAAATTCTATGACGGATGTCAAGATGCGTGTTACAACGGTGATATTTAGTGTACTCGTGTGGCCCCAGCCTAAGTCGGCAGTCGCCAACCTTGGCCCTCCTGATGCCCTCCCATGAGGCTCAGTCAACCTAATGAGTTGCAGAGCATCATGGCAAATGTAGTTCCAAAATATCTGTAGGAAGTGGTCAAGTCCGATGACCCCCTGAGCTAAGTGATCCATATATAGAGGGATGAAAACATGGCTCCCTTGACCTTTCAAACAAGATAAAAAGTATCTTATAGCTGTCGCTTCTGTTTTCAGTATATCTCCTTTTCAATGTCATTTGAATTGAAAGCAGTTGGATTTTTTGGGGATAGATCTAGTAATTTTGTGAATGTAATTCAGATATGTATAAATCAGAAAAAAAGGAAAAACAATGTGTATATACAAATATATAATGTACATAGATACACAGCGTACACAACAAACTTGGACATGAATATTTATATAGTACAAACACATCCAAATTCTTCCACTCCAACACTCCGCCTGTTTGCTGCTCTGGTGCAGGATTTGGGACAGAGGATGTACATAGTAGGACAAGAAGAAGAGGAGAGCCTTGGTAAGTGTCATGCACTGGGGAGATCAGGCACCGTTCAACACCGGCACTCTACCATCACATTCTTTTACCAGTTTTGCCCTAATCTGTCAGATTGCATTTAGTACACTCTGAAAATGACGTCTGATTTCTTTTATTTATATATAGTCATTTCTGTTGGGAAGAACTCCACAGTATGTCAACTCCCAGAAATCATACTGGAATACTATTGGCAGAGAGGTTCAAGATCTTGGCCGTGCACTTAATCCCACCCTGAAGTATCTCATTCAGATAATAGAGGATAATAAGAACTGTCTGCTGACATCTGAGACACAGGCACCAACATCAGGTGATAAACCAGCAAAGAGGCGTCGTTTATATGTAGACATAATACAACAGATGGTAATTATTACACAGTACAATGCATTGATCTATACCAGCAAACCAGATCTCCCACAGCTGGAGGCCGTGCTGTGAGACCAATTCACAGAGGTAGAAAAGTGGATCAAAGATAACAAACGTTTTCTAAATACTGACAAAACTGTAACAATAATGCTCTTTGGAACAGCACCTAAACTACATAAACTGCAAAATCCCCATCTACATGTCGGGACAAAATCAAATGATACGCTGACCACAGTCACTTCTCTCAAATATCTAGGTATGTGGTTAGACCCAAATCTATCCTATGGCCCCACATAGAAAAACTCTCATCTAAACATTACCCCAAACTAGGTGCCCTGTACAGAAACAAATCCTGCGTGAGCCCCGCGGTAAGAAAGCAGATTGTACAACAAATGCTTATGCCGGCTATTGAATACGGAGATGTAGTGTATGCAGCCGCCCCGCAAACGCACCTTCATAAACTTACTACATTGCATAACTCATTCTGCTGCTTTGTGCTACAATGTAACTACATGACCCACCATTGTGACATGTTAAAAGAGCTAAACTGGCCATCGCTGGAATCTAGACGCACCCTTCACCTTTCCAACCTGGTGTTTAAGAGCTTTTCTGGGAAGCTACCACCCTACCTGAATAGACTGCTTCCCCTAGCAGTTCCCTCATCCTATAATCTCCGATCCAGGACCTGCACCTTACTTGCAATACCACAATACAAAAAGAAAGTGGCTCGTTCCTCGTTTTCCTACAGAGCACCACAAATATGGAATAACCTCCCAGACGCCATCAAATCTTCCCCCAGTCTCCAGAGCTCCCTATTAACATACCTCAATACAGAATGCACCTGTATACATGTAACATAGTAACTATATTACTTACATATTTATTTTCCATCTTAATCTGTATATTTGTGTTTTGTTCTTAATATATTGCATTTATTACTTTGTATTTCTGTAACGACTGTAAAATTTTCAATGCTCTTGAACCCAGGATACACTTGAAAACGAGAGAAATCTCAACGTATCCTTCCTGGTAAAATACTTTGCAAATAAAATAAAAAAATAAATTAATTAATTGAACAAGATAGACAGGTTCATTAATATGGAATTTAAAAATATATGGTACAAGTGATATACACTATATTGCCAAAAGTATTCGCTCACCCATCAAAATAATCTGAATCAGGTGTTCCAATCACTTCCATTGCCACAGGTATATAAAATCAAGCACCTAGGCATGCAGACTGTTTATACAAACATTTGTGAAAGAATGGGTCGCTCTCAGGAGGTCAGTGAATTCCAGCGTGGAACTGTGATAGGAGGCCTCCTGTGCAACAAATCCAGTCATGAAATTTCCTCGCTCCTAAATATTCCACAGTCAACTGTCAGCTGTATTATAAGAATGTGGAAGTGTTTGGGAACGACAGCAACTCAGCCACCAAGTGGTAGGCCACGTAAACTGACGGAGCGGGGTCAGCGGATGTTGAGGCACATAGTGCGAAGAGGTCGCCAACTTTCTGCAGAGTCAATCTCTACAGACCTCCAGACTTCATGTGGCCTTCAGATTAGCTCAAGAACAGTGCACAGAGAGCTTCGTGGAATGGGTTTCCATGGCCAAGCAGCTGCATCCAAGCCATACATCACCAACTGCAATGCAAAGCGTTGGATGCAGTGGTGTAAAGCACGCCGCCACTGGACTCTAGAGCAGTGGAGATGCGTTCTGTGGAGTGACGAATCACGCTTCTCCATATGGCAATCTGATGGACGAGTCTGGGTTTGGCGGTTGCCAGGAGAACGGTACTTGTCTGACTGCATTGTGCCAAGTGTAAAGTTTGGTGGAGGGGGGATTATGGTGTGAGGTTGTTTTTAAGGAGCTGGGCTTGGCCCCTTAGTTCCAGTGAAAGGAACTCTGAATGCTTCAGCATACCAAGACATTTTGGACAATTCCATGCTCCCAACTTTGTGGGAAGAGTTTGAAGCTGGCTCCTTCCTCTTCCTACATGACTGTGCACCAGTGCACAAAGCAAGGTCCATAAAGACATGGATGACAGAGTCTGGTGTGGATGAACTTGACTGGCCTGCACAGAGTCCTGACCTCAACCCGATAGAACACCTTAGGGATGAATTAGAGCAGAGACTGAGAGCCAGAGCTTCTCGTCCAATATCAGTGTGTGACCTCACAAATGCGCTTCTGGAAGAATGGTCAAAAATTCCCTTAAACACAGTCCTAAACCTTATGGACAGCCTTCCCAGAAGAGTTGAAGCTGTTATAGCTGCAAAGAGTGGACCGACGTCATATTGAACCCTATGGATTAGGAATGGGATGTCACTTAAATTCATATGCGAGTCAAGGCAGGTGAGCCAATACTTTTGGCAATATAGTGTATCTTCCTGGATAGAAAATTATTTTTTTTGCTTTATGAAAAAGAATAAAAAGTTAATATAACCAGTATCTCCGCAAAAAATTGATAAGAATTTGTGCTTATATTCAAACATGTCATAAGTCAAAGGCTAAAGAGGAGATTCAGAAACGAAAATAAATTGTATTCTAAATATTCCCATTCATTGCTTTATATTTTATTCATACAAAGAATATAATTAGTAATTACTGTATATATAGAATTACAAATTAGAATATCTAAATATACATAATGTCTGAACCTGCTCTGTTAGATTTAATTTTCATACATAAATATATACACTGCCTGGCCAAAAAAAACTCACACGCTGGAGAATTTGGTTGTGTCGTCTTTTTCTGTGATTGCGTCAAGCAAACGCCGCGGCATTGTGTCGATCAGTTCATGCAATGTCACAGCATTTATTCGCATCCAGAGTGGCATTAATTTGTGGCCCAGATCTTGTATTGATGATGGGAGAGTCGCAGCGCTGCGCAAAGTCTTCTCCAGCACATTATCCCAAAGATTAACCTCAATGGGGTTAAGGTCTGGACTGTGCGGTGGCCAATCCATGTGTGAAAATGATGTCTCATGCTCCCTGAACCACTCTTACACAATTTGAGCCCGATGAATCCTGGCATTGCCATCTTGGAATATGCCCGCTGTGCCATCAGGGAAGAAAAAAACCATTGATGGAAAAACCTGCTCATTCAGGAGATTCAGGGAGTCACAGGACCTTATTTTTTTGGGTACATAACATTGCTGAACCTAGAACTGACCAACTGAAGCCAACCCAGATCCTGTCAGGCTCATTCGGCAAGTGGGGACTTTCTTGTCCAGGCAGTGCATATATAATCCAAATGAAAAATTCTGATTTCTCCTTTATTACAAATTTACATGTTACAGCTTCGATGAGCCTTTATCAAGCAATATATATGTATATACTGGATGTGTAATGTCTATATTATATCCTTGTACTTAATGCCCCCTCCAAGTTATCCTGACTGAAGGCTAATATGTTGAGTATGGTTTTTCTAGGATACTCTACACGGAGCACTCTCAAAGCATCGGCCGCAAATTCTGATAGTTTCCAAGTGGCGCCAAATGGGGACGTAGAGAAGGTCCCATCACACATGCCTTGGTTTATTAATACAGATATCATGTCTAGGAACCAAGATTGCCTTTTCAGGTAACCGTGCCCCTCGAAATGTCATTAAATTACAATATCGGACATGAACGAACGTCTCTTAATGTATTTACAAAACAATACATGTCACCAAAGAGAAATCTAAACAGCAGAAGGAGAAGCTTCACAGTGAAGCTCCTCCTGCTGCTTTTTGGATTGTTTGTTTATGAAGGGCTGGCATTTGTCGCCTTCGCAACATTCACGATTTTCAAGTTCAGCAAACACTGGCACTTTCCGAATATTTCTATTGGGTACAAAGGAAAATCTGAAAGAATACAATGTGTATGTAATTTAACATAAGCAGAAAAGGAGCTGTGCTCACCGTGAAGTCATCCATCACATCCCCAACCCAACCTCGCCCTCAATAATGGAATCACGAAACGGGAGCTACAGTGCCATCCATAGTGAGAGAACGTTCAATAGGGTCAGCTATGTTCCGACTTGCCAACTTTGGGCTCTATTCCCTACTTAATGCTAAAGTTGGCGTCTCGATATGTAAACGTCAGCGCCAGGATAAGTGTGTTTAACGCATCCCCCATATTGCATTCCTGACGCTACCTCATTAGTAATCCATTAGCGCATGTTTCTTGTGCTAGTTTCCGTGAGTTTACTGTACTTTACACATCCAATACTTAACATGGGAAGCTTTTCGATAAGTAAGATGTTACAACGTACTAGCGTTAAATACCGTTGGGACTCAGACAGCCAACGGTTAGCACCTCCGAAAAGCTGGTGCTGCATGATTCTGCATTTGCAAAATCATTTAGCACCCCTTAAACTCCCCATAAATCAAATACTCACCTCTCGCCCCACAGGGAGAACAGTGACCCAATCCGCTGCTTCTTGTTGTCACCGGAGCAGAGTGAGACTGGGAACACATAGTTCCCAGTCTTCCTCCGCGATCACTCCACAGCACTGTGTGATCTCGCGAGAACGAGAGAGAGATCGAGCAGGACTCGCGGCCTAGGAAGTGCAGCCCTACATAAAGTCCTGTGGACTTCAGGAGGTGATACTCATGGCAACACCGAAGCGCTACCATGAGCATCCCAGTGGTTAGCGTTGCGCCCTGGGGCAAGGTGCCAACATAGCATCTGCCCCAGAATATCGTGCTATAATGGTGACGCTATGGGGAAACCTGCAGGTGCAGATTTTCCTCATTCGTTCCCCCATGTTAGCGCAAACAAGGGAATAGCGCCCTTTGTGTTGCGAGAGTGAACCCTTCATATAAAATTATTTACTTCGATCTCCACTTAATCCTGAGACATTTAACCAAAAATGTGTTTTATAAGGTTTCTTACGGAGAAGCAAGCAAGCGAGCTGGTCCACCTGGAGCGACTACTGGTCACTGAAGAAATGAACAAGATCTGGAACTTTTACGAAACCTATAAAGTCTTTCCGCGGGGAAACGTGGATGATAACCAATCAGAATGGCTTTTTAGTTGCAAAGCTACAGATAAGATTGAGATTGGACCATGTGGCCCAGGAAAGGTGACCTCTTCATCATATAATCGTCTATACTCTTTTTTATTGATACAGTTTCTTAGAAGAGATAAATAGAAGCTGTAGTTTGTTTTCTACTTATTGTCATAAGGCAAGTAAGTGACGCGATTTATTTCCGCAGGTCCTGGAAACGAGTCAGGAAACAGACATGTATTGCGAGTGGCACCGACTTATAGAGGAACTAAGTGACATGCACAGAACTGCCATCATGACTTTGCGTCAGAAACACGCAGAAGAAGTTAAGAATCTGGGGCTTGATCCGGCTTCAGTCATACCCGAGCGATATTTCAGCTCAGATATTAAGGTTTCCATATTACGTCTAGCCAAAAGCATGCTAGTATCAACCTACAGGCCAAGGCACTGTGAGGCCATGCGAGACGTACAGGTGAGCAAAGACCTCAGTTACCAATATTTCACCTAACCTTTTTTATGAAAAATTTAAAATGTAGGTTCTATTCCGCTCTTTGCGTTAACACGGGGACACTAACGGGGAAATCTGAGCCTGCAGGTTTTGCTGTAGCATTCCCCATTTTAGGGTGATATTCCGGGGCAGGCAGTGTCTCAGCATTCCGCCCCGGAACGCAGCGGTAACCGCCAGGTGTCACGGTCCGAACCACCAGACCTTCTGGCGCCCTCTTTTGTTCTCCGTTTGCCCTGTTTTGCATTGATATGCAGGTTCTAGGACTTTTTCCTCCGTACGCTTCTTGAACTATAATTTGCATAATGGACATGGAACCACACCTGCTGTTCATCTCCCTAATTGATCCTGCATATGAGGAAGCTACACCCCTGATCCCACGCTTCCTCATTGAAGTTCCTAGCTTAGCTAGTGCAGACCTGTCTTCCACAGATCCTTGCCTGGAACCTTTTATTTTATTTATACACGCACCAAACACTTCCCATTTGGGATCAAAAACAAAAACATGGAAAGAGGAACAGCTGCAGAACGACGGACTGGTGTTACAAGCATGATATACATAGATACAGAAAAAATGGCGTCGCGCCCATACTCACCAGAGTGGCAGCAACTGCCAGGAGTAACAGCCCAGTCAATGTATAAAACATAACAAGGAAAAAGAGTGTCATCTGCGCTCGTTTCTATGTGTTCCATGTACAACAAAAATGAGGTTTTTGTTTGTTTCAATGGCCATTGCAATGTAAGCCCACTCGCCACTTCAAGGCACCTCTTTAGAGTGGGTACCCAACAATTGTAACCAAAAGGCCGCTCTACTGAGCAGCTCCAAGCCCCTCCAGCTGCTTTTCAGCCAAGGAGAGGCAAAGATGGTGGCTTTTATTTATACACGCACCAAACACTTCCCATTTGGGATCAAAAACAAAAACATGGAAAGAGGAACAGCTGCAGAACGACGGACTAGTGTTACAAGCATGATATACATAGATACAGAAAAAATGGCGTTGCGCCCTTACTCACCAGAGCGGCAGCAACTGCCAGGAGTAACAGCCCAGTCAATGTATAAAACATAACAAGGAAAAAGAGTGTCATCTGCGCTCGTTTCTATGTGTTCCATGTACAACAAAAATGAGGTTTTTGTTTGTTTCAATGGCCATTGCAACGTAAGCCCACTCGCCACTTCAAGGCACCTCTTTAGAATGGGAACGCAGCGGTAACCGCCAGGTGTCACGGTCCGAACCACCAGACCCTCTGGCGCCCTGTTTTGTTCTCCGTTTGCCCTGTTTTGCATTGATATGCAGGTTCTAGGACTTTTTCCTCCGTACGCTTCTTGAACTATAATTTGCATAATGGACATGGAACCACACCTGCCGTTCATCTCCCTAATTGATCCTGCATATGAGGAAGCTACACCCCTGATCCCACGCTTCCTCATTGAAGTTCCTAGCTTAGCTAGTGCAGACCTGCCTTCCACAGATCCTTGCCTGGAACCCCTCCTGCTCTTGATCCATAGACCTTCCTGTACACCCTCTGCTATTTCTGGACATTCTCTACCGGTATCCTCCATTGCCCCCTGTACCCTCTGCTTTCCATTATTGATATACCCGTGTACCAAATCTCTGCTAATTCTTGACCACTCTATTGCCTATTCCTATTTTGTACCTGCGCCTGATTTATATGTTCTATATCCATTGTTTATTTTCCTGGTCTGTTGTCAGTTTATTTGTATTCACAAATAAACCCTGTTACCCTGTATCCTGCCTTCTGATACGTTTACTGCACCTTGGACTCACACCCACATTTCTGCACATCTGCTAGGCCAGGCTCGTGACACCGGGATACTCGCGGTAATGCTTCTGCGCTGCCATGAGTATCCCCTAGTGGAGTCCCAGTAACAGGATTCTGGTAAAGGATATGGGCTCATGCTGATTTTTCCCTTACCGGTGTTCCATCCAATACTGCCGATTGGCAGATAATGCCTCCAACAAACTGTGCATGCGCAGGAGTGACATGACGCAAGCTGATCTGGCGAGCAGTTGGTCGTCACACCTGCACATGCACAGAGTGTCGGAATCACCATCTCCGATTCACCCAGTGCGGAGGCTATATCTGATCGTCAGATACTGCCTCCCGCTACCCACAGACCAATTGGGGAACAAAGCCCAGGAGAGCACGCTCCCACTCTGTCCACTCAGCTCTGCGAGAAGAGAAAAGTGTGCAGCAGGGGTGACGAGCCTCTCAGACTAACATGGTCTCTGGCCAATGGGGAGTAAAGAGGCAGTATGCTGTAATCCAATCAGCTGGTGGTACTCACTGGCTCACATGTCTATAGCCCACCCTCTACCTATGTGTCGTGGCTCGCGTAAGCGTAGGTAGCGGAATGCAGTATCTGACAATAAGATATTGCCTCCGCGCTTGGTGAATCTGAGATGGTGATTCAGACGATTTGCGCATGCGTGGGTGTGACAACCAGTTGCTCGCCAGGAGTGCGTTACATCACTCCTACGCATGAGCCGATTGTCTGAGGCATTGTCTTACGATCCGCAGTATTGGACGGAACATCGGCTTCCTGTTACCGACAACATTGGAGTAGGACCCTAAATTAGTCAGCTTTTAAGAGATTTATTAATAGATGTACTATTCACCGATATTTACATATCCACACTAAATCGGTTTGTAAACAGGTCCAGCACAATATTTCCTCCGTAATATTTAATAAAGAACGTGTAATTTTATTAAATTAAAATTTTCTCCAAATTCAACAGGGAACACCTTCTGCAGGAGATAAATTATTGTCAGAGGATGAAAAATCTCATAATGGACTCCTGAGACTTATAGCCGCCAAGTTTGTGAAACAGGAGTTACTCATACAGATCCATACGTACACAATCCTCGATGCCTACAACAAGCTACAGGTAAATAGAATTTTGCCATTAGTTATTGGGTCCTATACTAAGTGGCAACATTTCCTAATGTGTGTTCAATGCTACGTGAGGGTGGAGTAGAGGTAACATCACTGCTCTGCGTGGAGAGAGCCTGTGGAGACATGAGTTAGATTCCAGCGAGCAACCTCTCCAGTAAGTGTCCTTGGGCAAGACACCTAACGGTACATACTCGCCACCCAGGACATGCTTGAAAACGAGAGAAATCTCAATGTATCCTTCCTGGTAAAATACTTTATAAAAAAATAAAATAACAAGAGGTTGCTAGTCACTGGTTTCTGTTCACTGGAATAATATAACCCAGTGTTTCCCAACCCTGGATAACCTAGAAGCTAAGTTTACAAGTATAAGACAGGTGATATGATTTGCTGCTCAGTGATTGCAGGATTCAGTCTATTTTCCCAACTTAATCCGTAAAACCTGGCCTGTTAGTGTTCCTTGAGGACAGGATGGGAAACACTGATATATATAAACCATACGGAAAAAACGTATTTTGACATTTGAATGTTGGCCATCCAGCTGCAAAACCTGTACTGTGCAGCAAACCGACAGCATGTTGCAGCGCTTCGAAAAGTTACTAGTATTAATCGTCTGAGGAAACGATGAGGCGGAAAAGTTGCCACTTGAAAAGGTTTTCTGGTACTAAAACACCGGGTAAAAAAAAGCTTGTATTTCACTCTATAAAACTAAATCTAACCCTAAACCTAACCACAACTTTGATTTTGCACTGGACTAGTGTCAATTGAATGATGCTTTTATGGTGGAAACTTTCAACAACAGAAAACCGATGCAAGTGTGCTATTTCTTAGCATGAGAAATTACTTTTCTTAACCTGGCGATTTAATACTAGGAATTTTTTCAATCCGCTACTTCCCCACCGCAACATATCCTCAGACACCACCAAGGTGCTGTCATTATAATGGTAAGCCTCTGTTGGTTTACATTTGCACCAAATAAAAGGATTTTAGTTGACACCAGTTTATGGAAGTCCAGAGCGGCCACATATTTTTGGTTTTTTCCCTCTTGTTATCTCTCGAATTAACATGTTGTTATCTCGAAATAACTCCTTGTGGTGACAAATGAACATGTTGTTATCCCGAGATAACTCCTTGTTTTCACAAGCTAAGAAGTTGTTGTTATCTCAAGATACAGTAACTCCTTGTTTACAAAAATTTTACATGTTGTTATTTCAAGAAAAGTACTTGTGTTCACGAATTAACATGTTGTTATCGAGATAATTCCATGTGTTGACGAATTAACAAATTGTTATGTCGAGATAACTCCTTATGTTCACGAATTAACATGTTGTTATCTCTAGATAACTCCATGTGTTGATGTATTAACATGTTGTTATCTTGAGATAACTCCTTATGTTCACGAATTAACATGTTGTTATCTCTAGATAACTCCATGTGTTGATGAATTAACATGTTGTTATCTTGAGATAACTCCTTATATTCACGAATTAACATGTTGTTATCTCTAGATAACTCCATGTGTTGATGATTTAGGACTTATCTCAAGATAACAACATGTTATGTTCACGAATTAACAAATTGTTATGTCGAGATAACCCCTTGTTTTCGCAAACTAACATGTTATGTTGTTATCTCCAGAGAGCTCCTTGTGTTCACGAATTAACATGTTGTTATCACGATAACTCTTTGTGTTCACGAATTAATATGTTATTATCTCAAGATAACTCCTAGTTTTCACGAATTAACATGTTGTTATCTTGAGATAACTCCTTGTGTTCACAAATTAACTTGTTATCTTGAGATAACTCCTAGTTTTCATAAATTAACATGTTGTTATCTCAAGATAACTCCTAGTTTTCACGAATTAACATGTTGTTATCACGATAACTCTTTGTGTTCACGAATTAACATGTTATTATCTCACGATAACTCCTAGTTTTCACAAATTAACATGTTATTATCTCAAGATAACTCCTAGTTTTCACAAATTAACATGTTATTATCTCAAGATAACTCCTAGTTTTCACGAATTAACATGTTGTTATCTCAAGATAACTCCTAGTTTTCATAAATTAACATGTTGTTATCTTGAGATAACTCCTTTTCTTTACAAATTAACATGTTATTATCTCAAGATAACTCCTAGTTTTCATGAATTAACATGTTGTTATCTTGAGATAACTCCTAGTTTTCACAAATTAACATGTTATTATCTCAAGATAACTCCTAGTTTTCACAAATTAACATGTTGTTATCTTGAGATAACTCCTAGTTTTCACAAATTAACATGTTATTATCTCAAGATAACTCCTAGTTTTCACAAATTAACATGTTATTATCTCAAGATAACTCCTAGTTTTCACGAATTGACATGTTGTTATCTCAAGATAACTCCTAGTTTTCACGAATTAACATGTTGTTATCTCAAGATAACTCCTAGTTTTCATAAATTAACATGTTGTTATCTTGAGATAACTCCTTTTCTTTACAAATTAACATGTTATTATCTCAAGATAACTCCTAGTTTTCATAAATTAACATGTTGTTATCTTGAGATAACTCCTTTTCTTTACAAATTAACATGTTATTATCTCAAGATAACTCCTAGTTTTCATGAATTAACATGTTGTTATCTTGAGATAACTCCTAGTTTTCACAAATTAACATGTTGTTATCTCGAGATAACTGACTTGTTTTTCGAACATTTTGTACAGGCCTTGTGTTCATAAGCCTCTGTGCATTTACATAAGGGTGCTGTCATTATAAATGCTGATGCAGCAGTCGCTGTCGTTAATTTCCATTATTTTAGGTTGATAATTGTTCTGCAGAGGTCAGGAAGATTCTGCACAACTTTCGCTATGAGTTTTCATCAGGAAAACAAGCATCGGAAGACACGGCAAACGCCATAGAGGAATCACAAGTTGAGAACCTGATGGATCTCTTAAGGAAATCTTACAAAGAGGAACAGCGACAACACATTCAGAGTCCGTTGAGTGAAATGCAAGCTCAGCTCAAGGAACAGCATTGCTCGTTGACTGAACAGTTGGTAATTATTCTTATTATCATCATTTATATAGTGCAACCAGTTTCGGCAGCATTTTACAATAAGAAATTTACAAACAAACTTAGAAACCAGATGTAACAGATCTCCATTCCCCAACTCCAACTGGGTCACATCTCTTAATGCCGCTCCCTTTCCGGACCCCCGTTCTCTCACCAGCAATCTTTCGTGTCTTTCTCCAAGCCCTTAGCTGAAGCTTAAGGACGGGTACACTGAAAGCACGAAAGCATTCCCCAGAAATGAGGCAGCACTCAGATCTTGAGGTTTGAACAGTCAGCTTGAACTGAGCCTTTAGTGAGTAATATATACTGTGCCAGGCGGAGACTAGCATCCAATGGAATATAACACCCTGGAGCCTCACTGCACTTCATCATTAATCCCTCACTTGAAATATTACTGACAGTTATTATCGCCTGGTGTCTTGCTGTCTGTGACCTAATTAGACCAGGGATGGGTAAGGGGATTAACTCTGGTCACCAAGATCCATCGCTCAACATACCAACAAACAATAGTAGATTGTGAGGGTAAAATGGGATTCAGGTTATACAGAATCTGATAATGGGGTAGTGTTTGCCAAACAAGACAGACAAAGACCACTCCAACCTTTAACAGATGTAAACATATTCTATATAGTGGGAGTCTGAGGCTACAGTGACCCACACAGTAATCCTATTAGCAGATAGAAACAGATATGCATAGACAATAACGATAATAACAATAACAGTATTCATACATAACAGATGACACAAACATGCCGCACCTAGGATTCTAGGTATAGGGCGACTTCAACATAGGAGATGGCAGGGAAACAATATAGAACATCAGGCCTGCACCTCCCCAAATGCATCTCTAGGTCCGTGTACCCCAAGTTCAATGTGACTACCTTCACACCAGAGGTGAAAGGTGTAGAGGGCCTTGCTCAGAGGAGCTCAAAGTCTTAAGGAGTAGAGGTGGGGGAACGCAAGAAGAGATACCATCTTATTAGTGTTGCAGATTTCTAAAGCTACTGTTTATATCAGAAATGGTGATGGCTTTGGTGGTGACAGCTAGTGGACTGACCAGGAAGCCAGCACCACGCACCTGCGGATAGACCAGGAGATTGCATCAGACCTGTCAGTGGGCGGTAAAGAGGCTGGATCCAGCTGGTGAGTAGGCCGGATGTGGCGCCAGTTGGCTAGCTGACCTGACATCTTTAATGAATCCAACCCATAGAGTTATAGACGTTTTAACGGCTCACTCATTAATACTAAGGGCTCAAGAGAATAGGGCCCAATGATTGCAATATATACCTTAATTTAAGTTTTATTATTTCATTTTATTTATGATATTGTTAGATTGGAGTACATTGGGAATTATTATCGACAATAGTCAACAATCGGCAATGGCAGACGCTTATTTAAAGCACAGGCATGACTAAAATGTAAAAAATAAATACGTTTCACCTATTAAAGACTCCTTTGACACTTTATTTCAGTTGCAGAGCAAGGATACGGTATTGTTTAAAGAGCTGGCAAGGTCTGAAGGCAAAGGTCACATGGAACACGTTGTATGCTTGGTGCTGTCGCAAAGGCACTTACGTCAGGCAATTCTTCTGCAAGAGCCTGGAAAAGCACCAAAACAAGACCAGGAGAAAATAGCACGGAAATGGATAAATTCTGGAGATGACGCCTCATCGGTAACTGTAAGAACTTTTTTTTTTATTATTTTGCTTCTTTTTTTTTTTAATACAGGTGGCCTTGTGGATTGTGTTTTGGAAAGCAAGTCCATAAATATATGATTTACATGCGATAAAAAGTACAGCATCCATAAGGGAAGCACTCTTCCTGTACTAAGCATAAGGGGCGGGTGCTTCTCAAGACAAATACACAACAAACCAATCCAAACAGGATTCAGTCAAGGTTTTAAAAGATTTTTCAACATTTTCAGATTTTTACAGATTTTCCACAGTCAAACTCAGACAATAAATGAGGGGAATTTTGTTCACACAAATAAACGATCATAGGTTGCTTAAGCCTGTCACAGCATCAATGTACCTCAACGATGACAGGTCGTACACTAAACACCTAATGACCGCTTTTATGGGATTAACTCACTCGCCGAGGACAGGTCATTAAATTGTGAGTTTTGAGATGGTATAATGTGTATTGGAATGCTCCCCCCTTGGTTTGTTGTATAATAAGAATGATATAACGAAACGGATGCCAATTTTATGAAATGAAATGCTTTTTATACATAATGATGTCATTTTAATAGATTATTTAAGATACCTTATTTATTTGTGATTTATGTTTTCTGAAGGCCTGCTTGCACGAAGATATTTTTACCGTATTCAACAATAAAAGCGAAGCGAGCTTGTTACTCGTGGAACTACAACACGTGGTAAAAAGAATACAAATGAGAGAACGTCACATTGAACAGATAGCCGAAGAGTTAAAAGAATATTGCGCTGACAAGGTGACGAAGCGAAGAATTTTTGTATTAACGGGAAATAGAGAATGTAACAAAACGAATGCTTTATAAAATATAGATTTTTTTTTATATATCCTGTATATATATATATATATATAAGATAAGTGAAGCGCCAAACCAAACACACCTGAGTGCGGTGTACCTATTCTTTATATATACTGTGTATATACAGTATATATATATATATAGATAAAACAGCGGCAACCTGCACTGGCCATATGAGAAAACTCACCAGATGCCTGGGTGCAAAGCCCAATGGAAAATATGCAAACCAAAACCGGAATGGAAGCACACCAGGACTTCAAAGAAAATAAAGATAAAAAGTAATGTTTAATCAATAATACATTAAAAAGATGCCCAAAAGCATCAAAACCGACGTTTCGGCCCTCACAGGGGCCTTTATCAAGGTAGTGGGCACAAGGTAAATGCCAGGTATAAATAGAGCGTGTGTGAAACATTAGCGAATCACTTACCCAGCTTGTAGCGTGCCGCCTGGCAGGACGCCCGATCCCCAAAGGGCGCGGCGTCCAGCTGTCGGCGGGTACGCATGATGATGACGTCAATACACAGCGACTGCAGCGTCTCAGCTGGAGGGCAACCCGGGGAGACGCGTCTGCGCCGAAGTCTAAAAACAACATTATGGAGGAGGACAATTAGTATGTGATTATGAACACTACAGAACATAGGGAAAAACAACTCAGCAGAAACCAATCTTGCTAAGACGCTTTGAGCAGTATTGAGCATGAATGGCCGGAAGAATATCAACGAGCATGTTCGGCCGTTTGTTGGGTCTGCGCCAAAAATAAACTGTATATAAGAGAGATCAACGGTGTAAGGCAATATAACAAAACACAAGGATCAGAGGCGGTGTTCTCCCAGGTGTTCTCCCAGGTGTTCTCCCAGGTGTTCTCCCAGGCGGTGATGCATCAGTATTTTATTTTATTTTATTTTCATTCTATTTAATTTTTATTTTCATTCATACTCATTCCATCGCCACCGCCTCTGATCCATGTGTTTTTTTATATTGAAAAGACAGAGAACCGGTGCTCGGCGCTCCCGCGTCCACGGTATAAAGGGAATCTCTTCCGTATAGAGAAAAAGATATACGTTATAACATAGGGTAAATATTTCACTGTCGTGGACAATTCATAGTTCGTCGGAGTATTCCTAAAAGGAAAAAAAATGTATAATAGTGAAGTCCAGCTTTCACAAAAATGAAAAAGTGTGGGGGGGGGATGGATCCACTCACACTTTCCAGAGCCTCGTTAGGCTCGATCACCTCGCCTGCGGGTGTTTCACACGGCTCACCCGATAGCCCTCAGTGGTTGTCTCGTCTTGTAGTCTTGGTATCCCTTCAGGATCCTAGGTAGTCCACAGGTCCTCCAATGGTTGAGTACTGAGGGCCATTGGTACTCAACCATTGGAGGACCTGTGGACTACCTAGGATCCTGAAGGGATACCAAGACTACAAGACGAGACAACCACTGAGGGCTATCGGGTGAGCCGTGTGAAACACCCGCAGGCGAGGTGATCGAGCCTAACGAGGCTCTGGAAAGTGTGAGTGGATCCATCCCCCCCCCCACTTTTTCATTTTTGTGAAAGCTGGACTTCACTATTATACATTTTTTTTCCTTTTAGGAATACTCCGACGAACTCTGAATTGTCCAAGACAGTAAAATATTTACCCTATGTTATAACGTATATCTTTTTCTCTATACGGAAGAGATTCCCTTTATACCGTGGACGCGGGAGCGCCGAGCACCGGTTCTCTGTCTTTTTTGTTGTATTTGGTGTGGTTTGGGACTGCACTTTTGGTGCTCTTGGCGACGGGGTTCACGTTTCATTTTGCTCTGAGTGTCTGTTCTCCACATTTTTCCACTGTTTTTTTATATTGCCTTACACCGTTGATCTCTCTTATATACAGTTTATTTTTGGCACAGACCCAACAAACGGCCGAACATGCTCGTTGATATTCTTCCGGCCATTCATGCTCAATACTGCTCAAAGCGTCTCAGCAAGATTGGTTTCTGCTGAGTTGTTTTTCCCTATGTTCTGTAGTGTTCATAATCACATACTAATTGTCCTCCTCCATAATGTTGTTTTTAGACTTTGGCGCAGACGCGTCTCCCCGGGTTACCCTCCGGCTGAGACGCTGCAGTCGCTGTGTATTGACGTCATCATCATGCGTACCCGCCGACAGCTGGACGCCGCGCCCTTTGGGGATCGGGCGTCCTGCCAGGCGGCACGCTACAAGCTGGGTAAGTGATTCGCTAATGTTTCACACACGCTCTATTTATACCTGCATTTACCTTGTGCCCACTACCTGGATAAAGGCCCCTGAGTGGGCCGAAACGTCGGTCAGTGTGATTGGGCACTTTTTAATGCGTCTCCAATAAAAGCATCACTTTTTACTTTATTTCTTAAGTCCTGGAGTGAGTCCTTCTCTGTGGATTTTATATATATACAGTGTATATATATAGATATACTTTTTCATTTTTTTTTAAAACCTATTCCAGGTTGAGAATCCCTTATCTGAAATGGTAGGGATCAAAAGTGTTTTGGAATTTTAAATTTTTTGGGGGGGATTTTGGAATATTTGCATGTAATAATAATGAGATATCTCGGGGATGGGAGCAAAGCCTAAACAGGGAATCCATTTATGTTTCATGCACACCTTATACAGACAGCCTCAAGGGCATTTTGTACAATACTTATAATAATATGGTCCCCATCACATGAGGTCACGTGCAGAATTTTCCATCGGTGGTGTCATTTCGGCGTACAGTAAGTTTTGGTAATTTGGAGCATTTTAGATTTCAGATTTTCAGATAACCCCAAATTATTATTCATTAAGAGTTCTTTAATACTATTAGAAGAGTGAAAACGCATTAATTATGTGCCTATGTTTTATGAATTTTAAGGTCCATATTCTTCCATTTGTTGAAGACGCTCATCATTTAGCCCATGAACTTCATACATTCAGAGAACAGAAGATGAAGCAGCTCAGTGGAGAACTGAAAAAGCTTTCTTATTTACCAAGAGACAGAGAAAAGGTAACAGAATTCAACACATCATACTGTTTGCTGTCAGTGAGGCTGGGTTCACACCTAAGCGTTTTACAGCGCATTCCTACGCGCTGTAAAACCCTCAAACAGTGAAATACCATTATGCCCTATGTGGGCATATCACACCTGGCCGTTTATCAGCGCGCATGAACGCGCTGATAAACAGACGACGCACAAAGAAGTTCGGGAGCTTCTTTGGTGCAGATATACGCGCGTTCGCGGCCATAGAGATTGACGTGAACGCGCGTTTGCGCGTTTCCCAATTCACAAACGTGCGTTTTCGCATACTGCGTGCGTGCGTTCTTTGGTTCGTGCACAGGGAGGTCTTTTTCATTGGTCGCCTCCATAATTAAGACAGTAATTTCCTATTGGACACCTCCGTAGTCAATCACAAAACGCACATACAACGCGCGTACAACGCGCGTTTCATTTTTGCAACACGCTCGTGAAACGCAAGGAAAACGCCGGTGAAAAACACGCGTTAAAACGTGCGTATTAAAAACGCTTAGGTGTGAACTAGGCTTGTGCACCGATTTTTTTTTAGGTTCGATTCGGTTAGATTTTTCGGATTTTTAAACTTTTCGATTCGGCTCGTTTCGACCGATTTCGGTTTCGATTCGATTCGGTTCGGCCCGTTTTTCGGGTACATTTTTTTTCGGAATTTCGACCATTTTTCGTATTTTCGTGTCACTGTGCTCGGTTTTTGTATCGACTTTTCGTAATTTCGGAAATGTTCGTTTTTCAGAATTGCACATTTTTCGGAATATCGACCATTTTTCGTATTTTTCGTGTCATTTTGCCCGTTTTTTGTATCGACTTTTCGTTTTTTCGAAAAATTTTCGTTTTTCAGAAAATTTTCGTTTTTACAAAATTTTCGTTTTTCGGAAAATTTTCGTTTTTCGGAAAATTTTCGTTTTTCGGAAAATCTGTTCTCCTCGTTTGACACATTTCAAGTCCATTCGAAAAATCCGAAAATATTTTGTTTCGGCTCGGAAAACTTTTCGGATCTGCCATTTTCGGATCTAAAAATTTTCGGAAATTCGGCCGCATCCGAAAACACGAATCGGGAAATTTCGTGAAAATTCCGAAATTCCGAAACCCGAAACGCACATCCCTAGTGTGAACCCAGCCTAAGTGACATTTGATACACCACGTTCCACCCCATTACTTTTCCTATTAATATGTAATTAGTGAGTGGAAATCTTTAAAGAAACGTGTGTAGAAAAACCATTTCATCACTTTCTAGGGTCCTGGCAAACGTATCTCCAAACAGGATTCAGTTAAAATGCATTAAGGGCTCTATGAAATTCTTCGCGCAAACGTTAACGTGCACGCAAAAACGCGAGGGGAAAACCCTTTGCGCTGAACGACGTATTATGACGTTCGCGCACAAAATGCGCGTTAACGTCTGACGCTGGTGACCCCGCGCGAACCCTTTGCGAGCGCAATTTAGTGCGCGCATCCTATACTTAACATTGTGAGCGCAAAGGCGTTTGTGCGCTGGCGCGCGCTTGGTATTACAATCTTAGCGCAAAAATTAACAGACAATGTTTGCGCGCATAATTTTAACGTCTTTGAAAAGCTGGTGGTAACGGCAAATTGTGACAACCTGACCGTACCAAACTGCGGATTCGCAACGGAGAACGTCGATGCGCACGTTATTTTTACTCGAACCGTCAAAAATAACGGCCACTGCCTTGTCTTCCGTCAGAACGTACTTCTGTTTTGCGCAGTCCGCACAAAAATGCGTTCGTCTGACAGACTCTGACAGTTAAAAATTACTTTGCAATCACTGATTTCTGCGCGCAACGATTGCACGCAGTTTTGCGCATTGGTTTTACGAGCGCAATTTCCTGACGGATGAAAAAATGCGCGAGGAATGTAATTCCAGCGGTGATTTTCGTGCGTTAACGTTTAATGCTTCGCGCAATGAATTTAATAGAGCTCTAAATCTTTCAAGGTTGAATCCTTATATACAGTGACAGAGAAACATGATATTCAATAGTAATGTCGCCCCCTTGTGGACACAGATAAAAGCAACTCAAAGATTAAGTCACAAATTTTTAAAAAAGAACGCTCCTGTTCGGGTGCTTCTAAATTCAAAGCATCTTTTGCGGATGCATTTTTCTCGAGCATTCAAACATTTTCAAATGCAATTGATGATTTTGAACGTTTCTCAGACACGGTCAACTTTTAGGATTAGGGATACTCTTAGGGTTGGTCTTAGCTTTGGACTAGGGTTAATACAGGGTTAAGGTTTGTAATTACTACTTGTGCCTGTTTCATTGTTAGGGTTACTTTTAGTGTATAGTGTTATCATTTTTATTCTTTGTTTATAAGTATTGCAACAACATATTCTGCAGTGTTAGGGGAATCCTCAGGGTTAGGGTGAGTTTTAGGGTTTTGTAAATACTACTTGTGCTTGTTAGGGCTAGAGTTACATTTAGGGTTATTACCCACTGTTTATGGTATTGTGGATAATCGTTTTGGGGTTAGTATTAGGCTTAGAGTTTGTAATTACTACTTGTTCTTGGTTATGGTTAATTTAAGGGTTAGGGTTAGTTTTAGGGTTAGTATTAGAGTTAGGATTTGTAATTACTACTCGTCTTTGGTTATGGTTAATTTAAGGGTTAGGATTAGTGTTCTAGGCTAAGTATTAGAGTTAAGATTTGTAATTTCTACTCGTGCTTGGTTATGGTTAATTTAAGGGTAGGGTTAGGTTTAGGCTAAGTATTAGAGTTAGGATTTGTAATTACTACTTGTGATTGTTTTAGAGTTGGGGTTAGTATTAGGGTTAAGATTTGAAATTACTACTCGTGCTTGGTTATGGTTAATTTAAGGGTAGGGTTAGTTTTAGGCTAAGTATTAGAGTTAGGATTTGTAATTACTACTTGTGATTGTTTTAGAGTTGGGGTTAGTATTAGGGTTAAGATTTGAAATTACTACTCGTGCTTGGTTATGGTTAATTTAAGGGTAGGGTTAGGTTTAGGCTAAGTATTAGAGTTAGGATTTGTAATTACTACTTGTGATTGTTTTAGAGTTGGGGTTAGTATTAGGGTTAAGATTTGAAATTACTACTCGTGCTTGGTTATGGTTCATTTAAGGGTAGGGTTAGTTTTAGGCTAAGTATTAGAGTTAGGATTTGTAATTACTACTTGTGATTGTTTTAGAGTTGGGGTTAGTATTAGGGTTAAGATTTGTAATTATTACTTGTGATTGTTTTAGAGTTGGGGTTAGAATTAGGCTTAGAGTTTGTAATTACTACTTGTGCTTGTTATGGTTAATTTAAGGGTTAGGGTTAGTATTAGAGTTATGATTTGTAATTACTACTTGTGCTTGGTTATGATTAATTTAAGGGTTAGGGTTAGGATTAGAGTTAGGATTTGTAATTACTACTTGTGCTTGGTTATGGTTAATTTAAGGGTTAGGGTTAGTATTAGAGTTAGGATTTGTAATTACTACTTGTGCTTGTTTTACAGTTAAGGTTACTTTTAGGGATATCATTATTTGTTTATTTGTATTGCACCAACATATTCCAGTGTTAAGGTTATGGTAACATTTAGGTTTAGGGTTAGGTTTACCTGTAACCATAAACACTAACTAAAATCCTGCACCATTCTTGCTTAATTTTTAGGCAAATGATTCTGATTAATTTCAGAAGTGTCCGAAACCAAGCGTCTTTTTTCAGTCTGTGATATATACATCACGTCATCTTTATTAAGCCTTCAAAACCACAAACCTTGAAACACCAATGATGTGGGTGCTGTGAGTTCCCGTGGGTAAATCACTGTTCGAAAATTCCCAAAAGTCACCACGAACTGACCAGCCAGAAAATATAACATAGGCTAAATTTAATCTGTAATTTAACCTAGATCTACCCCTTTTTAATCTAATATCATTTTCCAGCTAATAATTCTTTAAGAAGCAAAATTTAGACTTGTTGTAAGAAAAGAAAAAAAACAAATATTTTGCCAAAACCTGGAATTATCTGAACAGAATTCATTTTCCAAACACTTTACCATTTGTAAGACTTCATCATTGGATGGAGAAGAAGAATTCAGTAAAGAGGAGTCATTGCTCGGCACATTACAAAAGAAGCAGGCGGAGGTGGAACAAGTCTACAGGAAGCAGGTCTCGGCAGAACGTCTAAAGCTGCAGGACCGATTAGAACGTGGAGAACTGAACACATTCTTGAAGCAGGTATATAAAAAATGGTAAAACGCGTCTGTGCACAATACGGAACTTGGCTTCTGTTGGTCTGATCACATCATTTTGGCAAGAAAACGCCACCCTGCCAATTCAAATTAAATGAAACAGATGCTGCCTGACTATCCCATGAAACCTGATGGGGTTGTGATGTTTAGAGGGTATCTAGAACCACCCATTAGGGAAGTGATGAGCAGGGAACAGGCCCTGGTCAACTTCCATATGGACTGATATATGTTTGTATGATGGTCTGGTGGGTTGGCGCTCATAGATCTGTTGAGTGTGTGATCACTGGCCAGCGGCTGCTGAACTCTCAGTTGGTTGGAGTTTGGTCGGACATTATACAGACCCTACAAGGGTTCCTATTGGCTCTGAGTGTCTCTTTACTTTTTTGTCATTCAGAGCTGAATCTGGATTTAACTCATATATCCATAAAGATTATAGATTCTTTTGATCTTTGCGCGAAGAATGTAATAGAGCCCATACTCTGGGCAATCGAGCCAGGATCGGGGACATCAAAGGGCATGTGGAGTGGAGTCTATGATATCAAAAAAACATCCCAAATATACCAAAAGTCACGGCGTGTTGATGGGACACCAGTCAACTGCTGTTTATTGGACTGAACGTTGCACTCAAAGAAGCCGCCAACCTTTTCTAATCTGTTTTTCCTCATTTCCAATCCACAGGATCTCATCAAGGAACACGACGAAACGGTAACATTCTTAGAAAGAACTTTTCAGAGAGATCTTGAATTGCTGAAAACAAAACTAGACGAAATAAAGAAGAACGAAGAGGAAATCCATGACGCAGACGTCAAGGAACCATCCGGAAACTGCTGCGCAGGGAGCGACGACCAGAGCATCCTAACTCTCCTAGCAGAGAGTGTGTATTCATACGGTATTTGGTAAAATATTGAGACCATAAATGCATATTGGACATTTTAGATTTGAAAGGATGCACCACCAAAAAAACACCAAAAACTCTAAGCTTTAATATTCCAAAGAATTCCTGGAAAGCTCATTTTTATCTGCCGGGTGTATGAGTGTATTTTCATTTTTTTTTTTCATCAAGCTAAAAGAAATAAAAAAAGTAGAAAATGAAATGTACACATCAACTAACACCCTTGTTAATAAATAAAGGGCCCTATTACATTCTTTGTGCCAAAACGCTCGCACAGTGCGTTAATTTGCGCGTGAAGCGTTAAACGTAAACGTGCGTAAATTAACGCTGGTATTACAATCCGCACACATTTTTTCATCCGTTGAAAAATTCCACGCGTAAAACGGACATGCAAAACCGCGCGCGCTTTAACGTTGCGTGCAGAAATCAGTGTGCGGACTGTCTTTTTCACGCGATTCAGCCAATCAGATTTAAGAACCACAATTGTCTCCCGTACGTTTTTGCATCTGTCAAAATCAATCTGAGCATATATGCTGCAGCAATAATAAAAACACGCACAACTTCTAATTTTTATTGTTTGGGTATGTGTAGAATGTGTAACTATACTGTGCTGTATATTATTTTTGGGCTGGTGTATTTGGGTTTGGCCAGGACGTTCAGATTTGCCATTAACACCGGCTTTTAGGAGTCATTAAAATTATGCGCGCAAACGCTGTGCGTTAAAAACTACGCATAGATTGTGATACCATCCGCGTACCAGCGCACAAACGCATTTGCGCTCACAATGTTAAGTATAGGACGCGCGCAGTACAGTAAGCTCGCAAAGGGTTTGCACAGGTTCACCCGCGTTAGACGAATGTGCGTGCTTGTGGCGCTGACTTTGTAATACGACGTTCAGCGCAAAGGGTTTTGTCCCTCGCGTTACTGCGTTTTTGCGCACGCGTTAATGTTTGCGTTAAGAATGTAATAGAGCCCAATGTGTCTGGTTTTAACCCTTTCACTGCTGAAGACGTGTGGGGCACGTCCTCATTGATGCACGTTACATGCTGAGGACGTGCCCCACACGTCATCAGCTGTGCGGGACCCCCGGCGGAGATACTCACCTCTCTGTTTGGGGTCCTGCGGTGTTCTGACTTCAGCGTCCTCAGACGCTGAAGTCCAGCTCCTCCCGGCGTAAATGACGTCATCGTGCTTGGCGCGATGACGTCATTTCCAGGCAACCCCCCGGCAATGCCGAGAGATAGCCTGGAAGGGAGGGGGGGATCCGTTCGGTGACTAGGTACAAAGTAAAAGAAATAATAAAAAAAATTATAATAAAAATAAATAAATGAAAAAAAAAAAAAACATGGTTTTTTTGTGTGTTGTTTTTGTTAATGCAGCAATATTGTTCACATTTCAATTATAATGCGAACAATGATGCTGCACTAATGATTTTTTTTCTATGGGGTGCGTTTGCTAAAAATCACGTAAATCCCCCCACAAAATGTAACAAGTCCCCATTTCAAATTTTTGTACAAGCGCACCCCATAGAAAACATAACCGCAAACGCTCATGTGATAAAATGTGAAAAAAAACACTTTACACACTGCAGATGATTAAAACGCAATTTTTATTGTATTTTTTGTTATAATATACAGACAGGACATGACGTATACATATAAAAATGATATATTATGAATCTGCGGAGTCTGCCGGAAAGAACGATATATAATATGTCTGGGTCATTTATTAAAATATGGCTTCAAATCGCGTTTAAACATGATGAGCGAAAGCGGTAAAAATGAGCTCAGCACACAGCGGTGAAATGCCTCAGCAGTGAAGGGGTTAAACAAGATACACTATATTGTCAAACGTATTCGCTCACCCATCCAAATAATCAGAATCAGGTGTTCCAATCACTTCCATGGCCACAGGTGTATAAAATCAAGCACCTAGGCATGCAGACTGTTTTTACAAACATTTGTGAAAGAATAGGTCGCTCACAGGAGCTCAGTGAATTCCAGCGTGGAACTGTGATAGGATGCCACCTGTGCAACAAATCCAGTCATGAAATTTCCTCGCTCCTAAATATTCCACAGTCAACTGTTAGCTGTATTATAAGAACGTGGAAGTGTTTGGGAACGACAGCAACTCAACACAAAGTGGTAGGCCACGTAAACTAACGGAGCAGGGTCAGCAAATGCTGAGGCGCATAGTGCGAAGAGGTCGCCAACTTCATGTGGCCTTCAGATTAGCTCAAGAACAGTGCACAGAGAGCTTCATGGAATGGGTTTCCATGGCCAAGCAGCTGCATCCAAGCCATACATCACCAAGTGCAATGCAAAGCGTCGGATGCAGTGGTGTAAAGCACGCCGCCACTGGACTCTAGAGCAGTGGAGACGCGTTCTCTGGAGTGATGAATCGTGCTTCTCAATCTGGCAATCTGATGGACGAGTCTGGGTTTGGCGGTTGCCAAGAGAACGGTACTTGTCTGACTGCATTGTGCCAAGTGTAAAGTTTGGTGGAGGGGGATTATGGTTTCGGGTTGTTTTTCAGGAGCTGGGCTTGGCCCCTTAGTTCCAGTGAAAGGAACTCTGAATGCTTCAGCATACCAAGACATTTTGGACAATTCCATGCTCCCAACTTTGTGGGAACAGTTGGAGCTGGCCCCTTCCTCTTCCAACATGACTGTGCACCAGTGCACAAAGCAAGGTCCATAAAGACATGGATGACAGAGTCTGGTGTGGATGAACTTGACTGGCCTGCACAGAGTCCTGACCTCAACCCGATAGAGCACCTTTGGGATGAATTAGAGTGGAGACTGAGAGCCAGAGCTTCTCGTCCAACATCAGTGTGTGACCTCAGAAATGCACTTCTGGAAGAATGGTCAAAAATTCCCATAAACACACTCCTAAACCTTGTGGACAGCCTTCCCAGAAGAGTTGAAGCTGTTATAGCTGCAAAGGGTGGAGCGACGTCATATTGAACCCTATGGATTAGGAATGGGATGTCACTTAAGTTCATATGCGAGTCAAGGCAGGTGAGCCAATACTTTTGGCAATATAGTGTACATTGAGATGGAAGTATTTATCGGCCTGTCAAAAAGTGCATATAGTATGGAAAAATGCTGTAGGGATTCTACAGGAGTGTTTCTAAACCATGGTCCTCAGGTACCCTAAAAAGGCCAGGTTTGCAGGATATGTGAAGCACAGCACAGGTGATATGATTTGCTGCTCAGTGATTGCAGGATTCAGTTTGCATTTCCCGAAGGTGATCCTTAAGGCTAGGGTCAGACGAGCGCGTTTTCTACGGACTGTGCGCCCGTGCAGTACGGACGCACTTTTTGACAGAAGACGCAGTAGTGGCCACACAGTACATTTTTGTGAATGACGTTGTTTTTGACGGATGTAGGAGGGAAAATAAATAAAAATGAAAAAACATTTTGTCCGTCAAAAATGCTGGATGTAAAATGTCTGACCACGTTTCATCACTCACACACAAAGCTATGCGGACGTTGCGCACTCCACATGTCCGTTCTAGCAGTACTACGTTCTTGCTAACCTGCGTCCGTTTGCCGCATCCGTCATGGCTACTGTTAAGTGATTTTTTTATAAAACCACTGGTTCCTTCCTGGCAGTGGTTTTACGGAAAACTATCTGGTAGTGAATGGGGTTAATGGGGCAATACTGTGCAAGCATGGTAGACAGGGCTGCCATCACCAATCGTGGGGCCCCTTACTGTACCACTGCCATCCCTCAGGTTCCCATATCAGTAAACTAACAGGGTTATCCAAAGAGATTCGAAAAGTCACCGCACGTTCGGTGACTTTTCGTTCTCTTCAATTCGGTTCCTTTTGCCGATTGCATTTCGGTGACCCTGCGGTGTATTCAGCAAACACCACAGGGTCCCCGAATTGCAGGGAAAAGCTGCCGAAAACCTGACGAAAACTAACCGAATGCACGCTGAAAACAAGCAAAAACATCTGGATTAACCTTCGAAGAGGAGCCGAACAGGAGCCGAAAAGGAGCCGAATCACACAGAGCCGAATCAGCTGTGACGTAGAGGAGGCAGTGAATAAATTAGAAAAACCATTTGTATGAATCTGGGAAAAAGAAACGCTGTTTGCAAAGAAACTACTGAGCGAAAATGTCTGAAATTTTAACAGGAGGTCCAGGGAATGATAATAAAGAGGGCTGTTACAAAAAAAATAAGCAAACTGAAAAAAAAAAAAAAATCGGACTTTTAATTTTTTTTTAAAAAATTCAGAAAAATGCTTAAAGTATCCTAAAAAATCTATAAATAAAGAGACTTTTTGCTGCAGAATTTTATAATGAACGGTTTATTAGATATTGAATTAAAACGGGAATATTTTTAACATTGAAGCCTATGGGATTCTCCTGAATAAATTTGCCGATTAAACCACCGAATGGCAGGGCATTAGGGAACCTTTCACTGCTGGTTTGTGTTCTCTGAATAGCCGAAGCAGTGCTTTTTGATGGGGATTTCACTGCCCTCGAACAGGGACCGAACAGGCACCGTATGTGCAGGCAATTCGACAGGATTTGGCGAATTGCCTGCTCTCTGGATAGCCGAATGGCCAGGAAAGGTACCGAACGCTGATTTTCAGCGTTCGGTTACCTTTCTCAAGCAATTCGAATCTCTTTGGATAACCCTGTAAGAATAAAACATTTCACTCCTCATTTTCCCGAGAGTGGGCTAAATCCCCAGAAAATGGATAGAACGTGTTCCCTGTTGGTCTGGGGGGCTCGCATTCGGTCAGCACTTGCATCTGGTGAAGGCCTTGCTAATCATTCCTTTAGGGATGAGTGGAAATGCTTTTGTAGCGCTGTGTTAAAAATCTTGCTGTGGCAGTACCTATTTTTGGCCACAAGATGGAGACTATCGCGATCAGAGATACTGGACATTGGGACTACAATGTCCGGCATGCTTTGCGAGGAGACAGGAAGTGGGTGGGGACTGGAGACTTACATCCTCCACCTCGTGGAGAACGCGCCAGAGCGCGCCAGGGAAGGAAAGAGAACAGACGCATTGAAGAGATCACGAGAGGGCCTAGGCCAGAGACCAAGAGAGACCTGTTAGTCCAGAGAGGATCACCTAATCTGAAGAGAAGGAGATCCACCGGAATCCAGACATTGCTGCAGACCGGAGGAATCGAACGGAGAGCAGGCGGTGAGCTGGATGAGCTGTGTGGAGTCAGACAACGGATCCGGCCGCTAGTATTCCCAGTCAAAATCGGGTGGAGAGACGTCCTGGGTCAGTGGAGCTTAAAGAAATCGTCGGATGGGTGAGAGGCCTCCAAGGCTGTTTGTATGATTAAAGGACGCTCTGCTGTTTTCTCTTTAAAGTCCACAGGGCCCCAACTGACTAGTCGAAGATCTTCCTTTAATAAACTCACTGGCCAGTTGAACAGTACCCGGGTACCACACACACATATACACCTTTCACATTCTGGGACTTAACTTGTGCAGGACTCATTTCCTTCTACGAATCGGAACAAGGGGTTAAAAGATAAAGATACGTTCCGAATATATTTTTCTCTTTTCCGCTGCGCGTTTACCGTAATACGAAAGGATTGTATGTTTGGGGTTTTGCTACGTGTCCCCTTTTTCTGAACTATCGGGAAATTGCATTGCTTTTATGTTCGGTTGCGAATATTTTATTTTCCGAAATACGAAGCCTCGTGTTTCGTTTTTTTTCCGCTACGCGTTTTACCGTGATACGAAAATACTGTAATAATACTTGTGAATACCGTGTCTTAACATCTGCTCAAATATTTTAGTAAACTATATAAATATGAAAACTCACAACTGTGTTGGAGTATATTTATTCCCTAGTGTGGGGAGACTGACCCGTGGTTCATTTTCAGCGGCTCCTCCGGGAGTGAGCGCTACACTTTGATGGGTCCCAGATGTTGCGTCCTGTCGGGAGCTTTCTATCTATTTCTGGGTGGAATGGAGGGGCCCTTACATTTGTGTCAATAAGACAAGCTGCAAAGGATTTGGCAAGGACCAGGACCCCTGGAGCCACTGGGCCCCTTAACATGTCATGGGCAGTCACCCCTGATAAGAAATAAAGGGTGTCATCTGCGCTTATTCTTCCTATAACACCATGTGAAACAAAACACAATTAGAAGCTTTGGTTTACTTGAATGGCCATTGAAGTGTAAGCTCACATGGGATCAAAAAACAAAGCCACGGAACAGAATATGCTGCAAACATGACCTGGCTGGAGTTACATTCAAACATACATAGTACAGGAAGAGCGGGGTCTCACCTATTCCCCACTGGGGCGGCTGCAACCACCAAATGTATCCAACCCAGCAACATGTATAAAACATAACAAGAAAAAAGGGTGTTATCTGCCCTTATTCCTATAACACCTTGTGAAACAAAACACAATTAGAGGTTTTAGTTTACTCAAATGGCCATTGGAGTGTAAGCTCACCTACCAATGTCAAGGCACCTCTAGTGAAGGTGAGTTCTAAACAATGAAACCACGGGCTGCTTTCTAGCAAGCCACATATGCTCATGCTGCTTTTCAGTCATGAGGAAGACTGGTGGGCTTTCATTTATATCTCCCAGGAACAAATCCACCATGGGATCTGTCCACCTTTTTTCTTGTTATGTTTTATACATGTTGCTGGGCTGGATACATCTGGCAGTTGCAGCCGCCCCATTGGGGAAAAGGCGCGACACTGCTCTTCCTGTACTATTTCACCCCTGATGGTAGGTATTATAATTTGACATAATTGGACAATAGGGCTCCAATATAAACATAGCACCACTAAATTATAGGTGAGTTTGATTTGTCCCTTATTTCCAGATGTCAAGTGTTTAATCTTCCTAAATCATATAAGCCACATACTAAGCATCAGCGATACTCACCTAATAAATCACTGCATGAACATGATGTAATGACTAATACTTATACTGTGTCTTTCTGATTATTGACTCTTTCTTCATGTCTCCTTAGATGTCAACATTTTTCAACAAGCAGAACAAGTAGCAGCTTTAAGAACAGCCCTTTTAGGACCTCGGCTTTACTGCTCTAGTGTCACACCAGGTTTGCTTATACCTGCACTTTATTAAATTTAAATACATTGTATTTTTATTAAATTTTAATTAAATTGGATGTATTACAATACAAACAGAAGTAAACGATGTTTCAGTTTCACAGTCTAGAAAAAGTAAAATGCCATACTGATCTCTAGACAGAGGTAACGGTTTATTGACGATATAATTGTATGGGAATAGGAATCTAGGAGAACAGTTGATTCAGTTCTTTATGTATCTCCAAAGTAGCATTTATCACTTCCTGAAAATCCTGGAAGATCTTCTGCTAGATTATTGCTCACCAATATATTAAGTATTCCCAGAAAGATCCCTTATTCACGTCAATACACTTACGTTATGTGGCCTTTATCTAAGAAGCTGTCAACTCCACGACTTCCACGTCCTCAGCCCTTGCCTTAGCCCTTAGGTCTGTAAGAGATGAATACAAGTGTGTGGGTAGTTTTGTATTTTACGTGTATGTTGGAGATGTAGGGGATGGAACCACAGGAGTATTCCCCACTTGCAGTGGTATCAGTGTAAGGTGGGGGACAGGCTGACCAAAAGTGGGACATGTTGACCAAAAACTCCACGCACTTTCTCATATACTTCTTGTTCCAACTAGGGTCAGGTCCATACTTTACCCAGTAGGGGGCTTTCAAGCACAGACCTTTGTTCATGTCTATGTATGGAGGGCATAAGGTCCCTTCTGTCAGGAGCAGGTTGGGCCCCCGGCTACCCGTTGCTCCAAACCCGCCATGTTGTCTGTAAAGGGATGGCATTAAAGGCGCCACATACAAATAATTTTCTATCTTTCTTTGTTACCACAGACAGAGATACCACAAACGTAACAGAGACCTCTCCTGTCCTGGCTCTACTCAAAGACGTGGACTCACAACTGAGAGTGAACGCTGAGACTGCTCGAATCATTGATGGAATTACAGAGTCACGTAGAGGTTCTGAATGTTTATTTTTCTTTCTCTAATAGTCTAACAGGAGAACTGGCTGTCCTTGATGTCAAAACCCATGTATAGGAAATAGTACATATAATATTGATAATCCAGTGGACAGTATTACCTTATTCCCCCGAGTATCTTTCCATCACTTGCTCCTCACTGTGTGGCTTTGGCAATAGAATGGAGTGAATGGGTCAATCACCGACTCATATCATTGTATTGTGTGGGATGTATTCAAAGGACATCACCAGGGGTAGATTAGAACATTCCCTCCTCCACTCCACTGAATGCGACATACTGTAGATTAGATAAACCACATCAGTAAAGTAATTTTTTTGCACAGATTTTGGTCAATGTGGCATCGTGGGGAAAATCTAAAAAATGGAAACAAAATATTAAAAAGCTAACTTTATGTTTTTCTTTTTACATGCAATTACTTCAAACAAAGAAAAACCGACAGCAGCATGTGGTTTATAATGTGTTTTTATAATGTGGTTTTGTTTGTAATGCACAAGTAATCTAGTTACAGCGTATGTTAATGATGGTGTCACTTCAAATATTTGTAGAACACACTGACATGTTGTTTGACTTTTAAACGTCTTTGAGTTTGAGTTTCATGAAATTGATTCTATCGTGGAATTTTTTTTATTAACATTAAATTAGGTCAAACGAGTGAATCAGGGGAACAACATGTTATTGCCGTGGAACTCAGATATTAAAAGCTGATGAAGAAAGATAAACATGTTTTAATTTACTCTGCAGCTTCTCCTGTCACTCTTTGGATTTTCATTTTGTGAAATGCCAGCGTTTGTCGGGCTGCACTACCGATTTTTGCCGGTATTTACCAGACTGGCAAACACGGCGTTTAGTGATTAACCCCTTTCATAAAATAAATTTATCAACATGCGTCTCTCTCTTTTTAAACAAAGGAAACGCTTTCCGAGACATATTGGATTTACAGTTGATAACCAAGGGAGAACTAACCGTGGTGAACGAGGAAGACCTCACTCCGAGAGAGGCGGTGATCTATCAGTATGGTATTTACATCCTGGAACTCCTGAAGCCCCGACTCGATGTAAGTACATACATTTCTTTTACCTTATAGAGCAACTTCTTAATATTCCTCAATTTAATCCCAAATCATATATTTGTTACACATGCGCAGGAGGACACGTCCCGTGTCTGAATATTTTTGGTAATGCGATATAAAAGGTTATAGTAAAAAGTATGAATAAATGCAGCATTTCCATATATTCTGCAATTATTTATAAGGCGTCAGTGCGTTCTGAACTAGGAGCGACAGTTGATAAAAGTTATATTGACAAATGTAAAAATTTAAAATATTTTATCATTATTTTAGTGATACATTCAGGGTAAGTCAAAGAGAATCGAAAAGTCACCGCACGTTCTGTGACTTTTCGTTCTCTTCAATTCGGCACGATTTGGCGATCCCATTTCGGCAACCCTGCGGTGTATTCAGCAAGCACCACAGGGCCGACGAAGCGCAGGGAGAAGCTGCCGCAAACCCGACGAAAACTAACCGAAAAAAACCCAGCGAATGCACGCCGAAAACCCGCAAAAACATCTGGATTAACCCACCGAAAATGCCAGAAAAACTCAAGCAGGAGCCGATCACACGCAGCGAAGCCGCTGGAAAAAGCCGACACCGCAGACGAATGGAGTGAATAAATTAGAAAAACAGTTTGCATGAATGTTTGAAAAGTGAAACGCTGTTTGCAAAGAAACTATTGAGCGAAAATGTGTGAAATTTACATATGATCCAATGAATGATAATAAAAAGGGCTGTTACAGGAAAAATAAGTAAAGTTTTTAAAAAAACAAAACAAAATCGGAAATTTTTTTCTAAAAAAAATCCAGAAAAATGCTTAAAATATCCTAAAAAATCTATAAATAAAGAGTCTCTTTATTTATGTAGAATTTTATAATCAATGGTTTATTAGATATTGTATTAAAACGGGAATATTTTTAACATTGAAGCCTATGGGATTCGCCTGAATAAACCTGCCGAATTAAACCACCGAATGGCAGGGGATTTTGGGAACCTTTCACTGCTGGTTTGTGTTCTCTGAATAAACGAAGTATTGCTTCTCTATGGGGATTCACTGCCCTCGAACAGGCACCGAACAGGCACCGTATGTGCAGGCAATTCGCCAAGATTTGGCGAATTGCCTGCCCCTGAATAGCCGAATGGCCAGGAAAGGTAACCATACGCTGAATTGCAGCGTTTGGTTACTGTTCTCCAGCAATTCGGATCTCTTTGAATAACCCTGATTGTATCTCCTTTTCCTCAACAGGTTGCTAAACTTGATTTATGTGTTGCCAGTAGTTTTCCGGAAAATTGCCACGAAGGAAATGCTTTTATGAACTCTTTCTTCTACCAGGTAAGTCAATCGAAGGGACTTTCATTTGGGTTTTGAACTTTTCCTGAATTAATAAGAACCGTAAATAAATAATAAGTTCGTTCACATCACTGGCCGTTTCACTAGATCGTGCGTATATCCAGGTAACTCTGCTTGCAAACGTTCGCTACTAATTACTATTTGTGTGATTTCCGCAGACAGCTGAAGACAAGCTTTATGTATCTCGTCAATATCTGCAGTGTGTCGGGAGTTTCGTTTTATTGCTTGTTCACTGCACGTCTCACATCGCCTGCGGAGAACACGGTGACGACTCAGATCCCTTCTTCCTCAGGGCTTTTTATCAGGTATGTATGTCACGCTCACAGGGTTATTCTCAAAGTTGTAACTAGGGATGTGCATGGCTGAAAAATTAGTTTAGTTTTGTTTCGTTACGTTTTTAAATCATTTCGTTTTCGGAATTAGGTAACTAATTTCATTTCGTATTTCATTTAGTTTCAGATCGATTTGAAATATCGAATCGATTCAAATTTCATATATAACAATTCGATAGTTGATATCAATTCGAATTTTGCATCACTAGGTAAAATCCCAATTAATGATATTTTGCTGTTAAAAGAAAAGCTGGGTTAAATTTTAAGCTGTGTCACAGATTTCATATTTGAGTCAAATTAAACAGTGAAACAAAGTTAATTTGTTTCGTAAAGTCCTTTGCTGACTATTACTTGTATTGTAAGGTAAGATCAATTCAATAGTTGATTTGTATTTGATAGTTCATTTCAAATTCGATAATTGATATCAGTTATTCAAATGTTTCTTTTATGATGACGACACAGTGTAAATCAAAATAAATTCGTTATATACCGTTTTGTTTCGTTTCGAATTCGTATCGTATCGATTCGTTATTCGGAAGTATTTCCGAATACGAATTATCAACCTTTGTTCCAAATTTTCCAGAAACGAATGCACATCTCTAGTTGTAACCTGCTGTGGCACACGTAGAGAATTCCAGGGGAATTGACATTGTAATACAATATCTGAAGGAACTGTAAAACATTTTGGGTCCTATTTCGTTCTTCACGCTCAAATGGGGACGCACCTGCAAGTTTCCCCATTTTAGTGCGGTATTCCAGGGCAGGCGCTGCCTCGGCTCCTTTCCCCAGAATGCAAAGCTAACCACTGGCATACTCGTGGTGCTGCTTTCACGAAGGGTGGATCTGGCCACTGTTCTCACTGTGGGATGCACTAGCTGTCATGTCTAATGTGTTAAATTTTTAGGGACATGTTATGGAGCCTATTTGCAAACAAATGCTGTTTGCAATAAATGAAGTTCCTTTGCGTTGCGCCAGAAAAAGACCAGATCCAGTATACTCAATAATGGGACACCTGCAGGTGTTTTTTTGAAGTTTGTGTATACTCAGTCTTGGTGCTGAAGAAGTTAATTGAGTTAGTGTTGCGTTTTGGGATTAGTAACAGTGTACACAAAGACGCCGTGCGATATTATAACTGACGAGTGCAGATCAGATTCAGATCCTCGTTAATGTTGTCTACTTATTTTTTCTGTAGGCGGCAAAGATCTGCTTTAGCGACGGCTTCTCCAAGTTGCGCGCATGCCCTTCTGGTCAAGGTATTACATCCTCTTCAAGGGTTCACACTGATCTGAAAACTGAAGACACACAAAGAGAGGAGAGTACAGATTGTCTGGTTAATCCCTTTTTATTGAGATTAAAAACATCTAAAGGGCAACCTGCCATCAATGAGGTATGAGCAAATACCAAGCAATGCGCTCACTTGGGGGTGTTTCATATTATAATCAAACCAGGGAGCAAATCAAGTTATTGCAATGACTTGGAGTCTTCTGGCCTCATCATCCAATGTATCGGTATTGAGTATAACTCGTGTAATATATATGTGCATCATATATACATATAAACGTAATATAACTATGTCAGGAATAAAGAATAGCAAACATTAGAAAGTAGGGATGTGCATGGTTGAAAAATTTGTTTCGTTTAGTTTTTAAATAATTTCATAACTAATTTCATTTCATATTTCATTTCGTTTTGTTGTTTGTATCGATTCTAATTTCATATATCAATTCGATAGTTGATATCAATTCGAAATTTTGGATCACTAAATAAAACCCCAATTAATCACATTTTGCTGTTAAAAGAAAAGCTAGGGTTAAATTTTAAGCTGTGTCACAGATTTAGTATTTGAGTCAAATTAAACAGTGAAACAAAATTTATTTGTTTCATAAAGTCCTTTGCTGACTATTACTCGTATTGTAAGTTAAGATCAATTCGATAGTTGATATCAATTTGATAGTTCATTTCAAATTCGATAGTTGATATCAATTATTCAAATTTTTCTTTAATGATGATGACACAGTGTAAAACAAAATAAACTCTTTATATACCGTTTCGTTTCGAATTCGTATCGTAACGATTCATTATTCGGACGTACTTCCGAACTACAAATTATCAAATTTCGCTAAAAAATTCCTGAATTTTTCCGAAATGAATGCACATCTCTATTAGAAAGACTTGTTAGTAATCAAGAAATAAAAAAGTAAAAAGACTTCAAGATATTTATATGTATAGCTGTGTCCATGTGTGTATATACAGTATAGTGTAGATTTGGTAAAGCCGTGTTAGTCCAGATGTCAAGATCACCCGAGTATAGCAGTAATATTGATACCTTTTTGCCCAATTAAAAGGGTATCACTACTACTGCTATACTCTGGTGATATATCTACAAAGTCAGTTATTATGCCTTAAACGATGAAATTTCTTTCTAATTCACAATCAGTTAAATACTCATTGAATAACCACTTTAGTAGAAAGTAGGCTTGTGCACCGATTTTTTTTTCGGTTCGATTCGATTTTTCGGATTTCTAAACTTTTCGATTCGGCTCGTTTCGACCGATTTCTGTTTCGATTCGGTTCGGCTCGACTCGTTTTTCGTGTACATTTTTTTTCGGAATTTCGACCATTTTTCGTATTTTCGTGTCACTTAGCTCGTTTTTTGTATCGACTTTTCGTATTTTAGGAAATTTTCGGTTTTTCGGAACGTCTGTTCTCCTCGTTTCAAAGCAATAAATTTCGATTTGACACATTTCAAGTCCATTCGAAAATTCCGAAAATATTTCGTTTCGGCTCGGAAAACTTTTCGGATCTGCCATTTTCGGATCTAAAACTTTTCGGAAAATCGGCCACATCCGAAAACACTAATCGGGAAATTTCGGGAAAATTCCGAAATTCCGAAACCCGAAACGCACATCCCTAGTAGAAAGTTTGCCTTAGATCCAAGCTGCATAATGTATGATATTATTTGCACGTTTACAGCGAATAAAATCCTATCAGGGTTCTTCAAAGAGATCCGAATTGTCGTTGAAAGGTAACCGAACGCTGAAATTCAGCGTTCGGTTACCTTTCCTGGCCATACGGCTATCCAGAGAGCAGGCAAATCGCCAAATGTTGGCGAATTGCCTGCACATATGGTGCCTGTTTGGGGCCTGTTCGAGGGCAGTGAATTCCCCATAGCTTTGTCTATTCAGAGAACAAAAATTTGTAGTGAAAAGTTGCCGAAATGCCCTGCCATTCGGTGGCTTCATTTGACAGGTTTAATATTCAGGCGAATCTCATAGGCTTCATGTTAAAAATATTCCCGTTTTAATTCATTATTTTATAAACCATTTATTATAATATTGTGCAGTAAAAAAGTCTCTTTCTTTATAGATTTTTTTAGGATCTTTTAAGCATTTTTTGGAAAAAAATTGTCCGATTTTTTTTTTTTTTTAAACGTTTGTTCTTTTTTCTGTAACAGCCCTTTTTATTATCATTCATTGGATCATATGTAAATTTCAGACATTTTCGCTCAGTAGTTTCTTTGCAAACAGCGTTTCACTTTTCAAACATTCAAGCGTACTGTTTTTTTTTTCACTCCATTCGCCTGCTGTGTCGGCTTTTTTCGGCGGCTGCTCTGAACTGTGATCGTGTTTCTCCGGCGTGTTCGGCGAGGTTAATTCAGATGTTTTTGTTAGTTTCGGTGTGCATTCACCTGGGTTTTGCAGTGAGTTTTCAGCAGTTTTTTGGCGGCTTTTCCCTGCGGTTCGACAGCCCTGTGGTACTTGCTCAATACACCGCAGGGTCGCCGAAATGGGATCGCCAAATCGCACCGAATGGAAGAGAACGAAAAGTCACCGAACGTGTGTGACTTTTCGATTCTCTTTGAATAACCCTGTATTTATCTTCACCAAAAGGCTTTACATGAAGGCGTTTCATCAGTTCTGAATTTCACCTTTCTTCTTGTTTATTACTCTTATCTCTTCACAGACCGTTAATGCCGGACACGAATCACTGCGCAAGTACAAAACCGAAGCCCTGCTCAGAAATATACTGGGGGAGAAGAAGAGAGAAATGTTCAACAAGAGCTTTAAAGAAAGAAACGAGTAAATACTTTCACAAAGTAGCAATTCTGCACTTAAGGGGTTATTCAGAGAGAGACGATCTGGCCTTGAAATGTCACCGAACAGGGAATTTCCCCGTACGGTGTCATTTTGGGACCATTTGGCTATTCAGAGCAAGCAGTTTGCCAAATTTTGCCGAACTACAGGCAAATATGGTGCCTGTTCGACGGCAGTGAAATCCCCCATAGAGAAACAATGGTTAATCTATTCAGAGACACCGAACAGCAGGGAAAAGTTTACAAAATGCCCTGTTGCTGTTCAGTGTTTTCATTCGGCAGGTTTAATCAGGCAAACCCCATAGGCTTCAATGTTAAAAATATTCCCGTTTTAATTCAATATCTAATAAACCGTTTATTATTTTATTCTGCAGTAAAAAGTCTCTTTGTTTATAGATTTTCTATGATCTTTTAGACATCTTTCGGGATTTTTTCCGAGGGTTCAGTCATTTTGAGATGACAAGCTGTCACGTTCCCACGTTCCAACCCTGTCTTCCTGCCCTCTATATTTGTATATTGTGTTTTTTCCATTGTGTTTCTGTTGCTGCCAATTCCTGGGTGGCCTCCCAGGGGTTAATTGGTGTTCTGTGTGCTGCTCACCTGTTGACCCTTGCCTTGATTCTCCTGACTATATTAGAGCAATGTACCTATAGTACATTGCTGGGTCATTTTTCTTTGCCTGGTCTCCTTGCGTCCTGCGAGCTCCTTGCTGTGTTCCTGATATCCTCCGTTTGTTCATCCTTGTTCAGTTTTTGCCTGTGTTATTTCTGTTCCAGTTTATGTCAGTTCCTTCTGTGTATTTAGTTCTGTCTATTGCAGTATTTTGTTTTGCTGTTTATGTTCCATTCAGATTCCCTGGTTACTGATTTTGGCTTGGCTGACTTCCCTTCTGGTTCCTATTCCTATATGCTGTATGACGTACTCTCTCTGGTTATGACCTTTGGCTTTCCTCTTTATGACTACTCTATAGTATATTCCTTGTCTGTACCGTTTCCAGGAAACCCTGTCATCTGTATACAACAAAAGACTCTGTACGGCTTCAAGGTAATACTTTCCGTTAGATTAGATCCGGCTATCCTAAAGACCGGTCTTTCAGTGCAGGGAATCTTTGGTATTGCCGTACAGAGGTCTTTTGTTAACCCTTTGTTGCTTTCACCTGTCCTTGCAGTTTACCCTGCATCTCTGCATATAGGGGCTTCTCTCAGGAACCAAGGCCTCACCTTCCTGCGAGTTATATTCATAGGGATATATATACAGACCGACCACTTCCAAGGATCGGAGGGCAAGTATAGGGTGGTGCGTGCCTGGTGGTACTGCCACCGTGACACAAGCTCTGTATAAGAACTGTCTGAAGATATTAATTTATGTCTATCGCTGCGCCGACCATTATAACCTTTATCCTGCTTCATTTAGTGAGCTTGGAAGTAAAGGAAGACTCATCGAGAATGTCTCGGTCAAACACCTTGAGGAAGAGTTGGACCAGTTACATTTCCAGTTAATAAAGGTCCTGGAGAAAGAGACCAAGTTACAAGAGGAGCTGAAAGAAGACAATGAAGCACTCTGTCATTTTCACATAATTATCCTTGAAAAGGAATGCCTGCGGAAGAAAATAGAAGATTTGGAAGATAAAATTGATAAATGGATGAGGCTGTTAAAAGATGGCGCCACACAAACTGGATCGCATCATGAGTTGGGGATGAAGTAGCCATTTTTTATATCAATAGTATGTTCTACCTTGTCTCATGGAATTATTTAGGTTGAATCTTATGATAAGCACACGTAAGAAGCTGTGCTGTTCGTGAGTGTTCTCTTCATTGGTGGTTTGTCATCATTATCTAAGCTAGACTTGTGTGATTTGGTTCATACCAAATAAAGTTTTGGCATGATTCAGGGATTTGGAAGCATCTGAAGTTCCAAATCACCGAGCCGCTGAAGTGAATCTCATGAAATTAATCAAATCGATCAGATTATAACCAAATTGGATAAATTTGGATACATTTGTATGACTAACATAAAATGTGCACTAATTGTGCAATGCAAAATCCTTAACCATAACCCTAACTGTAAAACGAGCAGAAGTAGTCACCTTAACCCTGATCCTAACCCTACTTGTAACCCTAATTCAAAAACGAGCAGACATAGTAAACCTAATCCTAACCCCAGATGTAACCCTAACTGTAAAATAAGCAGAAATAGTCACCTTAACCCTGATCCTAACCCTACATGTAACCCTAACTCTAAAACAAGCAGAACAAGTAACCCTAACCCTACTTGTAACCCTAATTCTAAAATGAGCAGACATAGTAACCCTAATCCTAACCCCAGATGTAACCCTAACTGTAAAATAAGCAGAAATACTTACACTAATCTTAGCCCAAACCCTACATGCACTCCTAATTGTAAAATAAGCAGAAATAGTCACCTTAACCCTGATCCTAACCCTACATGTAACCCTAACTCTAAAACAAGCAGAACGAGTAACCCTAACCATACTTGTAACCCTAATTCTAAAATGAGCAGACATAGTAACCCTAATCCTAACCCCAGATGTAACCCTAACTGTAAAATAAGCAGAAATACTTACACTAATCTTAACCCAAACCCTACATGCACCCCTAATTGTAAAATAAGCAGAAATAGTCACCTTAACCCTGATCCTAACCCTACATGTAACCCTAACTCTAAAACAAGCAGAACGAGTAACCCTAACCCTACTTGTAACCCTAATTCTAAAATGAGCAGACATAGTAACCCTAATCCTAACCCCAGATGTAACTCTAACTGTAAAATAAGAAGAAATACTTACACTAATCCTAACCCAGAACCTACATGCAACCCTGATTGTAAAATAAGCAGAAATAGTCACCTTAACCCTGATCCTAACCCTACTTGTATCCCTAATTCTAAAACAAGCAGACATAGTAACCCTAATCCTAACCCAGATGTAACCCTAACTGTAAAATAAGCAGAAATACTAAAACTAACCCTAACCCAAACCTTACATCCGACCCTGATTGCAAAATAATCAGAAATAGTAACCCTAACCCTGCATAAAACCCTAGCACTACATTGATCTCTAATTGTAAACTTGCAAAAATAGTAACCTTAAACCTAATCCTAACCCTACTTGTAACCCAAATTGTAAAACAAGCAGACATAGTAACCCTATCCCTACTCGTAGCACTTATTGTAAACTGAGCAGAAATAGTAATCTTAATGCTAATCCTAACCCTACAAGTAATCCTAATTGTAAAACAAGCAGATTTAGTAACCCTAACCCTGAATAATTGTAAAATAAGCAGAAATACTATTACTAACCCAAACCCCTACATGCAACCCTGATTGTAAAATAAGGAGAAATAGTAACCCTAGCACTAATCCTAACCCAGATGTAACCCTAACTGTAAAATAAGCAGAAATACTATTACTAACCCTAACCCAAACCCCTACATGCAACCCTGATTGTAAAATAAGCAGATATAGTAACCCTGAATTAAACCCTAACCCTACATTGAAACCTAATTGTAAAATGAGCAGAAATATAGTAGCCCTAACCCTAATCCTTACTTTACCCCTAATAATAATCCTAAAATAAACCCTAACTATTTTCTGGTATGTGGGTATAGAGGGGGATATAAGGGCAAACATTTGTGCACTTCCAAATTTCCCGAACTTTCTAAAACAATTCAATATCAAATCAGTTCAATATTTTCCAATCAGTCAGAATTGGAAGTTTCCAAATATTTTGATTCCAAACCTGAAACTCTCAGCCAAGCACATGTCTAGTACCTGCCAATGTTGCCTTAATACGTAAACTTTTTTTATATAAAAGAGTCTAGAAACGGTTGTCAATGTTTTGTTTTGTTAATTTTAAATGTGAACATTATAAATAAAAACACACTTCATGGAAATGTCCACCGTCCCGTTTCCCCTCCATATCGCCTTCCCAGTTTTTCCTCTGACTATTTCTTCCTGTGTTTACACCTGCCTTGTCCAAGGACTTCTTGTTTCTCTTTGGAATGACGGAGAGGTGCTTTCGCTGGACAGATCATGGGTGGCTCCAAAAGGTCCAACAGTGATCTGCTCGATATGAGAAAGTAAGAGATGGGGCAATTTTTGCAATCTTCTCACTGATCTGCCAAGCTGTAGGACCAAGGGCTGAATATGAGTTTCTCCACATGTAAAAAGAAAACATAGACAAACAACGAGAGTTTACCCAACCTAAACAACTTGTAATGACCAGGCTCTTCAAAGCACGTAGACGACTTTGGAATCTCTATAGCATCTCTACAGAATCTTCTCTGGTACTGGAACTTCAACTCTATGTCTAAAGGATCTCTGGATCTTCAGACCTCAAGCCTTACTGGGATTTATCAATCATTGTGTGAGCAAATCTCTTTACACTAATGGTGTGTAAATCTCTTCTACCTGGTAACACAGCCGTCACACAAGTCTATGCACCAGTAATTCTTCTGGAAATATCGCCGTTCTTGTTTCTTTGTTCATTACACTTGCTTTTTTTGTCCATAATAATAATTTTCTGTTGATTTATCTCAAGTGTATTCCATTTTGCTCTGTATTATAACACAAAGCTATCTTCTGCCTTTGTGTTCCAAGACCCCTCCATATGTACCAAGATATCCCCTCTCAAGTTCCACATATCCCCTCTCAAGTTCCTTGCTACATCTACAGACCCCACCGCACTGCAAAACCTCCAACAGGGTTATTCAAAGAGATTCGAAAAGTCACCGCACGTTCGGTGACTTTTCGTTCTCTTCAATTCGGTTCCTTTTGCCCATCCCATTTCGGTGACCCTGCGGTGTATTCAGCAAGCACCACAGGGCCCCCAAATTGCAGGGAAAGGCCGCCGCAAACCTGACGAAAACTAACCGCAAAACCCAGGGAACGCACGCCGAAAACCCTCAAAAACATCTGGATTAACCTGCCGAAAAACACGGAAAAACCCGAACAGGAGCCGATCACAGCCTTCAACACAGCAGAAGAGGCAGTGAATAAATTAGGAAAACAGTTTGCATGAGTGATTGAAAAGTGAAACGCTGTTTGCAAAGAAACTACTGAGCGAAAATGTATGAAATTTACATATGATCCAATGAATGATAATAAAGAGGGCTGTTACAGAAAAAATAAGTAAACTTAAAAAAAAAAAAAATAAGAAAAATGCTTAAAAGATCCTAAAAAATCTATAAATAAAGAGACTTTTACTGCAGAATTTTATAATGAACGGTTTATTAGATATTGAATTAAAACGGGAATATTTTTAACATTGAAGCCTATGGGATTCTCCTGAATAAACTTGCCGAATTAAACCACCGAATGGCAGGTCATTTCGGGAACCTTTCACTGCTGGTTTGTGTTCTCTGAATAGACGAAGCATTGCTTCTCTATGGGGATTTCACTGCCCTCGAACAGGCACCGAACAGGCACCGAACAAGCACCGTATGTGTTCTCTGGATAGCCGAATGGCCAGGAAAGGCAACCGAACGCTGATTTTCAGCGTTCGGTTACCTTTCTCAAGCAATTCGGATCTCTTTGAATAACCCTGCAAGTCTACGGTAACCTCTCCTGTGTTCCTGTGACTACATAACCCGCCTGTGTTACCACATTTAGGGCCCATAATCCTGCCACCCTGGTCCCAAACGTGACAGATGGTTACGGGCTTGTTTGACTTCATCAGGAGAGAATAGGCACCTCGAGCAACGGGTTTTGAAGTGCAACATAGGGCATTACCAATACCCATGGCACCCAGAATTAATCACTTTTCCATGTTTTCCTTGGTGGTCAAAATCAACTGGAGCATCGGAGGAACCAGGTCCCCTAGGGCTCCTCAATCCCCAGGATGGTGCTAGCATGTGAGTTGAGTTTGGCATGTTATTAGTGAAGGTGAGCTTATTCTACGTGGTGGATTCAGGGTTTTGAGATGCCAGTGTCTACGTTGGGCTGTGTCCTCGTACGCCTCAAACTTCTTTACACTTTAAATAGTCTTAAAAACATAAACCACTGACGTTTCGACATATATTCACGAAGCAGCTGCTTGCAATTCCTTTATTAGAGAATTAAGTAGAAAAACAGCTTTATTAGAGAAACATCTCGAAAAATAATCGGAATCAACAGGACCTATCGTGAAATGAAATAAAATTACCATTGGATTTATTGTGCTTCTAAAACCTTGCTTTTATATTTACAAATCAGACTTATAGCATAAAATCTCAAATCGAGTATTCAGTGGATCAAAATATCCAGTAAGATTGATCAGAATAAAAATATGTATCGTTAAGGGGGGGGGAGGGGCGATTTGTAGCGGAAACCTATTTTCCACTGAATGCGAAGTTGTCAACGCCGTTCTTCTGGTCCTTCGACGCTCTGAGGCGATACATTTTAAACATGAGGACGCTTGCAAACACCAGGGCGGCTCCCAACATAGCAGCAATGACAAGTCCCACGATTAATCCAGACAGGGTCCCTGTCAGTTGATTTGTTCCTTCCACACCTACGAGAGGATAACATTGTTACATTTTCTTCTTACGACTGTGTACTTTTCACATAAATTTTATTTTGTAAAGTAAACAAAAAAATCAGCGCATAAAAGCTTTTGAAATTCATAAATTTATTGATGCCGAATTAGGTATTGATATCATTTCACGGTAACGACATTCTTCTACTCATTCGACAGGAAATCCAAATTGACACTGTTATACAAGCTGTACACTCACTACTTTACATTCAGGGTTATTCAAAGAGAATCGAAAAGTCACCGCATGTTTGGTGACTTTTCGCTCTCTTCAATTCGGGCCGATTCAGCGATCTCATTTTGGCGACCCTGCGGTGTATTCAGCAAGCACCACAGGGCCGTCGAAGCACAGGGAAAAGCTGCCACAAACCCGACAAAAAGTCACCGGAAAAAACGGGCGAATGCACGCCGAAACCCGCAAAAACATCTGGATTAACCCGCCGAAGACGCCAGAAAAACTCGAGCAGGAGCCGATCACACACAGCGCAGCCGCCGGATAAAGCCGACACCGCAGACGAATGGAGTGAATAAAGTTTGCTTGAATGTTTGAAAAGTGAAACGCTGTTTGCAAAGAAACTACTGAGCGAAAATGTCTGAAATTTACATATAAGATCCAATGAATGATAATAAAAAGGGCTGTTACAGAAAAAATAAGTAAAGTTAAAAGAGAAAAAAATCCAGAAAAATGCTTAAAATATCCCAAAAAATCTATAAATAAAGAGACTCTTTACTGCAGAATTTTATAATGAACGGTTTATTAGATATTGAATTAAAACGGGAATATTTTTAACATTGAAGCCTATGGGATTCACCTGAATAAATTTGCCGAATGAAACCACCAAATGGCAGGGCATTTCGGAACCTTTCACTGCTGGTTTGTGTTCTCTGAATAGCCGAAGCAGTGCTTTTCATGGGGATTTCACTGCCCTCGAAAAGGCACCGAACAGGCACCGTATGTGCGGGCAATTCGCCAGGATTTGGCGTATTGCCTGCTTTCTGAATAGTCGAATGGCCAAGAAAGGTAACCGAACGCTGATTTTCAGCGTTCGGTTACCATTCTCCAGCCATTCGGATCTCTTTGAATTACCCTGATAGTAGCAAAAGTGTAATTTCTTCAGTGTTGTCACATGAAAAGATATAATAAAATATTTACACTTCTGTGAGGTACTATATAAATATATACAATACTTGAAAAAATAATTTCTATGCTATATGTCAATTTAAAACTAGAGCGCACATATGATGAAATACAAGCTGTGATACTTCTACTTGGAGGCAACTATTATATGATACTTACTACTAGGGTCTGTTGAACTCAAGGTAGAAACTGACACTAAAAAAGGAAAAAAAATAAACATGTTTAGTTTTATGTAAAATCTGTCTTTGTTTCCTTAAAATCAAATAAATATTCTGATCTTGTCCATGATAGTGAGACAGATAGATAGATAGAAAGATAGATATATCGACAGAAGATTGTAGATAGAAAGATAGATACATTTCACTGACTTTATGTGTATTTGATGTGGAACTGAATCTTGAATGAATACAATGTGCCCGGTGTTTAATTGTTTATATATTTACTTTTGTAATAAAACCTTGACATGAAATCATTTTTAAAAACATAAACACTTATAAATAAACAATAATAACAATCACAAAGACTTTCTTACAATACCTTTATCAGTGGTCTGTATAGGACCAGCAGACACGGTGACTGCCTCAGGGGTTCCCTGTGTGCTGAGGGAGTTTGTATCCACTGATCGTTTACGTCTCCGAGACTGGCAGTTCTAATAGTTAGAGGAAAATCAGACTTTTATTTCCAAAGTGAGAGAAAGAAATGCATAGTAAGTCCGGCTGAAGATAAAATAGGTAAGAATTAGATTCCGCTGCCACGTGTTCCAAAAGGCATTTGCTAGGAATGTTTTTTGAAGTAAGTAAAAGGAGACAGGCTCGCAGGTTAGATACATTGCAAGTATCGTTATGATTCGCTTTGATGTCATTGGTTTACATATTGTGCAAATATATGAAATGGAAGTCATAGCATTGTGCATGATTAAGGCCTTGTGTGGCTGAAACATTACAGTTTTTCTCCTTTTGTCCTTGTAACCATTCAACAATAAAAATTACATGGAATTCCCTGCATGGCGCACTATATACCTGTGACGTTCTGGGTCCCTGGCGCCCCCTCTAGCATATTTATTTATTTATTTATTTATTTACAAAGGATTTTACCAGGAAGGATACATTGAGATTTCTGTGACATATGTGGACATTGCCATTGCAGTTCTGGACTTTCATTTTCCTTTTGGATCTCAAGCCCTGGAACCACACCTGGACTCTCTTCAGTTCTAATTGACCAGTGTTTAATAGGAGGCATCACTTTAGGAAGGGTGTCGCCTCATTTTGATCTAATCCTCATTCTAATCTGATCTCACAGCTCACTCTTGTATTTCATGTCAGTCCTGGTTAGGTGCGCTTTTGCTTCTGGATCTCCTGTCTGTGTTCATTCTATGCTTAAATACGTCTGTTTTTCAGGTTTAGTTCGAGAGAATGACTAATCTAGGAACGAAGGAGGTTTAAGAATTATCTCTGTATTATGCAAGAGGGAAAGAAAGGAGGTTTCCTGGTTATATGGGATCAGGCTTTGTTCTATGAGCTGAAGCATGGCTCTTTGTGATTGGGTACAATGGGAAGAGAAACAATGGAAGGGAGGATATAAAATGGCTGGGCGGGGGACATTGTGGTATTGCAATGATTTTTCTTTTACTGGAGAGACAGGGCGGCGGCGAGCTCCATTTTGCCATCACCATCATCATATGAAAACCAAGGACTGGATGAGTATTACTTGCTGTATCAATCTGTTATGCATACTCTATTATCATAAATCTGCTATATATATATATTCCTAGTGCCATTATTTTTTGGAGGAATAGGTGTGGGTTTACCATTGTATGGATTTGCAGGTTTATTTAGTGGATGCTTATTTATATTCGTTTCAATTTGCAAAACAATATTCCTTGTTCATTGGGTGTCCAGCTGCGTGATAGTAATTTCTAATGGGTTATTGTTCTGGGATAACTCTGCCAGAATTCAGGGATTTTTTGTTTTGTATGTTATTAGGATTACCATTAATTTGGCTTTGGCTGTCTGTAGACAGTTGTGCCTTATTAGTTTATGTGCTCAGTATAGCACATGACTGACTGTCCAATTTGATTATAATCCATGTATGAAGCCAAAATCAAAATAAGCAACCCATATAAACACCCTACACAAACACAGGACAGTAGAAACACACTATACATAGTGATATCAAACGTATAACCTCGGTATAACACACAAAGTCACGCTAATGCTGTAGCTATCATGCACCCTGAAATCACGAAAATTCCTCTCTATAACACACTGAAATCACTAATGTAGTATACACTAAGAGAAATAAAAAATAAAAAATAAAAAAAAAAAAAAAATAATAAAATAAAGAATATAATGTATGTATGTGTGTGTGTAGATATATATATATATATATATATAGATAAACATAAAATTAAAATAAAAACTTGCTATAGCATGCCGTAATCACACACTAGAAACACACAGAAACCTAGCCATAGCACACGCAGATCCCACAAGGACTTAGCCACGGCACACGGAGGCAACGCAAAGGGAATGTAATCACACATAGGAACTTGATATAACAGACTGAATCACTGGACATTAGTCACTATAACTCTATAGTTGTATTCTCAAGCAGCTTCACATGTGGGTTATGTGGGTTATGATTTACAGGGTTATTCAAAGAGCTGTGTGTTTTTAAATAATGTTGGAGTAACCCCAAGGGCTAAGCAAAAAGTTGAATAAATTAATACTGTATTTAAGTTCACTATTCTAATTGTTGTACATTGCTGCTGCGTCACTTTAAAATTGCAATCTTTTGTTTTGAGCACTTGCTACAGTTGAGTAAATAATTATTTAGAACGGTAACTTTGTCTTTATTGAGGGAGAGGAGAGACTTATTTCAGGAATAGAGGAAACATGAGCAGTAACTCACTCATATTTCACACTTGTACCATCATCATAATAAAGCCTGCGAGTGGATAAGTATTAAGTATATTAATTTGGGGCATTTTAAGCTATGTTGATAAAACACACACACGCATATAGTATATTATCTATTGGGTTAAATACGCGCTAATTGACCCGTTCTAGTGATTTGCATTGTTAGCTAGAATATGCTCGTTGATATTTGCTTCACTTTGTAATACTTGATCAAACCTTATTATTTGTATAGTCTGTATGATCTTATAAACATAGGTAATCAGTGACCGCATGGCTGGCAGCCATCTTAAACCTCAAAAAATCACATGTGCTTCTGCCAATGAGGAAGTGCTGCAGCAGTAACTGTACAATCTGTTTAAGCTTACATTTGCGCAACTAAATTAATCCAGATGGTTTCTGCCAGATTTATGAATATATAACAATTACTAACCAAATACACATTTAAATGTGTCTGTTATAATTTCTGAAGAGGCTTATCAACTAAACAGTGATGCTGTATGTTAGCAAATGCTGTGTCATTAGGTTAGTTCGGTTGGTTTAACTTCGGGTCTATAGATTTATATACTAAGCAAGAATCAGTTTCAATGTGGACGGAGGTTAAAGACTTTCACATGTGCAGCTTGGTTCTATTGATAAATGATTCAGGGCTGAGGAGGACTCATAAAATGGAGGACAATGCAGCCACTTATGTACAGAACATCTATGCTCTTTTTCAACTCAAAATGGAGACGGCGTTATTTACATTTCGCAAGGGGACACACACACACACACAGAGGGGGAAAAAGCACAAACAAACCAGTCGCTCTTAGAATCCAAACAATGGCTCAGATAACAGTGAGCTGCTGACCTTAGTTGCTGGGGGGAGGGAGGGGCTGATGGAAGCATGTGAAAACAAAAGGAATTCATTACTTACAGGGGGGTGTACACTATACAAAGGCTGGATCGTAATACAGAGGTTACGCTATACAGAGGGAATACAATACTCTACATGATAAACAGAGCAAGGGAATGTAAGAAAAATACATACACATAAACATTGGGACGGCCGTTTCTTTGCAGAGGCAATAAGTAAGGAAGATGTTTCTGTTAGCTACCATTCATTCAATCAGGTGGTGATTTTGGAAAGGGTAGCTGGCGAGGGGACAGAGTTACCTATGCTTGATCTAGAGACAGCCTTCAGGCCGTACCACTGTGTCCAGGGGGTTTTCTTTTAATGGGGTGTAAATTCGATGGGTAATTTTACATCGATATCTGTTTACCCATTGGGGTGGGCAATATCCCGTGCCCCCCTTTTTAAAGGCTTCCTACTTTTTGCATTGCTTAGTGAAGAAGAGAGAGGGGAGGAGACGTATAGTACATTACTTGGGTGATTTCATGGTAACGGGTTCCTAAGGGACTGGAGAGTGAGGTAGGATCGGGGGGTAACAAATAAGTTTAGTTGATCGGGGAGAATTGTAGGTGGTTTGGGGGGAATGGCCAGACGCTAAGATCAAATGATCTACTGTAATTTCAAATGGTGAGCAGGCAAATGGCCCAGGAGTGGATTCAATGGATGGGTGCAAGGCTTGGTGTTTCTGGAATTTTTTATTTAGCCAATCGTCATGGCAATACCACTGTGGGGGATAGAATTAAAAAAAAAAAAAAAAAAAAACATCCCTCCCCTCAGCCTTTTCTATTTTTGGGTCTGATATTCAAGGTGTGGTGCAAGTGCTGAATAACATGTCTGCATCATCACAGCAGGTTATAGCCTATGTCAGGTAAACATAGAAACATAGAAAAATGTCGGCAGATAAGAACGCCCAATTACATGGATACTTAACCTGGATTTATCTTTTGTTTAGGATAGCTTTATGCCTATCCCATGCTTGCTTAAATTCAATCACGGTTTTGGCCTCTACCACTTCTACTGGAAGACTGTTCCATGTATCCACCACTCGCTCAGTAAAATAATGCTTCCTGATGTTACTTTTAAGCCTTTGCCCCTCTAATCTAAGGTATTTGGCGTTGATATGTTGTTTGCATCATCACCGCAGGTTGGAGCCTATGTCATCTATTTGGTGTTGATATGTTTGAAAAGCAATATTAATTTCACGGTAATCACATACCGGGGGTAAGGAAGATGGTGGCGGATACATTGTCCAGTTTCAGGTGGGATGTGTTCCGACATTTGGCACCGGGAGGAGGAAAGCAAAAGTAAAAAATAAAAAAATTAAATAAATAAATACTAATAATTAAAAATATTAAAAAAAAAAAAAAATATCCAGGGTGAAGACTGCCCTCCATTTCTTTGCCAGATGGGGAGCAGTGTTAGAGGGCATCAATGATTTGGTGAGGAGATTGTGGTTGCAGAAGACATGGGCACCGTAGAGCAAGCAGTGAAAGGGTTGGATCGAGTTTTAAAGGGACAGAGAAGGTAGGGCAGAATGTTGTTTTCAAATAGCTACTGAAGTTCGGCGGTAAGTCAATAAAGAAAGGGCAGCTTGGAACTATTTAGTGGTATTTCATACTTTGCTCGGTTAAAGGAAGAGGAGGACTGGGCTAAACAATTCGTGGTGAGGAAGATCTTGACAGCAGAGTACAAGTAGGAGATAAGATGGAGCTGATAACAATCTTGGTAGGGCAGCATTTGTTTTAGTTTTTCAGCTGCCATAAGGATTGAGGAAACAATTGCTCTAGCTGCCCATGGTGGGGAAGTGTGTCCAGTGGTATGTATGAGGGGATACTTGGAGGCGACTCCTTCAAACGGTCGCATGTTATGGGGGCACAAGGGTGGTGCTAACTTGTCCGGGTATCAATTCAAATTGTTCCGCAGCAGGCCATGGAGGGGCTTGGTTGAAAGGGGAGTTACATTTGCCCCCATTCTTTCAGGATAGGAGCTGCTGGTACTGAGGCAGAATGGGGTTACCCAAAGGAACGAATTAAAAGGATGGGGAGAGGGAAATGGGAAATGTATAGGAGATATGTGAGGTCATTAAAGAAATGAAGGGAAAACTTATGGGGAACCATTGTTTTGTTTTAATAATAATAATTTGTTTCCTTGTTTCTTTTGGTTTCTTTTCAGTTCGGGTACACTGTGTGTGTGTGTGCATTACAGTTAATAGTTTACATTTTGGTTATTTGCAGGACGTGCAATGAGAGTGCGGATCCTGGGACACTCCTATGTGCACTGGATGGAGAGTCATGGTGCTGTCACCAAGAGAGGAGCAACCCCGGGGTGCAGCGTAATTGAAGTAGGGATTAGATGGATAGGGAAGCAAGGTAGGGGGTGGGGCAGTTATTGGTAATAGCAAACACATCCAGGAGAGAGAGGGGTAAGCCAGATATTATGGTACTACATTTAGGGGACAGCTAGAGAAGGGATGGGTATTGTGAGTGGTGAAATAGCGGCCTGGCACGTGGGGATGCAATGGTAGGGGGAGGGTCTGCAGGGTACGGGGTGAGTTGTGGTTTCATACGGCCAGGCTCAAGTGCCTTCCTGGTTTGCAGATCCTCTCGGCCTTCTATTTGCGATATAAAGAGACCCATGAGCAGACGTGTGGTCATCCTGCTTAGCCACGTGGGGCCGCTATTTCTGCACAATAGGTGTGGTGCATTGCATTTGCCGATGTTATATGGCAATGGTTTTGGAGCACCACGAAATAGGAGCAAGAAGTGAGGAGTTCATTGAAGGAGTGATAAGGCTGGGAACACACTCTTCATTGAAGGGGCAATAAGGAGCCTTTTTGTGAGGTAAGAGGAAAGGTCACGTTTTTTTATTGGTGGCAGTAAAAAGAGGGTCCTCGTTTTTGGTGGCGGTGAAATAGGCGGCCTGGCACGTGGAGGGCGATAGTGGGGGGAGGATCTGCAGGGTACGGGGTGAGTTGTGGTTTCATACGGCCAGGCTCAGGTGCCTTCCTGGTTTGCAGATCCTCTCGGCCTGCTATCTGCCATAAAAATACACTGAGCAGACGTGTGGTCATCCTGCTTAGCCACGTGGGGCGCTATTTCTGGGCAATGCTTGTGGTGCATTGCAGTTGCCAGTGTTATCTGGCTGCCAGTGTTATCTGGTGAAGCATATTTGGCATACGAGGATCGATAATAATAATTCTGCCTTAGAGGCAAAGAATTTGGCCTTAAGTAATAAAAGACGTGACCTTTCCAAAATGCCAATACTTTGTTGTGTTTTCATTTACGGGAAAGGGAGGGGGTGGGGGCAAGTAGGGGGGCTGGGGAGTTAGTAGAAGGTAACTTACATGGGGAAAAAGTGTAAGAAGAGGATAAGAGTATAATTCTTAGTTCGAGAGAATGACTAATCTAGGAACGAAGGAGGTTTAAGAATTATCTCTGTATTATGCAAGAGGGAAAGAAAGGAGGTTTCCTGGTTATATGGGATCAGGCTTTGTTCTATGAGCTGAAGCATGGCTCTTTGTGATTGGGTACAATGGGAAGAGAAACAATGGAAGGGAGGATATAAAATGGCTGGGCGGGGGACATTGTGGTATTGCAATGATTTTTCTTTTACTGCCACCCAACCCACCCTGTTTCGTTTTCTCTTTCATAGATGCTGTTTCGCTACAACGTCGGAAAGGTCACGCAGCAGAAGCACCATGGATAGGGGCAATGGAGTGGTGATTCCACCACTCATGCAAGACCGCCCGTGGTTTCCCATATGGAAATATGCCATGTTACATGAACCCGGTTCGTGGTTTATACGGCCATGTCTGGGGGATTGTCTAAATATGGACATGGTTAGTCTACCTATTCTATCACATTATATACACCATGTGACATGAAGCCAGCCTGTGGTTTTTGAACGGCCAGGGTTGGGGGATTGTTCTTTGATTAAAAGCATGGTTTAGAGCAATTATTATCGATGTTTTAGTTATTGTGTTTATTTGGTTTAGTTAGTCTTTGTGCTTTAGTTCAGGTCTGTCTACCTTCTTTGCTTTTTGTTTATGCCCTGCTTCTAGCCCTGTATCCTGCGTTGCTTTTGTATCACTGTATTTTGGTTTACTCTTGTGTTTTTTGCTTAGAGTTCTTGAGTTCTGATCCTTGTGTCTGTTTTTGTTCTGGATGCCTGCTGTGTATTTAGTCTGGCTTAAAATAAATCCTTGTTGCTGTTTCATGTCTGTATTCATGTGTGATCACTGCATATTTAGCTCACACCCTTCTGCACTCATGCCAGGCCAGGTCCATCGTAACAATACCTTTACAGGGTTCTGCTGCACACCGAGAGATAAAGCAGTGGAACGCGCAGCCCTTTTTACTGTGGGATCTGTGGTAAGTGTTTTATTTGTCGGGCTATGGAAATTGAAGTTTTAAGTGATTTTGTAAAAGCAAAATCACTTAACACCAGGGTCTAAGAACTGAGATTCTTTCCGGAATAACAGCTCCAGCCAATGAAGAACGATCAAGGCTGGAATAGCTCGTTCTTCAACAACTTGCCACAAATTAACAGATCCCTTCCAAAGTATACATAGTATAGGAGTCGTTAATTTACAGTAAGGACCTGCAATGACTGAGCCGCAAACAAAGCTGGCGGTTTGGTTGCCATAGGGCCCATAGTCTTTAGTTATATACAAAGGGTGAAAATAGGGTGCTAGGTCCCCCGCATAACCTGGGCTTTTGAGCATACTAAGGCCTGTGTAACTAGACAGTGATGGAGCTCTATTTCTTTGCACATCAGTCACTCACCTGTTTTAGTCTGGCACAATCATCAGGCTGGCACAGCCGTGTGACGCAATGGAGGTAGATCGACGAGGTTGACTGACTGCTGTGCTGCAGGAACCGGAAAGTCTCAAAGCTGAACTTAGCTTCTTTTCCAACCCCGTTTGCCTGGATGATGGTTTTGTTTTCAACACGACATCTGCAATGGTGGACAGTTTAGCGAAATAATGCAAGAATTCAATGCGATGCTTCCAGCCAGGTGCTGTAGGCAGTTTGAAGAAAAAATCCCACAAAAAAATAAGGTTAAAAAGGGAAAATGATGCTTTGATTTCTGGCGAGTGAAGATCCAGTGGACCATAACGTTTTCCAAAAACAATGACATGTCCCGGGGAGATGAGAAAGGCAGGAAGAAGCAATGGCAGGACATTATTCATTCATACTTTACCTTCTGAGAGAAGAGTTTGGAAGAGATAAAGGCCGATGCTCCCTGGGCCGTTCTTCAGTTTACGCACAGCGTTAATTGGAACGGCCTCAAGATTCCCTAAAGTCTAATACCCACAGGTATAATTACGCTGAAGAAGGGGTTCCATAATCCTTACCCGAAACATTGTTTGTTGATGCTCATCTTATGTGCACGTGCAGATTCGATCCATCTGCTGCCTCTCTGAGAGCACTCGCTATTGAGGGTGACCTGCAGCCGGGACATTCAAAATACCGTCTGCTGTTGACACTGGGTGCAGTGGAGGAAACTCCTCTGCTTCACCGAGCTATTATACTAGAATGGGGCAGCAGGGAAGGGGGGAAGGGGGAAGGGTGGGAGACTCTACGCATCCGGAAAACTTTGAATAGCTAAGATTTTAATTTGGATGCCAAATTATTGATTTTTATTGAAGGGGAAGAATTTAAGTGCAGAAATAATGAAGACTAATATCACAAATGTCAAAACATTCAGGGCCCTATTCCCTAGTTAACGTTAAATTGGGGAAAATCTGCGTGTGCAGGTGAAAGTCAATTATCCTGGCGGTAAGGCTTGGGTCAGACGAACGCATTTTTCGCATTGGTCTTGAAAAAAGTATGTCCGAACGCATTGACGTATTTTTTCACGGAAGACGCGAAAGCGGTCATACGATGCGCATTTTCGTGCGTGATTTTTTACGGATTTTTTACGTTCGTTTGCCGCTTGCGTTGCGCGGCCGCACTTTCGTGCGGCCGTACTTCGTATATTGGCCGTCATTGGACGTCATTTGCTGCTACTACGGCCGTAATAAAGTGCGGCTGCACGCGCGTTCGCACTGCGTTCGTCTGACCCCAGCCTAACAGGTACTCACTCGAACCCTACCATTAGTGTTCAGTAGGGAATAGGGCCCTTATACTACAATGTGAGTCCCACTAGAACCAAGGAAAGGGGTCTGGTCAAGAATGGTATCCTCAAATAGTCAAACAGTGGACTCCGCAGAGGCAATTTAACCAATGTGCTCTTATGCGCGCTTAAAAAGACGGATGATCTATCGGAAAATTTAGGAATATAAGAGAAGCGAGCTGGGTAGGAAGGTGGATAGTAAAGCAATGATAGAAGCCGCGGGGCGTACGAGGAGCGCGAGGGGAAGCAAGTGGCAAGTGTGTGGTTTTAAGTGTTTATAGAAGAAAAAAAGGGAAAAGGGAAGAAATGGGGAAAGAAGTGATGGGAGCCGCAGCAATATGAATCACACACACGCTAAACCAATCATATGAATCTTACGTCAGCAGAAGGTCGTATTTGTCCCCGCTAATAGTTGTTATCAATGGAGTTGGCGTAGCAAAACAATGGTCCAGAAACACATTGAAGCTGAAAAAAGAAAACAAAGTGGTGACTACATCACACGCGCACGAGGGGAAATAGTATGGAGGTTGTGCAGCAGAAAATAGAACCTCGATTCTGTAAGATACACAATGTTACATTAACACATGAATCTGTAACATCCGTACTGCAAGATCAGCGCCGTCTTATTGAACGCGTCTTGTCAATACTGTAAATTCGGAACAACATATTAAACACAATGGCCCCTATTACATTCTTCGCGCAGTTTCGTCCGTGCAGTGCAAATGTTTTTGCGCGCATCGTCCGGCGTTATCGCGCGAAACTTAGCAGAGTATTCCGATCCGAACGCATTTTCTCATCCATCCGAAAATAACGTTCGTAAAAACGACGCGCAAAACAAAGAGAAATATGCGCGCAGTAACGTAGCGCACGTAAATCAGTGTGCGGACTATTTTTTTCACCGGATTCAGGCAATCAGAATTAAGAACCTTAATTGTCATCAATTTACCTTAATTGACTCACTTAAGTTTTTGCGCCTGTCAAAGTAAATCTGAGTATATATACTGCAGCAATAAAAACACACGAACGATTTCACAATTTTATTGTTTGGGTATGTGTAGAATGTGTAACTATACTGTGCTGTATTTGTTTTTTTCGTGCTGGTGTTTTTCGTTTCGGGCCAGAACGTTCAGATTTGCCGTTACCACCAGCTTTTCAAAGAAGTTAAAATTATGCGCGCAAACGTCGTTCGTAAAAAGATGCGCATCGATTTGTAATACCATCCGCGTACCAGGGCACAAACGAATTTGCGCTCACAATGTTAAGTATAGGACGCGCACAGTTCATCACGCTCGCGCAAGTCCATCCGTGTTAAACGATAACGCGCATCGTTTGCGCGAACGTTGTAATACAACATTCAGCGCAAAGGGTTTTGCCACACGCGCAAATGCGCATTTGACCGCGCAAACGAAAATTCGCGAGGAATGTAATAGGGGCCACAATGTCCATAAATACATATAGGGCCATATTACAATGTTAACGCTAATGTTAGGGGGCTCAGCTGAGTGAGCGTTAACGTTAGGTTAAGTGGCCCTAGCGCGGGCGCACCATATTACAATCCGAACGCTAACGGGTTAAAAAAAACATTAGCGATTCAGATCTTGCACTTTTCAGCGCGAGGTTACTGTACTTTGCGCTCGCTATGCTTAACATGGGGAGCGCAAAGAGTTAATTAGCGTTAGGATTACAATGTGCTAACGCTAATAACGTCCTGCTGCGGTTAACTCCAAAGTTACCCACAGCTAGGAGCTGGTGCTAAATGATACGGCTTCTGCAGAACACAGCGAGAGCGGCGGCTCGATCCGTTTCTTCTGGCCGCCGGGATCAGAGAGAGACTGAGGGGAAAAAAGTCCACCAGTCTCCCTTGGCGAATCAGTCCGCCGACCTGCCGGATCTCACAAGAGGTGAAATCCTGCGGGTCATGTGACTGGCAAGACTCTATGCAGTTTGCTGCTATTCGTAGCTTTGTGAATCGACCCTTTAAACTACACATTATTATAGATTTTCTTAAATCTCAGAAAATATATTACTGAGGAAAGTCAACGACGTTCTCCATGCGTTGAGGGGTTATCACAACGGTCTGCTGACACAAAAGCTATTTTTGAGACCCTTACTTTGCAGAGAGATTACTGGCAGCAACTTGAACGAACACGGTCTTCTTCAGTTGAAGGGCAGGTCCATTAAAATCCAGCGGAGATGCGAATCCACTGTCCTTTAAGCGGTATAAAAGATTTATATCAATGCATGAAGCTCTACGGCAGAGGGAAGAACATACTGTATCTAATGAATTGTGAAAGGACTGTACACCAACGTTCTATTGGACACCAAGTGGTGGAAATCAACAGGTATGGTTGGCAACTGGAATTTGTCAGCATCGGCTTGAGTAATCACTAATTGAAATGTCTACTAATTACATGGAATTAATGGTTGCCTGTACCATCAAGTGATAGAGGGTGGTCCTTTTTCCCGATGCCCAAGGCTGCCATCAAAAATCTTGGAGCCCCTTAATGAACCACTGGAACCCCTTCCATCAGTTGCCAATATAAGTTGCTGCTCAGTAATTGCGGGATTCAGTCTGCATTTCCCCAAGGTGATCCTTAAAACCCGTCCTGTTAGGGGGACCTGAGGACCAGGGTTGGGGACCACTGCAATAGAATATAAATATATTTGAACAACTCAGAACTTGGCAAAAGCTGATGCAGTAGGAATCGAGGACCCTGCTCCTGAAGAAACATACAGTCTATGGCAGAGCTGTCAAACTCACTGCCCCCAGATGTTGATGTCTACAACTCCCAGAATTCTTTCAATGCAATAGATGGCCAGGGAATAATGGGAGATGTAGTTCGGAGACATCTGGTGGGCCGGAGTTTGCCAGCCCTGATCTATGGGGTTTTATGGACATATTTTCATCGGGTGGCTTCTAGGGACCAGGGAACTAAATGATTTTGGAACAATTGTCATGCCAGCTCCAGGAGCCTGCCTGTATCCACGAAGCTTGCTGTTGTTCCATACCAGCATGCCTCTCAGGGGTTAATTCCTGTGCCCATTCCTGAGTGGTTGTGCATATAATCTGGACACACCCTTCCCTCCAATGCTCTCTCATTGTGTTTCCCATCCTGCTTACTGTGAGGTTATGTGAGCTGCCTCTCCCTGAGTCTGTCTGTATTCCCCGTTATCCTCTGTACTGTTATTGACTACAAGTGTTCCTGCTTCATCTGCTTGCATTACTTCAAGTCCTTTGCGAAGAGCTCCTGGTTCCAGGCCTGTGGATGCTGTCTGCGGTGGACACTGCCTAGCCCATCTGCCTAGCTATCTGCTTTCAAGCCTCGCTCCACCATCCTGCTCTCAAGGTACTTTGCGAAGAGCTCCTGATTCCTACTTGGTGGACACTGCATAGCCCACTATCCCTGGTTCATCAAGACACTACCTCTGTGCAGAGAGACTTGTCTATTTGTTTCCGGTGCTCTGTTATTGTGTAGAAGACTGTTGCTGTGTGCCTACATTTTTGGAATACACTTATTATACCATATACAGCTTCCTGTGTCTGCCTGATTTGCTCTCCCCCAGAGTTTGGGAAAATAAACTTAAACCCAAGGCTCTGCCATGGCTCCATCCTGGGAGGGTGGTGGATACATGGAACAGCCTTCCAGTTGAAGTGGTGGAGGCCAAAACAGTAATTGAATTTAAGCAGGCATGGGATAGGCATAAGGCTATCCTAAACAAAAGATAAATCCAGGTAAAGTATCCATGTAATTGGGCGACTAGATGGGCCGAAAGGTTCTTATCTGCCAACATTTTCTATGTTTCTATGTTTCTATTCTGGCGCGAGCCTGACAACAATGTGGAAAGAGATCTAGTGGAGAACCTAGAAATGTATTGACACATGGTGGGGGGAAATATTAAAGACTGTTACATCTGGACAGGTGGCAATAAAAAGAAATAAAACATTGGAGAAATACCGGTGTAATCAACAGGATATTAATTAATGCAAACAGTTGCAGCGGCGTAATTGTTGTAGGGCTCAGATGTGAACATCCATTATGTTCTTTTTAAGAGGAATTTGGAGGCAGAAATCTACAACTTTAACGTTCCCCGGGCAGAAAGAGAATCCATAATATCACATCCCTTGTTATAACTAAACGACGCTCAGCATATTTATTTCAGGATCAATATATATTCTATACAGGGTCGGATTAAGATCTCTATGGGCCTGGAGCTGAATATTTTGGTGGGCTTTTTTTGTAATTTAGTCAAAAGGAAAACATATTTTCGGTTATTTAATAGTGCAGATACGGCTATATATAACCAGACAGTTACTATGTGATTCATTTTTTGTTCAGATTTCAATCATTTAAAGAGTGTAAATTTTTTTTCCCCATTTTGTCATCCAAACCTTTGTGGTTGTATATTCTATAGGGCATTCTCATCAAAAAAATTTGAAATGGGAACCTGTTACTGCATTTTTCAGAGAAAATATAAAATTTTAACCAAAATTTTTTAAAAAAATGAATTATTTCCCTTGTGTACTGGAACATGTTTTTTTACAAATAATATGACTATGTATAAAATACTGACCTTGCTCCCAGCGTGGGAAATGAGAAGGGGTGTAAGGGCAGTGGTATTGCTCATTTTATACGTGACAAATAGACAATGCCCTCGCTTTGGAACTAAAAATAAATAAATAAATAAAAATGTGTTTTCTTTTTTAGATTTTACATGGTCAGGTTTAGTATTAATGCAAAGGCCAGACTCTGTCCTGTCCAATGACACCTCACTTGACCTTGTGAGGTGTTAATATTAGTGACGCAGGGGTCCAGCGTTCCCCACAGTGCTCTTCGCTGCAGTGCGGCGGTTTAGGTTTTTGATGTTACAATGGATTGTACCATCACCTCCACACTTGTTGGTAACATGAGAAATGTGATGGTTAGTTAGTGCAGCATCATTGTTTACTTTATAATTGAAAAGTGAAAAATATTACTGTTGGAAAGAAAAAGAAAAAGTAAATATTTATTTTATTTTACATACTGAAAACCTGGTCATGTTTGGTATCACTGGAAAGGCCATGCTTTGGCCTTTCCAGTGATATCTCACGTGACCCTGTAGCTGCTACAGAGTTAGAGATACATGGGTCCAAATGCAGACATAGTTATCCTTTCTCTGGGCCTATTTTGAGGCATGGGCCTGGAGCTGCTGCTCCATCTGCCCCTATGTTAATCCGGCCCTGATTCTATAACAAGAGCCGGCATCCATAGCCCTCTAGATGTTTGGAACTACACCTCCCTTGATGCTCAGCTGCTCAATAGATTAGCTTAGACCTATGGGAAATGTAGTTCTAAGACATGTAGAGGGCCAAGGCTGCTGACCCTAGCACTGGAATGTGCCGTACATATGTATTCTGTATAAGACACTCCTGAAACTCACTGTGAATACTTTCATACTCAGTGTACTGATGAAGCTGCCGTTATTGGTGTTTATGGCGACATTTGCAGAAGATCTAGGGAGAGAGAAGAAGAACACAATTAAAATCCTCCCTGAGTTTATAAAAACATCTTCGTCTCGGGATTATCTCAGATTACAAGGTATGAAAGACACAGGGCCCTATTCCGGAGTGTGCGCCAAAATGGGGACGCTAACGGAAAACTCTACGCCTGAAGGTTTCCTCTTAGCGCCTCCATGTTATCGTGGTAGCTCAGCACCTTGCCCCGGAACGCAGAGTAAACCACTGGTAGCGCTTCCGCACTACCGCTAGTATCATCTCTGGAGTCCGTAGGACTCCGTGGAGGGATGTGCTTCCAAGTCGCGAGCCCTGCGAGACGTCGCTCTCTCGCAAGATCATGCAGCACAACATCGTGATCGCAGAGGGAGACTGGGAACTATTTGTCCCCAGTCTCACTCTGCTCCCGGAGACAAGAAGCAGCGTATTATTTTTTTATTCATTAAGCCCCTTAAACACTTTCTGGAGCACTGTTTTAAAGTTAGAATGGGTAAAGACAATACAATTCTGCAATACACCAAAAAGACGGGGGGGGAGGGGGCGAGCAGAGGGCCTCATTTCCGTGGGAATTTACCAATTTTTACAAATTTTACAATTTTTTTTAAATTTGCATTTAAAAAAATATCTAGAGGAGGAGTCTCAAACTCCACGCCCCCTGATGTTGTTGGCTTACAATTCCCAGAATTCTTTGAATGCGATAAATGACCTGAGAATCATGGGATTTGGAGTTCAGAAACGTCAAATATTATCGCTCTTATTCAACCGTTTATTTTTTTAATCCGCAGCAAAAAGCCTTTTTTATTTATTGAATTTTTAGAATTTAATCGGGTATTTTTATGGATTTTTCAGGGGAAATTTGGGGTTCCATTTTTTTATTTTATTTTAACCACTTCGCTGCTGAGGACGCGCTCAGCGCGTCCTCAGCATTCCCGCTGGTGTGCTGAGGACGCGCTGAGCGCGTCCTCCCATTGGGGTCAGCGTTCGTCCGGGTTCCGGCCGATCGCTGGCCCCTCCAGTGCGGGCTGACATCCTGGATGTCAGCCCGGCATCCGGAACAGCAGCCGCCAGAATTAGGTGTAATCGCGGGGGCGCGATGACACCTAATTCAGGCGCCCCCCCCCCGCATGTGCGGAGGAGGCGCCTGAAAGGGAGGGGGGGGAGGTCCTTCGGACCTCTCTCCCTCCCGATCGGCAGCTCTGCGGCGGTTAATCCAGGCATCATTTGGAAGGGCACAGCCTGCCCTTCCAAATGATGCCTGGCATTAACCCCTGGGGAGCTGGATCGCGAATCGGCGCTGAAAAGCGCCGGTTCGCGATCCTTTCCCGGAGCTGGCCGACATCTTGGATGTCGGCCAAGCCTCCGGGAACTCCCCCTGAGGACTGGCGTCATCGTGCGTAGCACGATGACGCCAGTCCTGGACTTAACCCTTGACTGCCACCAACGGTGGAGATAGGGAGTTCCAATGAACTCCCTATCTCCCGATCCGTGGCAGCTAGGGGTTAAATTTTGGTATGGTTGGATCGGCCAGAGCATGGCCGTTCCAACGATACCAAACATGAAAGTGAAAAATTTTGTAAAAATTTTGGTTTGTTAATGCAGCAATATTGTTCCCATTTCAATTATAATGTGAACAATGATGCTGCACTAACGATTTTTGTATGCGGTGCGTTTGTTAAAAATAGTGTCATTTTCCCAAAAAAAAATGTAACGAGACCCCATCTCAAATTTTTTTAACAAGCGCACCCCATACAAAATATAACCGCAATTGCTCGCATGTTAAAATGTGGAAAAAAACACTTTACACGTTGTAAATTATTGAAAATACATATTTTATTGCATTTTTTGTTATAATATACAGACATGACATAACGTATACATATAATAATGACATATTATGAATCTACCGAGTCTGACGGAAAGAACGATATATAATATGTCTGAGTCATATACTAAAATAAGCCTTCAAAACACGTTTAAACATGATGCGCAAAACAGGTAAAAAGGACCTCAGCACAGGGGCGGGAAAAGCCTCAGCAGCGAAAGGGTTAAAAACGAGGCTTTTTTTTGCGCCGGAACACTTTTTTATTTTTAACCATACAATGCATAAGCGCTGGGTCTCAGCCTGGGTCTTAGCGTTTCCCTAGCGCGCGCTAATGAATCTTGTACACGGACAAGGCGATCTGTTGGTGGGTTGACAGGCGCTACCTTTTAGCGATTCGCGCTAGATTTTTCATGTAGCGTTGGCGGTTTAGCTCACACCAGCTGATAGAGCCCAACATATGTAACAGTGTCAAGGTGACTAAAACACGGAATACTCACGAGACGAGGCCAGTGTTGTTGAGCAAGTAACTCAGTGGGTAGCTGCATGAGAAGTTGTACGCCAAATTGGTACTGTAGCTAATAAGTCCGGTCTCGCTGGCTAGGGGGGTGTTTATGTAGCCGGAAATCAGTACTTCTTGCACATTTGAAAAATCGCTGAAGACTCCGGTTCCTACAGTATTTTTGATCTGGAAAATTACAAATAGAAAAATGCGAAATGAAAATCGATATGTAGGTCTGCGTCCACGGTGCGACTTGGAAATACAATGGGCTCTATTACATTCTTCGCGCAAACGTTAACGCGTGCGCAAAAACGCGAGGGGTAAAACCCTTTGCGCAGAACGTCGTATTCCAATGTCCGCGCAAAAAATGCGCATTAGCGTCTACTGCGGGTGAACCTGCACGAGCGTAATGTACATTGCGCATCCTATACTTAACATTGTGAGCGCAAATGCGTTCTTGCGCTGGTACGCGGATGGTATTACAATCTATGCGCAAATTTTAACAGACAACGTTTGCGCGCATAATTTTAACGTCTTATAAAAGCTGGTGTTAACGGCAAATCTGAACGTCCTGCTGAAACCAAATACACCAGCACAAAAATAAAAAATACCGCACAGTATAGTTACACATTCTACACATACCCAAACAATAAAATAGAGAGGTTGTACGTGTTTTTATTATTGCTGCAGCATATATGTGCAGATTGATTTTGACAGGCGCAAAAACTGAACGGGAGACAATTGTGGTTCTTAATTCTGATTGGCTGAATCGCGGGAAAAAAACAGTCCGCACACTGATTTCTGCGTGCAGCGTTATTTTTTGACGGATTACAAAATGCGCTCGGATTGTAATACTAGCGTTAATGTACGCGCGTTAACGTTTAACGCTTCGCGCACAAATTAACCCGCTGCGCGAGTGTTTTTGCGCAGAGAATTTAATAGAGCCCAGTGTCTGCGTCAGACGTCACTCATTAGAATTCTAAAGAAAAATAGAACTAAATGTATCCACTGCAAAACGTAGACGGCGGTACGGCGCAAATCAATACATTTAATGCAGGGATCTCAAACTCCGGCTCCCTCATATTGTTGGCCTACAATTCCCAAAAATCTTTAAATGCAGAAGAAGACCCGAGAATCATGGGAGATGTAGCTCAGAAGCATCTGAGGGGGCCATAGTTTTAGTGCGACCGACTGGTCATCGAATGGTGATATTTCTGTTACTTCATGGACAACACAGCTTCACACCATTTGGAAAAACAGGGATCCCTCGCTATTCGGTCTTCTGAACTAGACATGTGCACAGCACAAAATTTCGTTTTGAACTAATGGATTAGTCCTAAAACGCAATTTATTTAGTTGCTAAAGAAATTCGTTTTCAGTTCTTTAGTTTGAAAACGAATAATTTCGTTCATCCGAAAACCAGCAGATACAATATCGTAGTGGTGGCCTCCTCAGAGGGCTGAGATCGGCTGCTTGTTACAGCATCTCTCACTCTCAGCACAATGTGTCAGGCAAAGCGGTTTTAGTAACTGACTGCTGCTCATCACAGCGCTCAGAGTTTCAGCAAAACAAGTAAATAATAGTTTTATATATAAGAGGTTATAACAATATTATATCCTTGTTTTACTGAAACTCTGAGCGCTGTGAGCAGCAGCCAGTTACTAAAACAGCTGAGCCTGATACATTGTAATGAGAGATAATGAAACAAGCAGTCGATCTCAGAGCTCACAGCCAATGGATTTAAAGGGCTCAAAAAATAAAATGCTCCTCTCTATAATGTATACAACATCCTCCTGCATTTTTAATACCCCTCTGTTTATAATGTATAGAACATCCTCCTGCATTAATTAATGTCCCTCTCTGTATAGAACATCCCCCTCAATTTATACCCATCTCTGTATATATTAATACGCTCCTCATTGCTGGTCTTCTTCACTTCAATGTAATATTACAAAAAGAACTGAAACTAAAATGTAATGCATTTTCCTTTCGTTTCTTTCGTTTTTTGGACCAGGCAGTTTCGTATCTCTTGAGTCATACGAAAACTAAATTATCCGAAAATTCGGACGAAATCGTTTTAGTACTAAAACGAATGCACATGTCTATTCTGAACCCATCTACACTCATGATACTTAAGGCTTTCAATATATTGGATGCTTGCACCCACTTTTGAGCTGCCACCTCACTCACTCCAACGCCCAAATCACCACAAACTTTGAATAATTCCAGCATATGGCAGTATTCTTCCGATGGCTTTTATTCCATCACCACAATACAAAATAACGTTTCCACCCCAACCAGGTCTTTGTGAAGTCTTGACAAAGGCCCAGTTGGGGTTGAAATGTTGTTTTGTATTGTGGTGATGGAATAAAACCTATTGGAAGAATACACTAAGCTCTGAAATTGCCACCGAATTTCACCGAATGGTGAATTTCACCATTCGTTGCAATTTTGGGGCAATTCGTGTATTCACAAAGCTGTCAATTCGTCACCATTCAGCGGCACCGATATTGTCCCAATGGAAACTATCAATACATCTATTCACAGAACACTGACATTTATGCCTGAAGTGACCTGATTTATGGTATTTCAACAGGTTTAAACAGGCGAATCTCATAGGTTTCAATGTAATATCTTTTTAAATTTTTTCAAAATGCTTTTTATTTTTTTAAAAGACCTTTTAGTTTTTTTTTTAAAAGATATTTCTTTTATTTATTTTCTAAAAAAAAAACATTTCCAATTTTTTTTATTATTTAGACGGATTTTTAATAAATTTTTATTGATTTAACCTGCTGTTAGGAGAATCAGAGACTTCCTTAATATTTTTCTTATGTGGAATGTCCCGAGGCTAATTCGGCGATTATCGACACAATTTGGCCGTTGTCCGATAACTGCGTCAGCAACTTCAATTTCCCCAAAATACGGTGACCATTCTATAGTGAATTTACCAAATTTTCAGCTAAATGTAATTGCTGACATGAGCCAAAATGGGACGATTTGCAAAGCACCGAAATTGAGTTCAATGTCGAAGCTTGTGAATAGAAACCTTAGTATGTATTTGAACAATGAATTCATGGAAATGTTGGCCAATCCCTTTGTAGCTTGTGACGTCTGAAGGCAGAGAAGGTAGACGCAATGGATGTAACCCACATTACTTGGACTAACCATGTCCTGTGTAGAATATATACTCACCACTAGACTATTTCCACAATTGTTGGTGGTGGTATCATTGATTGGGAAGACATATTTTGCAACTGGAGGGACAACAGATAAATCCAAGGTTGCCATGCAATTACTCATGTTGTGATGGCCGTTCAGTGCCAGATTGGCAGGATTAAACATGGCATACCAGACGGGGCAAGCTACAATCCTCAGTTCGATAGAAGACGATCCACAGGTTACAATGAGGTCGCTGTTCTCTGTACAAATACAAAGGAAGAATAAATGGTTTGCAGTGGAGAGAAACATCTATTAACGATCCTTTATAAAGAAAAATATGGACGTTCGTACAAAGTAAAGTAACAAGGAGCCATTTTTATAGATCATTATACAACCATCTACTGGAAATAATGATAAAATAAATAAATAAAATAATAAAATAATAGAATGAATCAAAAGACATCTAGTGGCCTTTCTCATGTATATTTACCAGTGGCATAACTAGAAACCTGAGAAGAATGAATCCTGCGAGAATCCGTGAAGGGACCCCCTCACCCCCCCAAAAAAAATCCATATTTTTAAAAAAAATTCCCTTAAATATAAAAAGATAGTACGCCATTTATATTAATTAGTTCAACTTACTTTATTTAGGTCATCAAATAGGATTGCCGGGGGGGGGGAGGCTTTCAATATGGTGGTGACCTGACACACTGCACATTACAGAGCTCCACAGCAATAAAACTCCCTGTAATGTGCGCTGTGTATGAGCGTATCACAGAGCTCCACAGCAATAAAACTCCCTGTAATGTGTGGTGTGCATGAGCGTATCACAGAGCTCCACAGTAATAAAACTCACAGGAAGCACTGGGGTGTATGAGCAGGTACAGAATCCACAGCAAAGCCCTGACCCAGGCGTATCAGAGAGCCCGTCGCCCGGCTTTGTATGCCTGCATGGTATGGCACACTGGCCGAGCCTGGCATACCCAGCCTTTCTCATGCCACAGGAGCAAGAGTGATAAAACATGGGGGCATTTAAGACTCCATATGGAAACAAAGTGACCGTAAGACAGACAGGGGAGCCAGGACCCCAGCTCACATGGATATATTTGCACCCAGCTCGCATGGATATATTTGCCCCCAGCTCACACATGGTTATATTGCTCCCAGCTCACACATGGAAATATTGCCCCAGCTCACACATGGAAATATTGCCCCCAGCTCACACATGGATATAATTGCCCCCAGCTCACACATGGAAATATTGCCCCAGCTCACATATGGATATAATTGCCCCAGCTCACACATGGATTTATTTCCCCCAGCTCACACAAGGATATAACTGTCCCCAGCTCACACATGGAAATATTGCCCCCAGCTCACACATGGATATAATTGCCCCCAGCACACACATGGAAATATTGCCCCCAGCTCACACATGGATATAATTGCCCACAGCTCACACATGGATATATATTGCCCCCAGCTCACACATGGATATATATTGCCCCCAGTTCACACATGGATAGAATTGCCCCCAGCAGCTCACACATGAATATATTGCCCCCCCAGCTCACACATGGATATATTGCCCCCCAGTTCAGACATGGATATAATTGCCCCAGCTCACACATGGATATAATTGCCCCCCAGCTCACACATGGAAATATTGCCCCCAGCTCACATGGAAATATTGCCCCCAGACTGATCACTTCGCTCTTCGGGTTGTAGGAACCGCTTGCTCAGCGCCAGCAGCAGACCGCCTCCTCCCACAGCCTGCCATCCCAGGCTGGAGTGTGCCGGGAGCCAGGGAACAGGCGCTGCAGTGACACCGCCGCGGCGGTGCTACAGCGTGTCTTACCTGATTCCCACATTCTACTGGAGCAGGCGCATGCTACATTGGCACCGCCCCCCACATGTAAGGGGGAATGCAACATGTGCCTGCTCCAATAGAATGTGGGAAAGAGAGCAGGCGCGCTGACATTGCTGCGGGCGCAAATGCCTGCCTGAGCTGCTGGGTCCCCCCTAAAGTGGTGGAATTCCAGGGCCCGGTCGCAAGGGTGACCGCTGCGATCCTGGCAGTTCCGCCACTGATATTTACCTTTCTCCAGTCTAGTGCCTTTCTCACGTCTAGTGGTCTTTCTCACATCTAGTGGCCTTTCTCACGTCTAGAGGTCTTTCTCACATCTAGAGGTCTTTCTCACATCTAGTGGCCGTTCTCACATCTAGTGGCCGTTCTCACATCTAGTGGCCATTCTCACATCTAGTGGCCGTTCTCATGAATATTTACCTTTCTCCAGTCTAGTGCCTTTCTCACGTCTAGTGACCTTTCTCACATCTAGTGGCCTTTCTCACGTCTAGAGGTCTTTCTCACATCTAGTGGCCGTTCTCATGAATATTTACCTTTCTCCAGTCTAGTGCCTTTCTCACGTCTAGTGGCCTTTCTCACATCTAGTGGCCTTTCTCACGTCTAGAGGTCTTTCTCACATCTAGAGCTCTTTCTCACATCTAGTGGCCGTTCTCACATCTAGTGGCTGTCTTATGTATATTTACCTTTCTCCAGTCTAGTGCCTTTCTCACGTCTAGAGGTCTTTCGCACATCTAGACGTCTTTCTCACATCTAGTGGCCTTTCTCACGTCTAGAGGTCTTTGTCACATCTAGTGGCCTTTCTCACATCTAGTGGCTGTCTCATGTATATTTACCTTTCTCCAGTCTAGTGCCTTTCTCACGTCTAGAGGTCTTTCGCATCTAGAGGTCTTTCTCACATCTAGTGGCCTTTCTCACGTTTAGTGGTGTTTTCTCACATCTAGTGGCCTTTTTCACATCTAGTGGCCTTTCTCACGTTTAGTGGTGTTTTCTCACATCTAGTGGCCTTTTTCACATCTAGTGGCCTTTCTCACGTTTAGTGGTGTTTTCTCACATCTAGTGGCCTTTCTCATATCTATTGACCTTTCTGATGTCTAGAGGCCTTTTTCACATCTAATCCTCTTTCTCGCGTCTAGTGGCCTTTCTGATGTTTTTTCCACATCTAGTGGTCTTTTTCACATCTAGTGGTCTTCCTCACATCTAGTGGCCTCTCTCATGTCTAGAAGCCTTTCTGACATCTAGTGATCCTTGATCCAGGATGGGAAACAAAACTTGCTAAGGTTGAACACATTTCATACTTATGAGTCAAGGCTTTCCGAACCAGGATGAAACTGGTTTTGACTAATTCAAATTTGTACGATATACTCATAAAGTATCTTAAAGAATGAATAGGAAAACCCACTGTCTTTTCAATGAGCAGACAGATGACACGGCTCAATGGGTTTCTATGTCTCTTGTATGTGGTTTACAATTTATCAGGACAAAAAAAAAAAAACAGGAAAGTTAATTGAAAACCATCTCAAAGCACATGGAATGGACAGAAATACCATGGCATTGTGTTATTTAACCCCTTCACTGCTGAGCCATTTCACGTCTTTAAAAAACACATTTTTCTTTTCTGTATTCTTGTTATTTTTTTTCTTTACTTTAAACATGGTCAGGTTTGGTATCATTGGAAAGGCCATGCTCTGGCCTTTCTAATGATACCAAATATGACCCTGCTAGCTGAAAACAGTCTGGAGATATCTGGGTTCAAAGGAACCCTTATCTCCACCCCTATCTTTCCTTAGGAGTCAATAAGGACGTTACCCACACGTCCTCAGCAGTGGAAGGGTTAAGTTTACATTTTTTAGGACTGGATTTTCTAATACATTAACAAATGAGCGTGTGACAACATTTTCAACTTCGTAATAATAACTATAATAAAATGGTAACGTTTATTATTGCAGAAGCCATTTGCACATTACAGCAATTCCACCACAACCCAAATAAGTACTATAATAAAATGGAAATACTTACGTGGATATCTATCATATGCTGACGAGCAATTGGCGATTTGTCCCAGACATTGCTGTGTAGCCAAGCCAAGGAGTAGAATGGCAACAATGCTCAAAAAACCTACAGATGATAGAGAGATTCGTGCAGGATGGTAAGAATGTCAAACCACCGATACAGTTCACGAAACCGGAACAGCAGGCCACTCAGATGACATCGAATTCAGATTACTTGTTTTTAAGAACAGATTGTCAAAAAAAACCTCAAATTAATGCAATTTATTCAGATTTTTGCAGGTAAAATGAAAGTGATCACGATGGGTGCAAAAATAATATTAATAATGGAGATCACCGTAAAGACCAAGACCCTGATGCTTTGTAAATTCGTACTTGATTATCCTTATGCGTTTTAATATTACTTAATAGGATATTACATGGCAGGTAAACCTGCAGATGACCCCTTTATGGCATTTTTATTTATCCATTTAGAGATCGGTAAGGCCAGGGTCAGAAGAGTGCACTATGTGCACCAGTACTGATGTGCCTCCCGGCGTCCGTCGCAGCGATGTGACGCTATGATGGGGCTGGCCACACGCTGTAGCGCGCGCGTGAATTGCGCACGCAACAGCGGCTGTGCTGAAAGCCTCCCTGTCGAAGCGCTACGACGCGCGTTCGATGGGGCTGCAAAGGGATCCTCCACTAACTGCGGAAACAAGATGGCGGGATGCAGGATGTGATAAAGCATTGAAGTTTGTAAAGAAAATAAATCGCAATTTCTATCAATAAAATGTTGAATTATTTTTTTAAAAAAAGCCCTTCTGGATAATCAAATTTCTGCCTTTGTTTATATAAATGTACGTTTTTCTTTTAAAGTAAACAAGACGTGGACAGAAGCCACAACTCACCTTTAGAAGAACGCATGATGGAAAGGGATCTGGTAGACTTCTGTTCTTTACGGCACGGGACATTTATACCAAGAAAAACGGGCAAGGATAATTCCAGCGCGGCAGCATTCGATTCTTACTGGAGGGCTAAAAGACGCTTTGTGTTTCACTGTCTGCATATTTCTAACACAACATCACGCACAACATACATATCACTGTCGCAACAATAACAAAAAACAACACGCGATATGTAAGTGGCGACGTAACATAAACCGTGTCGATTGTTACAATGTGTCGTTTCACACCGTATCCATTGCTTTCTAAGCTCTGTGACTGGACAGAATCTCACATACTTAGGCTGAGATTTAGTATTTTCCTTGGGTTTAGAATATTTATTTGTGAAATAATAGAAGGTTCACATATAATATTGATAAATAGGGTTATTTGTAGCGAGTGATTGCATGAAGTCTGGACTGGAAGATAATGAGGTAGATGTTTGGAGCCGTATTGTAGAACGTAACTGGAGGGGATTCGAACCTCTAAAGAGCGTTGACGCCACATGGAGATAAATTGCTTCTCGAATATAATAATTGGATACAAATCGGTCACGTCAAGAGAATTTTTGCTGTTTAGGATTCTTTTTGATATCTAGTTAAATATAAAATGTTTATTAATGGGTGTGTTGACCTCATTATAGTGTCGCCTGTTCGGCCATGATTCCCTGGACACATATTACCGTTTCATGAAGAGGGGAGCACTGGGAAAAGTGCTGCCCTGTAACATGTACAGTTGTGTTCAAAATTATTCAACCCCCACTGAAATTGAGTGTTTTGGCCAGTTTGACATTGATTTTGATCATTCAGTCATCTTGCTTACAATTAAATCAAAGAGGCACGTGTAGGTCAGACAAATATAACATAACATTTATAATGAAATAACCACAAATGTCTTTTCTGTGCTCACATCATTATCAGTTTTATTCAACCCCCAAGTGACATTCAATCTTAGTACTTAGTACAACATCCTTTTACAGTTATAACAGCTTTTAAATGTGAAGCATAGCTTGATACAAGTGTCTTGCAGCGATCTACGGGTATCTTCGCCCATTCGTCATGGGCAAAAGCCTCCAGTTCAGTCATATTCTTAGGCTTGCGCACTGCAACTGCTTTCTTTAAGTCCCACCAGAGGTTCTCAATCGGATTTAAGTCAGGTGACTGCGATGGCCACTCCAAAATGTTCCAGCCTTTAATCTGCAACCATGCTCTAGTGCAGTGGTCCCCAACCCTGGTCCTCAGGGCCCACTAACAGGCCGGATTTTGCAGATCACCTTGGGGAAATGCAGACTGAATCCTGCAATCACTGAGCAGCAAATCATAACACCTGTGCTGTGCTTCAGATATCTGGCAAACCTGGCCTGTTAGTGGGCCCTGAGGGCCTGGGTTGGGGACCACTGCTCTAGTGGACTTGGAGGTATGCTTGGATCATTGTCCTGTTGAAAGGTCCAACGTCTCCCAAGCCTCAGGTTTGTGACGGACTGCATCACATTGTCATCCAATATCTCCTGGTACTGAAGAGAATTCATGGTACCTTGCACACGCTGAAGCTTCCCTGTACCTGCAGAAGCAAAACAGCCCCAAAGCATGATTGACCCCCGCCATGCTTCACAGTAGGCAAGGTGTTCTTTTCTTCATAGGCCTTGTTCTTCCTCCTCCAAACATAGCGTTGATCCATGGGCCCAAACAGTTCTAATTTTGTTTCATCAGTCCACAGAACACTATCCCAAAACTTCTGTGGTTTGTCCACATGACTTTTGGCATACTGCAGTCGACTCTTCTTATTCTTTGGAGACAGCAAGGGGGTGCGCCTGGGAGTTCTGGCATGGAGGTCTTCATTACGCAGTGTGCGCCGTATTGTCTGAGCTGAAACTTCAGTACCCACATCTGACAAATCTATTCTCAGTTCCTCAGCAGTCACACGGGGACTTTTCTCCACTCTACGCTTCAGGTAGCGCACAGCAGTCGAAGTCAGCATCTTCTTTCTGCCACGACCAGGTAGCGTTTCAACAGTGCCCTTTGCCTTGAATTTGCGAATGATGCTTCCTATGGTCTCTCTTGGTATGTTTAACATCTTTTAAATCTTCTTATAGCCATTGCCCTTCCTGTGAAGAGTAATCACCTCTTCTCTTGTCTTCCTGGACCATTCTCTTGACTTCACCATGTTTGTAACCACACCAGTAAATGTCTAGAAGGAGCTGATTGAAAACACTTGAATGAACCTCTGTTCTTCAGAGTGGTAGTCTTTAAGGGGTTGAATAATTGTGTCAATGAAGAATTCACAAAAGAAACATTTACTACTGTATTACAAAACCAATTGATGTCATTTTAGTTGCATATGGTTCTTTAAAAAGTCCTTGTAGGATTTCATTCTGAATACAATTACAAATGTACACTAAATTCCCTAAAACCCTTTACAGCATTGGGGGTTGAATAATTTTGAACACAACTGTATAATACATATGTCGCATGTAGGAAGTCATGACAGGTCTCCTAGGATTACGTTAGGATTTCTTACCTGCAGCGTATGGGTTCTACATACCGCAGGGTTATATATTTCATGCATTACCCATCAGCATGAATATATTATATGGGTCCAGGAAAACAAGGTCGATCTGGCCAGCGGCATAGCGTGGGTTGTCAGCACCCGGGGCAAGGCAAGAATTGTGCGCCCCCCAACCTGTGGACATGGTAACACACCATGATTCCCTTCCACCAGTAGAGTATTGACCCTCTTACCCCACAAGCACATGTATTGTATATTAACAAAATACTGATATAATAAAAAAATGAAACACACATGCCGCCCCATGCTACGCCACTGCTACCATTCACCCTGTCCCAGTATACCCTAGCATAGGTCCACTCTCACACTATACCCAGTCACTCTCTCCCAGTACCCCTAGTCACCCTCTAAGTAACCCAGTCACTCTCAGTACCCCCACTTTCTCCCAATACCTCCATTCACTCTCTATCCAAGTACCCCAAGTCACTCCCTCGCAGTACCCTAGTGGAGACCGAATTTTAAAAGGTGCTGCAGGACAGGCTCCTCCCTCCCTCCTTCCTGTTCAGCGGCTGCAGAGCTGCCAGAGATGGGGGGCTGGAACAGGGCTTCAAGGGGGACTGACAAGCGTGGTACAGGGTGTTCCGTTGAATAATGCTGCACTGCTTCATGTGACTCATGTCAGCGTTAAGGAGGAGTCGGGACAGGACCAGAATTTTATGTCCTGGTCCTCCCTTCTGGACGCTGAGTGCCAAGTCACCGCTAGTGTGGCAAAACTGGCGGACACCTTGCTGATCCCTGCTGGAAAATATTAGTGGTTCAAATTTCTCTTGAAATTTTGCGCCCCCTAAGAAAATTGCACCCGGGGCGACCGCCCCCGAGGCACCCCCCACGCTACGCAAATGGATCTGGCCACCTGACATTATGCTTGTATTTTTAAAAAATTCATATTTCAGGGCCGCGTTGTTAGCGAATAGACCTAGGTCTAGATTCCAAATCAGGTGTAAACGTTCCCAGAGATGTAGCAAAGACCAAGAAGCCTACGGATCTGGAAATTTGATCTATTACCTGCAGCATATGGATTATACATGCTGCGGGGTGGCAATTTTTATTCACTACCCTTCAGTATGAATAACTTATATGTGACCAGGAAAACATGGCCGATCTGGCAACCCTGGGCATGGAATGTGCTGCATTGTAGTATGTAGTCGTATAATTTCGGGGAAAACATTGCAACAATTGCACCATTCAGGATCGTGGTCTTAAAGACAAGTAACTTTACTTAATGTTATTGGATCAGAAGATTTCTCATCTTTGGGCAATTGCAAGCATCAGGCCAAGAAAGCTGGATTCAATGTTTTTCTTCCATCTCTGGTATTCCTTCTGCTCAAAGTATATAAATTTCCACTGATTCACCTGTTTTTGAACAATTCCTTTACACTTATTTTATAAAATGATCTCACAGTTGGAGTTAACTTCATAGCTTAGATTCAGAGGTGTAAATAGAAAGCTCAGGGCCCAGGTGCAGGAATCCATGAAGGGCAAAGGGCGAAGGGCCACCCACAACACCCAAGGCAAAAACATAATTTTATATTTTGGACCACTCCAAGTCCACAATGTCGACACTAGACAATCAGTATACCATTTTTTTCCAGGTCTACTATGACCAATTTAGTCCATCTCATTTTTAATGTAATGTGCAATATGTATATTCACTGAGCTCCACAGCAATAAATCTCAAAGTAAGTGACGTGTGTATGAACGTATCACACAACTCCACATCAATAAAACCCACAGTAATGTGCAGTGTGTATGAGCGTATCACAGAGCTCCACAGCTATAAAATTCACATTATTGTGCAGTGTGTATGAACAGATCACAGAATCCACAGCAATAAAACTCACATAAATGTGCAGTGTCTATGAGCATATCACAGAGCTCCACAGCAATAAAACTCACATAAATGTGCGGTGTGTATGAATGAATCACAGAGGTCCACAGCAATAAAACTCACAGTAATGTGCAGTGTCTATGAGTGTATCACAGAGCATCACAGCAATAAATCTCACAGTAAGTGACGGTTGTATGAACGGATCACACAACTCCACATCAATAAAACCCACAGTAATGTGCTGTGTGTATGAGCATATCACAGAATCCACAGCAATAAAACTCACATAAATGTGCGGTGTCTAAGAGCATATCTCAGAGCTCCACAGCAATAAAATTCACATTAATGTGCAGTGTGTATGAACAGATCACAGAATCCACAGCAATAAAACTCACATAAATGTCCGGTGTCTATGAGAATATCTCAGAGCTCCACAGCAATAAAATTCACATAAATGTGCAGTGTGTATGAGCATGTCACAGAATCCACAGCAATAAAACTCACAGTAATGTGTTGTGTGTATGAGCTTATCACAGAGCTTCACAGCAATAAAACTCACATAAATGTGCGGTGTGTATGAATGAATCACAGAGATCCACAGCAATAAAACTCACAGTAATGTGCAGTGTCTATGAGCGTATCACAGAGCTCCACAGCAATAAATCTCACAGTAAGTGACGTGTGTATGAATGGATCACACAACTCCAAATCAATAAAACCCACAGTAATGTGCAGTGTGTATGAACAGATCACAGAATCCACAGCAATAAAACTCACATAAATGTGCAGTGTCTATGAGCATATCACAGAGCTCCACAGCAATAAAACTCACAGTAATGTGCGGTGTGTATGAGCTTATCACAGAGCTCCACAGCAATAATACTCACAGTAATGTGCAGTGTGTATGAACGTATCACAGAGCTCCACAGCAATAAAGCTCACAGTAATGCGCAGTGTGTATGAGCTTATCACAGAGCTCCACAGCAATAATACTCACAGTAATGTGCAGTGTGTATGAACGTATCACAGAGCTCCACAGCAATAAAACTCACAGTAATGTGCGGTGTGTATGAGCTTATCACAGAGCTCCACAGCAATAATACTCACAGTAATGTGCAGTGTGTATGAACGTATCACAGAGCTCCACAGCAATAAAGCTCACAGTAATGCGCAGTGTGTATGAGCTTATCACAGAGCTCCACAGCAATAATACTCACAGTAATGTGCAGTGTGTATGAACGTATCACAGAGCTCCACAGCAATAAAACTCACAGTAATGCGCAGTGTGTATGAGCGTATCACTACCCCTGCTATACTACCCCGCAGCGTTAAGGCCCACATGGTCCGCCCTGCGGCGGAAAGGGGTTAACATAATTTATAGTAAAAACATATACTTGTTTCCTTTCGTAATGTTTTTTTTGCCGGGATGGGCTGAATACCTCTTCGTCCAGCGGCCAAAGCAGCCTAGGTGAGGCCCCGGTCGAGCGAGCCAGGGGAGCAGCCATGTTTCCCTGAGCAATATTACAATTTTATGCAGGGAAGATACTACCCTGCAACATGTGTAATTCATGTGTTTCAAGAGGGAAACTATTTTCTTAATCAAAGCTGGTGATCTTGGATTCTCATGTGATTTCTTTCCGGCAGTTTATGACTCATACATACTGCAGGGGTAGCATTCCTCATGCACTGCCCATCAGCATGAAACAAAATAATATGTCCACAGGGTCCTCCCTGACAATCCTGCTTGTAAAACACATCACGTCATTATGGTTTGCACCTGCAATGGCCTGAGCGCACCCATTATTTAATGCAGAAGCTCAGGGTGTCACTTAACCAGAGAGGAAGCTTGCACTCAGGTCAGTGATGGTTGGGTTTAGGGGCCCTAGAATGTATTATTATAAATCTTATTTTATTATGTGGGATTATAGGTGAAGCTTTCCTACTGTGTGTGTAAGAGTTTGAAGAACCGTGGCCATGGTTATTAAAATCTTTAGATGTCTCGCACTGTAATCTGATCTTTTATATCATGCTTGGGCTCCCCACAACACCCAAACTCTTAATGGGAAATCTGTTAAGTCCAAAAAATTAACACTGGGTGCACTGTAAGCCTTCTTCTGTCTACACCTGATTCCTGGAGGCTGCTGCAGAACTTCTGTTTCTATTCCCTGATGTGAATAAAGCTTGGCCTACCATTCCTAATGGTTTTTCCAGTATGGTTGGTCATGTTTTCCTAGTCACTTTACTATTTCATGCAGAGGGGAGCACATGGAAGAGTGCTGCCCTGTAGCATGTATAATTCATATGCTGAAGGATGCCAAGGCAGGTCATCTGGGATTCCTTGACCTCTTCCCTGCAGCGTATGGATTCCACATGTTGCGGTGTAGCATTTCTCTTGCAGTGCCCATCAGCCTGAATAGATTATATGCTTCCGGGAAGAACCTGGCAGCTCCTAGGTAAAAGGTGGTCGGCGTAAACAAAGGGGGTGAGTCTACCTTTGACTTTCCACTTGCATTAACATTGTTATTTAGGCTGTTTAAATGTAAAAAATGGCCTAGCCATCAGGTTCTCAAATCTCAACACTACCCTGGAAGGAGATCTGTGGAATCCTGCTAAAACCTCCCAAACTAGACCTGGCGGTAGGTTTGTCAGATTGGCCAATGGTTTCCTGGAAACCTAATGTATTTGTGTGCATGAGGAAATTCCATATAGAATCCATACGCTGCAGATGAGCAACAAACCAGAATTCCAGGTGACCTATGAATTGTACATCTTGCAGGGCAGCCCTTTTTCCTGCTTCCCCCCCCCCCCTCTGCAGGAAACCTGGCTAGCTCTCCTGAAACCATGGTAAACCTAGTGGGGATGAGGACTTTATATTTTCTCTATCCTCTAGTGAGTAGGGATGAGATGAACACCCCTGTGTTTGGTTCAAACTCTCACAATTTCAAAAGTTCAAACTCAAACCGAACTCAATGCAAGTCAATGGGACTCAAAAGATCGCATTTTAGCGTGCCCTCCAACAGGGCATATAGGCAAGATATTTGCCATAAAAGGGGTATGGGTAGTGCCCTGGGGGACAGGAAACCAGGACAAACGTTTAAAAAAATGTTTTTAAAGGAACAGTGAGTTTTCCATAAAGGGTTAAAAATTAAAACGAAAAATTGCTTCAAATATCGTGCCTAGGAGGTCCCATAACCTTCCCGTGAAGTGGTATTTGTAGAATGTATAGAAACCTCATCAGACCCGCACGACACCTAGCCACCCTTAAGGGGTTAAAATGCACAGGGACTGGCTACTATCCTGTTAGATGAGGGAATGTATTATATGTATTAAAGCAAGGTATATATGACACTGGATAGTCAGACTCTAGGGGCTTGTCTTGTATGCTTTATGATACATTACTAACACAATAATTGTATGCTCACCTAGTCCCTTCGGGAGAGGTACATGACATACAAATACTAGACTATTACGTTAAAATCTAAAGATTTTATTAAACCCTTGACAAATGACGTAACCTCTCAATCAATGATTGGCTTTACAGAGCCCTGGATCATAAGGGGTTAAACAGCATATCAGAGGATCATATAGTAGAAATGAACACTTCTTAGAATTCAGAACAAGCAGCGTTTGTTCATATATGTGCAGGCCACCCCCAGTCTGCAGGCAAGGTATCAAATTCATGAGACCAGACTAATTATTAGAAGCGCATGTTCTTTCCAAACACACCTGTTTACGCCATTTGAGAGCACAGGTCATTTAGAGGTGAGAATCTTTGCACCTAGACATTAGGTAGTTTTTTAATTCCATATCTAATAAACCATTGCTTATATTCTGCAGTAAAGCGTCTCTTTATATCTAATAGTTTTTTTTTTATATATTTAAAAAAAAAAATCGCTCCTAACACGCTAAAAAGTTGAACGTTCAAACTGCCAATGTTTGAGTCGAACTCTGAACAGCTCATCCCTAGTGAGTCGCGTGGCTATCTAGGTTGTCGTTGCGTGATGTTGACATGTATTTCACTCTGCCCACCTGTCTTTTTGCAGCTACTGTATCTGTGCTGTAACGAGACCATGAAGGAAGAGATCGCAGCCACCGTTGTGTTCGTCACATTGCTGGTAAAGAAGCACAGAAAGCTGAGCAAGGTGCAAATTGACAAGTTTGCTGCCAAGCTGACAAACATACTATTTGCAAAATATAAAGCTCACTGGTATGAAGAGAACCCTGCAAAGGGGCAAGCGTTCAGGTAAGCGAGGTCCCTACCATGTCAAAGTGGCTTGATGCCACTGTAGTTGTCCCTCTTGTGTACCTCGTAACTTGAAGGGTGGTTCTGCATTACATAGGCTAGGAAATTGTGTCCTTAAAGTTCAGCCTTTCACACAATACCTACTGTTGATCCAAAAGACGTCTGAAGCCCTTGCTGTATATGCAACATACTGGGGACAAAATTCCTTGACCTCAGATGGTGCTAGATTTCTCCTTGTATCAAGCAGCTTTTACTCACATTTTAAATGTGGCAACAGAAATGCATTTAACTTTTTTTTTTTTTTCTTAAAGATGTATAAGGATAAACTTGTTCCAGTCAGTCGACTCAGTCTTGCAACAAGCCTGTGCAGACAGTGATGTAGACTTCAATGACCTTGGTTTGCCAAAGGAAATGACTATCTGGGTAGATCCATCTGAAGTGTGCTGCAGGTATTCTAGAGAATGACTAGCCACTTTTTTTTTCTTCTTGAAGTGGTGAACAAACCTTAACTCTTGTATCTCCTTCATAGATATGGAGAGAAAAACAGCCCTTTCACAATTGCCTGCTTCAAAGGGATAGAAGACCCCCACATATCTAAATGCATTAGCAATGCTGTGGAGAAGGCCACCTCTGACTATCACTCAGGGACCTCCTCAGATGAAGAGGCTTGCAAGGAACCAAAGACTATTCCTAAAGTCAGCAATCCCAACAGCGTCTACCAGGTATATTCCATTTACTGTAGGTTGATTTTAAAATCCTTAACATGACTCTTGTTCTCATGACCAGCTGGGAATGGCTAAGTCATTGACACTCATGGAACAATGGCTTCTCTAATGATGCAGCCTCAAACACATGGCTTTATATGCCTAACAAAGTAGTGACCTGGCTATGTAGGCACCATAACTCAATACAGTATAGAAACCATGGTGCTTAGGAACACTGAACGCCCACTCTTGATCCCTTGGATGAATAGACTTAAAGCATCAATGGGCTTGGCACGTGTGTTTTTCCAAAGACCTAATGCTTGACAGTGTCGGAAATGTTTCTGACTGGTCTTTCCTTCGCAGTGCAAAGACTACAGCCAGTCTGTTCAGCCTTGGTCTCAATTCCCTCGTCGGAAGAACATGAATGATGGACACGATCCAGCTGCTGGATACTACCTTCCAAACAAACGTTTCAAATCCGTCAGGCAGCCTCCGGCCTTCTCAGGTCCTCGCGTTGACCGTTATCATTGGGTGAATACAAAGCGATAACACGAATATCTATGTCTTGGCGCTTTAATGTAAAATAAAAATAATGCTTCCTTTTAACTTTAACTAAACGCTTTTTATGAAAACAGATTTTATATATTTTATAAATGTTTTGTGATGTGAAATGTACATTGACATGTTTTATAAAATGAATAAATTAACCTTTTATTGAATCTACTGTCGGGCTATGATTTCCAATGACCCCTTATCCTAAAGCTTACTCTTATCCTGAATTGAATGCAGGTGTTGGCTATCCTTAAGAGTTGCTGCTTTAAATGTAATCTTAAAGTGGTCCTACTCCTTTACTCTTGGCCTTATTGCCACCCAATTCTGTCTAATGACTCTACATCAGATGAGTATATACATGACTTTTTAGAAGGGGCTGTTATCCTTGTCTCCTGTGGGCATCGTACAACTTGCATGGACCAGGTATGACTTTCGGAAAGGTTTTGCTTTAATCAGTGGCGGTTAATGGTCTTAAACCTGCTCACCATAACTTGGCCTGCATGCAGTAGAGTGCTGCTGGTTGCCCAAAATCTTTGCCTGTTATACTGGATTTTTTTGAGTCTACAAAGGTCTGTCAACTGATAATCAGGGAGTGGCTAGCACAGAATTGACTTTATTGAACAATTAACACTCCCAGATACTAGACTTAAAAAAACATGTACACAACAGGCATCATGGGGTAAATTGGAACACTCAAAGAGCATAAGAGGGCTATGCAATGGACTGAATGGCAGACACTAGGAAAGAGCTTATCACATGTAGTGGTGACTCCCACAAAGGGGAGAGCTTTGGGGAAAATCCCTTGCGTCCAGAAAGTACACCATGCATCCCAATGCTAGCCCTAATGCTGTTAGGGCTTAGGACAATTTATGAGCTCAAACGATGCGGACCCCACATACAACTTAAAATATAGAGTTGGACATTAGCTCATGAGCTAATGTCATGTGGTGTCTGCATCATTGGGGCTTAGGACAGAATTTGAACATAAACTCAGAGCATTCGGGCTAGCATTGGTATGCGTAGTGTACTTATTTGGATGTAAAGGATTTGCACCCAAGCTCTCCCGAGTTCCAATTTACCCTATGATGCCTGTTGTGGACATGTTGACAGGCTTCTTTGCCTGTTTATACTGGATTTTTGAGTCTACATATTATTATTCAGGTTTAATCCGGTTGAAGGGAGTGTTGTCCTTAACAGTTTGGACAGGTAATTTGTTTCTCAGGTGGGACTTTAGTCTTGACCAATCTTGCCTTGGGTCTATTCAAAGGTGAAAAATCAGGAATTGGACAAGTCTAGACTTAATCGCCATTTTGGAATAGGATTTTTCTAGCTTGGCTATTGACCTAGAATTTTTCACTTCAAAGTTTTTACTTTCAATAGACCTGTGACGCTGAAACTATATTGCTTGAACATTATAAACCAGTGTAATTACAGCTAATTTTGGATTTCTCCCTCAACCCCCCCCCCCCCCCCCCATGAGGCAACACTTAAGTTCAATCCACTGGAGGTAAGTTACGGCAGCTGAATGAAGATGAGGATCTTTAGACTAAATTCTAAAAGGAGTCTTTTGTGTGTAATGTATTCTATGACCATTGCCACAGGCTGGGGGCAGCTTAGAACACATTGGATGCACCCAGTGACAGAGGAAAATGTACGCACATAGTTATGAGACTGATATCAGCAACATGGTGTCCCTTTTAAGGAGCTGCTAGGGAAAGCTGGTAGATCCACCTGCTCTAAACTCCAATGGCTTGTAAACATGGGATTCCTGCCTGCCATACTGTGGCTTAGTCGGTCACTCACTGCTCTTGAACGTTCAATGCAGCTGAAGTGTCTTAGACATCCCACAAGTACTTTTAACACAGTCGCTATTCAAGCAGTTCCTTGGCGGTGTCCATGGTCAACTGCAACCTTTCTTCAGGTCTTTCCAAACTGTCAACCTAGGTGTGCCACAGGTGATGCAGAGAAATGTGTATCTGGGATAAACTCAGATGTCAATCTGAACACGAATGCACCTATTAATGAGCTCTTGCATTGCAGTTGATGGAGCTTCGACTGTCAAATTAACAAATTTAAGGGCATCATATACAGAATGACTGACACTCGGTACAGGGATCAAACTCTGGCCTCCAGATTCATTAAATGCAACAGGTGGCCAAAGCTATGGGTCTGTTCAGAAACTGGAGGTGGCAGTTTGAGAGGCTTGGTCCAAATCTAGATTGCATGTGTGCACAGGCAATTCAGAGTCTCAGGCTTTGAAATGAGAATCTTCCATAATGAAGTGCATGCTCCAAAAATAATGCACAGCATGGAGTATTTCCTAAAACAAGGGACTCAAAGTAAACTTGGGTCTGGCCAGTTAACAAGTCATATACATATGGGTGATTTTGGATTATGCTGAATTCAGATTGAAGCCAACTACTGCACATGTGTAATGTTAAACACCATTCCATTATCTGCTACAGGCACATCTTCTAACATGAAATTACATCTTCAGCATAATGTATCATTGTCCTTTTTGTGGATTCTGCTCCGAGCCATGTTCACCTGTTGCACAATGATCTATTCATCCTGATCTTGATCACAAAGGGTTCAGGCACAATGTCCTTTGTATGAGGTGGCTTTATGCCTGGAGCATTTAAAATTAAATCAACATTCATGTCTGCAAATCTATTTACATACTAAAATGCACCTGCCATGTGACATGCTATCGGCATGATGCCACCTTGATGGACACGTGTCAAAGCATCTGATTTAAAGATGTTGCTGTTAGACTTAAGGCTGCTAGGGAACTGAAATGATACGTGTGACACCCCCCTCCTCAGTCACATTTGGGGCGCAAGTTCATAACCCCTTTTTCTCTGCAGCTGTGAGCACCAGTCTTGAGAAAGGTTGCAATCAACACCTTGCCTAAATATTCTGACTAACCAAAGCACCCTCCATGTTTGTGCCCCCCCCCCCGCTCCTTGGCACGTTTGCCCGCACTACATGGCCTTAGTGGATACTGGCCTCCTGCCAAGGGACCACGGATCAACATTCAAGGACAATAGGCATAAGTGGGTACTTAAGGGTTAAATGTTTTCCTAAACTATTTTTAGGAGTTGGTTTGTTGTCGTGTTAAACTGTACTTCTTGTTCTTGGTATTTGTATAACTGTTTGACCCTCGATTTGATGTTAAACTTGACTAGTGTAACTGATCAGGTTTCTGTGTCCCCTGAAGGAATTCACATCCCCTCATGTAGACAATGTATTCAGTTACTTGTCATTTTGCCACCACCTCCCTCCATGTTTCCCATTTATAACTGGTTCCAATTTCAAATTAAAGATTCTTTTCTCCTGCACTAAGTCTTGTCTGGTGTTTGGGGGAGGGATACTTCGAATGATACAGAACTCCAAGTTCTGGCTGAGGGTTGTGAGAGAAGGAAAGCTGCTGCGGATCTGCTTGACTCGAGATGGGACGGACACTGTCGTCGGGTCTGGTCCTCAATCCAGTCTATCCCACACAGTCTATCCCAGTTGCTGTTACACTGACTTTTGGCGTGTCAGATTTTGCTTTTAGTCCAAAAAAATTTACGCGTGTATACACCACACGTGAATCGTTTTTTTCCAGTGCAAATTGGCAGTATACTCGTTATTTTTCTGACGTTTACGGTGCAAAACCTCTGATTGCACTTCAGTTTCAGAGTTAGGGTTATTATTGGAACAAAATCTGTTGCCTAAAAATTAAGCAAAAGTGAGGATGAATATTGTGGTTAAAGGAACACTCTATTAACCTCCCTGGCGGTCAATTTTTTTTCAAAAATGTGCCTAAAAGCATCTGTTTTTTTTAAAGGAAACGTGTTTTATATAAGCCTGTAATATTTAGGAATAACTCGTTGAAATCTGTGCAAATTAGATCTTCAAACCATATATACAGTAAAGTCCAGTCTTATGTGTATGATCTGTTAGTGCCACCTAGTGGCCGTTCATGAGCAAGTCATGCTGTTGGATAATGTTTTTCCTTTTTTACAGTTTGCGAATTTGCTGCCTGGTCCCGCCCCCCCCTGCATCGTGTGACTCGCAGGGAGCCTTACCAGGAAGCAAGTCGCCACGATCACATGGTAGGGGACAGCGAGGGAGTGCAGGATGAGGTGAGTATGCAGCCCAAGTGTGGCTCGGGGTTACCGTTCACGGTAGCAAAATTTAACCTCGGGTTACACTCAGGAATACCGCCAGGGAGGTTAAGAGTTCCTTTTTCTTCCCAATTATCTTTTCTTTCCTGGTGATCTCAACTTTTTCACCCTCGCCAGGTGCAGCTCCTTTTCGGCACATAGACTCCCGAACCTGCAAATACTAGATATCTTCCCTGCTTCTACATAACTTGCAGAGAGTAGGAGCTCTAAGTTGCGCAGTACAAGAGGATTTGCGCACATGAGTACGTTCCATAGCGCCTTTGCAGAGCAATGGATCAGTTACCAGCGCATGCACAGATCTGATCCATCGACTGCCTCTCTGATAGAGGGTGATGTCAGCCTCTCTCTGTGTGTGACATCTCTGGTGACCGGCAGCCCGGAAATTAAAAATCCCATCTGCTTGTGAGGGGAAAATCCTCCACTACACCCAGCATTTTCTCCAGATGGGGGGAGAAGGAGGGCATTCCTCACATCCTCCTGACCACTTTATATCTGTAAAGGGGTCAGGATGAGTAGTTTCTTTAAGGCTAGGGTCAGAGTGGGGCAGTCGGAACGCGCGTGCAGGCGCACTAAATCACGGCGGCAGTAGCAGCACATAACGGCCAATGACGGCCAATATACGCAGTACGTGCATACAAAAGTGCGCCGACACCCCGCAACCGGCAAATGAACGCATTTTTCTCAGAACGTGAAACCGCTGCTACAGACGTACAGAGTGCGCTGCGGCCGCATGGCAGCGTGTGTGCGTGATTAGGAGACGTCAGACGCTGCTAGTGTGCGGCCTACATAACGTTCAAACAGCCGGATTTCCCTAGAATTGCGTTGGTGAGTACCTGCGACTGTGCGACTGTGGTCGTCTGACCACTTAAGCGTATTCCGTGAAAAAATGCGTGCGCACGCATCGACGTACATTTTGACGGTGGCCGCAGAAAATGCGCTCATCTGTCCCTAGCCTAATACTAACCCTAAATGCAAGTCTTTCATTGTACCTTCATTACATCAGGAAAATGCTGAACATGATATTGTATCAAAAAAAATAAAAAAAATTATGCAGTTTTATTTCACCTCTACATTGCAACATTTTTAAAAAAATGTTATAGCCAACTTTGATATAGGCCGCCATATTATGGGAAATGTGTTCTGTTCACTAGATTTACCAAAATGTATATGTAAAAATACTGATCTCAGATAAAGTACATCTAAATCCACCCGTACGATAACAAAGGGGCACAAATTGGGAGAGAACTTTTCAGAGCATTTTAGGTTTTTTTCTTCTCCTATCGTTGCTGATTGACTGAGAGGTTTGTGGTTACATCCCCAAAATGACACCCTAAGGGACAGATACCCCACTGGGCAGAACTGTTAAATGCTTGTCTTGGTGGAATCTATACGTTTGGGAGGGTGTGAGGGTTGTTGGATCCCAAGCTGAGATTCCTGTCTGATACTGTAAAGTATATTTTCAGGTCATTCAATATCTTGAGAAAGTGGCACAAGATCTACATCAGAATGCTTTTTTTTTTTCTAGTGGAACCAACCACGTCGTTGTGCTTCAGGGAGTAACAGGATAGGGGCAGGACGAGTGACCACCTTATGAGAACATGCTTAACGGTTGTACTCCAGAAAACTCGTATGACCACAAAATCTATATACAAAGGGTATTCAACCTTGGCTCTGCAGATATTTCAGATCTCCCATGGTGCTCAGTCACTCATAAGGTCGACAGCCTTGTGGGAAATGTAGTTCCAAAACTCCTGGAGGGTCATGGTTGAGCACCCTTGCTATAAAGAGTGTTGTATTCATGTCAAGGCCAGGGGGACACTTATATGATGGATTATGTTCGTAAGGTTACACTTAGGGACGGCACTTCACGGAGATTTGGGTGGTTTGTGTTGCTCAATATGTCAGTTATATGTTCCTGTGAAAGGGTCAGTAAAAGGGAATGATTAGGGACATGTGCCAGAAAGTGACCTTAGTATATTGTACATGGCACTGGCTAGATGAGGCAACGAGTCCTGAATGAAGCACGTGTCCTTCAGCAATAATCCAACTTACTATCCTGCTTTGATAAAAGAATGAGACCCAATATTGGGCACTTTATGGTAGTGGTTTGACCAAATCTCCATGTTTTGCCTCATCAGAGTCCTATTACCTTCCCAACACTAGCGCTTAGATGCGTGAGTGTTCGCTCTAGGTTAAGTGACTCTAACGCATTTGTTGACTTTATTATTGAGACATTTTTAACACATCCAGAGTGACGAATACCCAATATATCCGCGTGATGTATCAGCACAACCATGCAGTGTAAATTTTTCCTTTCACAAACACCCCAGGTGTCATGGCATCCATAGGCTCCATTGGGTTCCACTAATATCTCACGTTAAATAATTTATTTAATAATTTTCACCAAAGACGGGCAGGAAATTCCTTTATGACACAGTGTGCTATACTATTGTCCAACATTTTGTATATTATTTTCATCCGAACATTTTCCATTACATAATAAATTGCACAAATTAGTGTTATAATATATATTTTTAGTAATAGACTTAATGACCCTGTCACTACATTGGTATGTATTAGTTCTGGCTGTCCTCTCTAGAACTTTCTGCCACTGTGTGTCTCTGTTGGAGTCTAAGATCCAAATCATCCATCGGTGGTATGCAAGAGGTATAATAATGTTAAGCGATGTAACTCTATCAGGGCTATTCAGAAAGAGGCGAAAACCTTGAGAATAACCCTGCTAGAATTTTCAATTCTCCAGTCATTCAAAGAGAATCGAAAAGTCACCGTACGTTCGTTGACTTTTCGTTCTCTTCAATTCGATTTGGCAATCCCAGTTCGGCGACCCTGCGGTGTATTCAGCAAGCACCACAGTGCCATCGTAATGCAGGGAATAGTCGCCGCAAACCCGACGAAAACTCACTGCAAAATGAGGGCGAATGCACACCGAATCCCGCAAAAACATCTGGATTAACCCTGCCGAAAACGCCGGAAAAACACAAGCAGGAGCCGATCACACGCAGCGCAGCCTCCAGAAAAAGCCGACACCGCAGACGAAGGAGGTGAAGAAAAAAAAACAGTACGCTTGAATGTTTGAAAAGTGAAACGCTGTTTGCAAAGAAACTACTGAACAAAAATGTCTGAAATTTACATATAAGATCCAATGAATGATAATAAAAAGGGCTGTTACAGAAAAAACGATTTGGAAAAAAAATGTTTGCTAAAAAATGCCTAAAAGGTCCTAAAAAAAAATCTACAAATAAAGAGACTTTTTACTGCAGAATATTATAATGAACGGTTTATTAGATATTGAATTAAAACGGGAATATTTTTAACATTGAAGCCTATGGGATTCTGCCAAGATTTGGCGAATTGCCTGCTCTCTGAATAGCCGAATGACCAGGAAAGGTAACCGTAGGCTGAATTTCAGCGTTCGGTCACCTTTCTCCAGCAATTTGGATCTCTTTGAATAACCCTGTAGGTGAAAATAGTCAAACCAGAAAAATTCTCCCATTTATTTCACTTTCCAAATTGGCTATTTGGTCTAGATTGTTCATTCTCCTGGCAATTCTCAAGGTTTTCACCTCTCTCTGAATAACCCTGTATCTCTATAAACACATATTTCTTTGTCACCACTGCAAGGCAAAGAATTGATGTACGGACCTTTAGCTAACTTTTATGTGCCTATTTTTTGCTGAACCTGGGTCTGAGTTGCTGGCCACCGGTTCTGAATTGTCCGGAGGCCGTTTAGTCCCCCCCTCCGGACGAGAGACAACCCTGGTCGCTGTAGCTGGGTGGCTATCCCGAGAAGACGGCAGCCATCTTGAGGCCTAACCCCTGTGAAGAGCCTAGTGACCACGCGGTGCTGGCCGCATTCCCCGGACCCAGGTCAGTGCAGCAGAATATGGAGATGGAGGGCCCCCATCTCCTGGCCGCCTTGGATTACAGGTCTGTGGGGGTGGCAGACGGACCCGTGGGTCGAAGATGTGCTAAACCCCCTCCCCTCACCAGTGATGCGGGGGCCGCTATGTGCGGCCTGGATGCCTGCTTGCTTATCCTAGATGGGGAGGATCCGGATGCCCAGCTCACTAGAGGGGTCTGGCGCAGACTGCAGGCCGTGCTACGGGGCTTCCGAACACCGAGGACACACCTGACGACTGAGGTAGAGGCGGACATGTCCTCGTGCCTTACAGCAATATGTCCTGTTGATACTGCAGCTGAGGAGAGAGGCGGCGAGGACGGCGGCCAGCATGTGGCCTCGGTTCGGAGGATCCGTGCCCCCAGAGCGAATCCGACTTACTGCACTGGAAGTGGGACTGCGCTCGCTGCACCCCGGATGGCAGTGGCATTGGTGCCCCCTCGACGTGCGGAGATGGACGGTTTCATCCGGCTGGCGGCCAGGAAGACGCGGAAGCGCAAGCGGCTATACCGAACAGTTTTCCGAAGGAGATCTGGCGGCGGAGTTCGAGGTTCGACCCGGTCCCTGCGGGGACTTTTCCCCCGAATGCTGGTTGGGACAGCGCGGAGGTGCGCAGTGCCATACCATGTGGTCCTGCTCCGGAATCCTGGCAGTGGAGGTCGAGGAGCGATTGGGGCCTGGCAGGGCCTGGATGGTGTATTCGATGGCGACGGACTGATGACAGTCGGATGCCGCAGCATGCTAAGAGAGAAGATGCTGAGGCGCAATGTACACTTTGCCTTATGGGTGGACACAGTGTCCCTTACCCCTCTGCTGGCTGCAGAACTTGAGTCGGGTAGAGCCGTAACACCTGGATTACCTTGCGGGATGCTGCCTGCTATGGCCCCACTTCCGTTTATAGACACAGGCTGAGGTACCTCGCCTCATGTCCTGGACTGCAACTCTCCCTCATTTTTGATCTCGGCTTTGATACCCCCCCGATGACTTATATTTTCTGAGGACGCTTGTTTTAAGAGGACCTATGCCTTTTGGAGTTCTTTTTGGACTACTACTGATACCATCAGACATGTTATTGTTTTCAACACGCTCCCAGGCCTGCTGCGTAATATTCCCATATGTATGTCCCCTTGACCACTCCATCCCCCCCGTTTCCCCCCCCCCTTTCCCCTTGTTTTCATCACACGCCACCTGGTGCTGCAGACGCCCCTTCCCCCCCCCTTTTTTTTTTTTTTTTTCTATTTTATTACTTTTTCTTTTGGCGCTTGGGTCAACTCTGGGTGTGCCATTGTGGTGGCCACCATGGCTCTGCCCACCATACCTGGCCCCAGAGTTTCCCGGCCTTGTGACCTGCACATTTCCATGGCCTCCTACTTTAGGAGAGAGCCAGGAAAGTCACATTTATGGCCTTTGCCACCTCCCTCCCCTTTTTTTTTTTTTTTTTTCCCTCCTCCCCTGGAGCACTTTTTGGTATGTCTCCCCCCCCACTTTCCTATTTGAATATTGTTTTACTGCTTGCTGAATACTTGTATGTTGATTCTATGGTATTGCTTTCATTTCTTTCACCTAGCTGATTGTACCGCTGACTTTCTTTCAAAATAAAAATTTTGAATAATAAAAAAAAAAAAAAAGAATTGATGTACTTACACCAGCCCTCATTGACCCTTCACTAAGGCGAGTGGTAAAGAATAATGGGCTGTGTGTCAGTGTATAAAGTCAGATTAGAATACATGAAATATAAGTACGCTCTTCTTTTCAAACAATTGGCCGCCACTTTAGGATGGGCTTTAGTATTAATAAAGAACACACACCTCCCTGTGCCATAATTTGAAAGGCCAGACCCATGTAACAATGTATCTTTGTTAGAAAGAATACAAAAAAACAGTACTATGTTACATTAAACTAGAACAAACACCCAAAGGCAAAATATATATATTCCCCAGTAAAAAAACAGACATATGAATGGGTTCAAGAACATTGAATTGTTACAGTCGTTACAGAAATACAAAGTAATAAAATGCAAGATATTTAAAACAAAACACAAATATACAGATTAACAGAAAATAAATGTAGCAAATATAGTCACTATGTTACAGGTACATTCTGTATATAGTCACTATCAGGGTTATTCAGAGAGCATGAAAACCAGGAGAATGACTGGAGAATGAAAAATTCTAGGTCAAAATAGCCGATTTGGAAAGTGAGATGAAAGGGAGAATTTTTCTGGTTTGGCTATTTTGACCTAGAATTTTTCATTCTCCAGTCATTCGCCTGCTTTTCACGCCCTCTGAATAACCCTGTATGTTACATGTTTACAGGTGCATTCTGTATATAGTCACTATGTTACATGTTTACAGGCGCATTCTGTATATAGTCACTATGTTACATGTTTACAGGTGCATTCTGTATATAGTCACTGTGTTACATGTTTACAGGTGCATTCTGTATATAGTCACTGTGTTACATGTTTACAGGTACATTCTATATATAGTCACTATGTTACATGTTTACAGGTGCATTCTGTATATAGTCACTATGTTACAAGTTTACAGGTGCGTTCTGTATATAGTCACTGTTACATGTTTACAGGTACATTCTATATATAGTCACTATGTTACATGTTTACAGGTGCATTCTGTATATAGTCACTGTGTTACATGTTTACAGGCGCATTCTGTATATAGTCACTGTGTTACATGTTTACAGGCGCATTCTGTATATAGTCACTGTTACATGTTTACAGGTGCATTCTGTGTATAGTCACTGTTACATGGCAATTGAGTTTTAATGTGGATAAGTGCAAGATAATGCACCTGGGACGTAAATACCCAAGGGCTGAATATAGAATATTTGATACATCTGAGGGTTTGGATTTAGGGGTTATTATTTCAGAGGATCTAAGGGTAAGTAGTCAATGTAATAGAGCAGCAGGAAATGCTGGCAGAATGCTTGGTTGTGTAGGGAGAGGTATTAGCAGTAGGAAAAGGGAAGTGCTCATGCCACTGTGCAGAGCACTGGTGAGACCTCACTTGGAGTACTGTGTGCAGTACTGGAGACCGTATCTCCAGAAGGATATAGACATCTTAGAGAGAGTTCAGAGAAGGGCTACTAAAATGGTGTACGGCTTGAAGGAGAAAAGTTACAAGGAAAGGCTTAATGATCTTAACATGTACAGCTTGGAAAAAAGACGAGACAGAGGAGATATGATAGAAACATTTAAATACGTAAAGGGAATCCACAAGGTAGAGGAAGGGAGTATATTTAAAAGGAAACAAAGTAGCAAAACAAGAGGACATAGTCTTAGATTAGAGGGGCAAAGGTTTAAAAGTAACATCAGGAAGCATTATTTTACTGAGAGGGTGGTGGATACATGGAACAGTCTTCCAGTAGAAGTGGTAGAGGCCAAAACAGTGATTGAATTTAAGCAGGCATGGGATAGGCATAAGGCTATCCTAAACAAAAGATAAATCCAGGTAAAGTATCCATGTAATTGGGCAGACTAGATGGGCCAAAAGGTTCTTCTCTGCCGACATTTTTCTATGTTTCTATGTTTACAGGCGCATTCTGTATATAGTCACTGTGTTACATGTTTACAGGTGCATTCTGTATATAGTCACTCACTATGTTACCTGTTTACAGGTGCATTCTGTATATAGTCACTATGTTACATGTTTACAGGTGCATTCTGTATATAGTCACTGTGTTCCATGTTTACAGGTGCATTCTGTGTATAGTCACTGTGTTACATGTTTACATGTGCATTCTGTGTATAGTCACTATGTTACATGTTTACAGGTGCATTCTGTATATAGTCACTGTGTTCCATGTTTACAGGTGCATTCTCTATATAGTCACTGTGTTACATGTTTACAGGTGCATTCTGTATCGAGGTATGTTAATAGAGATCTCTTGAGTGACTTTAGACTGGGGGAAGATTTGATGGCGTCTGGGAGGTTATTCCATATTTGTGGTGATCTGTAGGAAAATGAGGATCGAGACACTTTCTTTTTGTATTGTGGTATTGTAAGTAAGGTGCAGGTCCTGGATCGGAGGTTATAGGATGAGGGAACTGCTTCGGGAAGCAGCCTATTCAGGTAGGGTGACAGCTTCCCAGAAAACCTCTTAAATCCCAGGTTGGAAAGTTGAAGGGTGCATCCGGATTCCAGCGATGGCCAGTTTAGCTCTTTTAACATGTCACAATGGTGGGTCATATAGTTATAAAATATAATATTTCTTTTAATCCTTTATATCAAAGCTTTATATAAAGTGTGCTCTGTTATAAATATATATATATATGTGTTACAGTTAAAGTCTGAAATGCTGATAATCTTAAGATTGACCGTGTAAAACAGACATTATGTTTTATAAATGATATATAAGCACGTATGACACATAATAAAAATCATGTTACTCTTTAACATTCATATAAGAAACATATCCTGTTACTCTGTACAGTATATTCATTATATCCTTAATAATCCATTACTTTTTGGTCTTTTACCATTCAAACTGTTATCTGACTGATGACAAACTTCATTTTTAACCAAACGGGGTCGGGTAGTCCACAGATCAGATGGGTAAAGTGTGAAAATTTCAGCTCATCCAAACTGCGATTAAATTTTAAGGGTGGTTGGATAGTCCTAAGATTATCCGGATAATGTCTGGATTTTTCTTCTTCTTTTTTTTTTTTTTTTCGGCTTTACCCGGCGGTAATGTACATTTTACCTAGGTAATCTTAAAATTATATGCATTGTAGACTTTAACAGTAACATATATACTATATATATTTATTTATATATATATATATATATATATATATACAGTATATATTGCTCAAAATCCAGGGAAACCTAGAATTACATGTGGCCTCTGTCTCTCACAAACCCACTAGGCTTGTGCAACGATTTTTTTTTCGGTTCGACTCGGTTCGATTTTTCGGATTTTTAAACTTTTCGATTCGGCTCGTTTCGACCGATTTCTGTTTCGATTCGGTTCGGCTCGACTCGTTTTTCGTGTACATTTTTTCGGAATAATCGACCATTTTTCGTATTTTTGTGTCACTTTGCTGGTTTTTTGTATCGACTTTTCGTAATTTCGGAAATTTTCGTTTTTCGGAATTGTACATGTTTTCGGATTATCGACCGTTTTTCGTATTTTCGTGTCACTTTGCTCGTTTTTTGTATCGACTTTTCGTAATTTCGGAAATTTTCGTTTTTTCGGAACGTCTGTTCTCCTCGTTTCAAAGCAATAAATTTCGATTTGACACATTTCAAGTCCATTCGAAAATTCCGAAAATATTTCGTTTCGGCTCGGAAAACTTTTCGGATCTGCCATTTTCGGATCTAAAAATTTTCGGAAATTCGGCCGCATCTGAAAAGACGAATCGGGAAATTTCGTGAAAATTCTGAAACCCGAAACGCACATCCCTAAAACCCACCTTTTATAGGCTTTTCTATCCTTTAACTTTCGGTCTCTCTCCACTCCCTGATATAAGTGATTCTCTCAGCTCACCCTTTTTTTTTGCCATAATTTTTCCTGTTTCTGTCTCACATTTAACCTTTCTGACTCCATTCTCAGATAAAGGAGAAAGGAACCAATTAGGATGTTTTTGATCTTCTTTTTATAGCCATGGGTTGTTTTCTTGAGGTTCGCTTTATCAATATCTAAAAAAAGTGTTCTGCAGTATCTTCATATACTTTTCACTCATTTGTTGATTTTTATTCTTATCCATAAAATACGTACATAAGATTCCATCTTCTCCAAAAATGACCGAAAAAATGAAAACTAGCATATGGGAGCAGCAGATGAACTTAAAAACCACATATCAGGATTTTTTATCATCATTCACAGTAAACATTTTTGATACAGAATGTGAATGTGGTTTCCTCTTACATTGCAATATTGTTAAGTGCCCCCCATCATATAAGTGATTGATCGGGAATAAGATGATTACTGTTTGGCTGAACATGAGGATACATTATATTAATGCAAATATAGTTCTTCATGCCAAAATATCTTGGATAAATACAGATGTGTGTTTGCTTCCATTGCATATTTATCCAGATAGATTTAATCCAAAATAAGTGAATTGGAGACTAAGCAATATTTCAGTCCATAGAGAACTTACTGTGCACAAATGAAGATAAATACAGATAGATGCTCTTACAAGTCTTGCCTTTTCGAATTTCTTTGTGTGAACGGAACTTGAGATTCCAAAGTATCCCACTTTAGGAGAGACAGTTTTTTTATAGCATATCTCTCTATAAAGCACCCTCATGTTCTGTATTTATGTACAATGGGTAGGAAAAATAAACATGAATTGAACAAACAGGTTCAACAAAAGCAGAACGATAGGAAAAGATGAGTCTGCTTCAAGGGCAACTTCCATCAAAAAATGCAATGTCCTTATTGTGTTTATTTGATGTCGCTGATATCTTATATGTGTTTTGTTTTTCTCTTGTATGTTTAGTTAAGGAAATATTTTCCACTATATGTGTCACTGGGTGCATCCATTGTGTGATATTTTCCCCTATATGTGTCACTGGGTGCATTCATTGTGTGATATTTTCCTCTATATGTGTCACTGGGTGCATCCATTGTGCGAGATTTTCCTCTATATGTGTCACTGGGTGCATCCATTGTCTGATATTTTCCACTATATGTGTCACTGGGTGCATCCATTGTGTGATATTTTCCTCTATATGTGTCACTGGGTGCATCCATTGTGTGAGATTTTCCTCTATATGTGTCACTGGGTGCGTTCATTGTTCCATTGTGTGATATTTTCCTCTATATGTGTCACTGGGTGCACCCATTGTGTTGATATTTTCCTCTATATGTGTCACTGGGTGCATCCATTGTCTGATATTTTCCACTATATGTGTCACTGGGTGCATCCATTGTGTGATATTTTCCTCTATATGTGTCACTGGGTGCATCCATTGTGTGAGATTTTCCTCTATATGTGTCACTGGGTGCATCCATTGTCTGATATTTTCCACTATATGTGTCACTGGGTGCATCCATTGTGTGATATTTTCCTCTATATGTGTCACTGGGTGCATCCATTGTGTGAGATTTTCCTCTATATGTGTCACTGGGTGCGTTCATTGTTCCATTGTGTGATATTTTCCCCTATATGTGTCACTGGGTGCATCCATTGTGTGATATATTCCTCTATATGTGTCACTGGCTGCATCCATTGTGTGATATTTTCTCTATATGTGTCACTGGGTGCACCCATTGTGTTGATATTTTCCTCTATATGTGTCACTGGGTGCATCCATTGTGTGATATTTTCCTCTATATGTGTCACTGGGTGCATCCATTGTCTGATATTTTCCACTATATGTGTCACTGGGTGCATCCATTGTGTGATATTTTCTCTATATGTGTCACTGGGTGCATCCATTGTGTGATATTTTCCCCTATATGTGTCACTGGGTGCGTTCATTGTTCATTGTGTGATATTTCCTCTATATGTGTCACTGGGTGCATCCATTGTGTGAGATTTTCCTCTATATGTGTCACTGGGTGCATCCATTGTGTGATTTTTCCTCTATATGTGTCACTGGGTGCATCCATTGTCTGATATTTTCCACTATATGTGTCACTGGGTGCATCCATTGTGTGATATTTTCCTCTATATGTGTCACTGGGTGCATCCATTGTGTGAGATTTTCCTCTATATGTGTCACTGGGTGCGTTCATTGTTCCATTGTGTGATATTTTCCTCTATATGTGTCACTGGGTGCACCCATTGTGTGATATTTTCCTCTATATGTGTCACTGGGTGCATCCATTGTCTGATATTTTCCACTATATGTGTCACTGGGTGCATCCATTGTGTGATATTTTCCTCTATATGTGTCACTGGGTGCATCCATTGTGTGAGATTTTCCTCTATATGTGTCACTGGGTGCATCCATTGTCTGATATTTTCCACTATATGTGTCACTGGGTGCATCCATTGTGTGATATTTTCCTCTATATGTGTCACTGGGTGCATCCATTGTGTGAGATTTTCCTCTATATGTGTCACTGGGTGCGTTCATTGTTCCATTGTGTGATATTTTCCTCTATATGTGTCACTGGGTGCATCCATTGTGTGATATATTCCTCTATATGTGTCACTGGGTGCATCCATTGTGTGATATTTTCCACTATATGTGTCACTGGGTGCATCCATTGTGTGATATTTTCCTCTATATGTGTCACTGGCTGCATCCATTGTGTGATATTTTCCTCTATATGTGTCTCTGGATGCATCCATTGTGTGATATTTTCCTCTATATGTGTCACTGGGTGCATCCATTGTGTGATATTTTCCTCTATATGTGTCACTGGGTGCATCCATTGTCTGATATTTTCCTCTATATGTGTCACTGGGTGCATCCATTGTCTGATATTTTAAACAAAGAAAAAAAAAACAGCAGCACGCATTTTATAAAGTGTTTTATGATGTTGTCTTATTTACAGCATCTGTGAGTGGTATGACCTCTTAAGTGATTTAGGGATTGGTATCAGCTTACAGAGCAAAGAGACAAGGAGACAGGAAACTCGGCTGTAACAGACAAATGATTCATGCACTTCTCTATTTTCAGCTATATGATTCTAAATGTCCATCGTCTGACAAGCTATAAGAAGAATCATGGAGGACAGATGCAATTTTTTATTATTATTTATTTACTAAGCGCCAACACATTCCGCAGAGCTGTACAATGGGTAAAGATGAGATATTTCTACCATACAACAAAAAGGCAAGGCAATATTTCACTAACAGACGCAGGAGGAATTGTGGGCCCTATTCTTGTGGGAATTTACAATCTAGGTATGTTTTCTGAAAGTATCCATCAGTCTTGGCCTCTGATTTCCAAATGTTAGTTATTTTCTTGTCCCTACGACATCCTTCTTAAAATGTAACCTAGATTCATAATATTGTCTTCAGATACCTATATGAACACACTATGCATACAGTAAATACAGAGAGAGATGAGATGGGAGGGGGGCAGGTAAAATAATAGGTACCCATCCCTGCCACTCCAGTTTCCATGTCTCTTTGTATCATGTGTTGTCTCTTTGTATCATGTATTGTAAACATTTTTCAGTATCTTGTGTTTTCATGGGAAAAAAATTTGAAATTCTAGCCGTAATCCAAAACTAAGTCTTCCCCAAAAAGTTCCAGGTTGTTTTGACTTCTGAAATTACTTTCTCTTTTCTAAACCTTTATAAATGTTTTGAACATTCACAACAAACCCTCAAATCAGAGCAGCACAGCGTCCAGCCGGTATCAACAGGCTCCGGTATGTAAAGAATTCTAAAACCTAACCAGAAATTAATGCAATGTTGTTAAATTTATAAAGACAGAGTATTATGAAAAAGCAATATTTGCCCATTTTTCTACTTGTTATCTTTACTTAGCACACAGTGCCATGCTGTGTTGTTGATTTTATTATAAAATGAGCGTGCCCTGCCTTTTGCTGATACTGTATTGTGTTTTGGCATGGTATCATCATTTTCCCTTTCCCCATACTGTGTTTGACGTTCCCCACTCGTTTATGCCGTGTAATTTTCTATATGCATTCTCAATAAAAATTGTCAAATTACAAAAAATGCAAGAATTGTATCTAAAATTAGAAATAAAGCTTAGATAGATTCAGGGTTGAATTGTAAAAAATAGTTTTAGGCAGTGCATTATTTTATTCTATATTTATGAAATATCTTGTAATAATTAAAAATAAATAAAAGACTTATAGAAGACTAATAATGAGTTCATTTTGCAAATTCCTCAGTAATTCCCAAGAAAAAACATTTTCTTCAATTTTGAAATGACATGATAAATATGATTTGCTCTCTTTAGATCACTGCTGTTTCAGTGCAAGAAAGGTTGATAGATATAGATGGATGATAGATATGGAAGGATGGATGTATGGATGATAGATATGGAAGAATGGATGGATGGATGGATGATAGATACAGAAGGATGGATGGATGGATGATAGATGTGGAAGGATGGATAGATGTGGAAGGATGGATGGATGATAGATATGGAAGGATGGATGGATGGATGGATGATAGATACGGATGGATGGATGGATGGATGATAGATACAGATGGATGGATGATAGATACGGATGGATGGATGGATGGATGATAGATACGGATGGATGGATGATAGATACGGATGGATGGATGATAGATACGAATGGATGGATGATAGATACGGATGGATGGATGGATGGATGGATGATAGATACGGATGGATGGATGGATGGATGATAGATACGAATGATGGATGGATGATAGATACGGATGGATGGATGGATGGATGGATGATAGATACGGATGGATGGATGGATGATAGATACGGATGGATGGATGAATGATAGATACGGATGGATGGATGATAGCTATGGATGATAGGTAGTTATGGATGAATGATAGATTGATAGATATGGATGGATAATAGATACGGATAGATATGGATGAATGATAGATTGATAGATATGGATGGATAATAGATACGGATAGATGGATAGATATGGATGGATAATAGATACGGATAGATGGATAGATATGGATGGATGATAGGTAGATATGGATGAATGATAGATTGATAGATATGGATGGATGAATGATAGATACGGATAAATGGATAGATAAGGATGGATGATAGGTAGATACGGATAAATGGATATAAGGATGGATGAATGATAGATACGGATAAATGGATAGATATGGATGGATGATAGATACGGATAGATGGATAGATATGGATGGATGATAGATACGGATAGATGGATAGATATGGATGGATGATAGATATGGATAGATAGATATGGATGGATAGATGGATGGATGATTAGATAGCTATGGATGGATGATTGATATGGATGCTAGATACGGATAAATGGATGATGGGTAGAAATAGATGAAGGATGATAGATAGCGATGGATGATAGGTATACAGATAGATTGATCCAGATATACAGATAGATACAGATAAATAGATACAGATAGATGCTAGATATACAGATAGATATACAGAGAGATGCTATATATACAGATAGATACAGAGAGATGCTATATATACAGATAGATACAGAGAGATGTTAGATATACAGATATGTATACAGAGAGATGCTAGATATACAGATAGATATACAGATAGATAGAGAGATGTTAGATATACAGATAGATATACAGATAGATACAGAGAGAGATACAGATAAATAGATACAGAGAGATGCTAGGTATACAGATAGATACAGAGAGATGCTAGATATACAGATAGATATACAGATAGATACAGAGAGATACAGAGAGATGCTAGATATACAGATAGATATACAGATAGATACAGAGAGATACAGAGAGATACAGAGAGATGCTAGATATACAGATAGATACAGAGATGCTAGATATACAGATAGATATACAGATAGATACAGAGAGATGCTATATATACAGATAGATACAGAGAGATGCTATATATACAGATAGATATACAGATAGATACAAAGAGATGCTAGATATACAGATAGATACAGAGAGATGCTAGATATACAGATAAGATACAGAGAGCTGTTAGATATACAGATATGTATACAGATAGATACAGAGAGAGATACAGATACATATACAGATAGAGATATAGATAGATGCAGAGAGATAGATACAAATAGATAGATCGATACACAGAAAGATGGATTAGATAGATCTCAGTATCCTGGCTAAATTTTGACTTCAGTACTGTGTAAAAAGTAGGGACCCTGAATGATCATCAAACACATTTCTAGAGACTTTGAGATATTGCACTTGGTGATTATCTTTGCCAATAACAATATTTTCTATATCTGGCATGATTTACATCTTTGTTGCAAAAGAGACTTTTGGAAGCAAAGTATGCTTTGTAAGCAAAAAAGGTACTCAAATAATTCATACAATTTCATTACCCGTCTACAAAAAATGTATTGCTGTTTGGATCATCTAACAATCCTTATTTTGCTTTTAGAGCTCTAGCTACTCTTTGTAGATGCTTCTTTTGATAGACATAAAAAGCACAAATAGTGTTTAGAACACTTTATGCTTTGGTTTTAGCCAAGCAATAATGTATCTTATGTCTTATAGTATTTTTAAAATCCTTTACCGCTGGCTATTTAAAGAAAAAAGCAGGTAGCTACAACCCAGTTTGTCGTCACTAGTAAATGTTCCATGTCTGCACAGCCTAACGTGCTCATATTTATTTATTTATAAAGTATTTTACCAGGAAGGATACATTGAGTGAATAATAATTAGTTCATTTTGCAAATTCCTCAGTAAATCCCAAAAAAAAATATTTACTTTAATTTTAAAATTACATGATAAACGTGATTTGTTCCTTTTAGATCAGGGGTTCCCAACCGTGGTCCTCAAGTACCTCTAACAGGCCAGATTTTACAGATTTCCTTGGGGAAATGCAGACTGAATCCTGCAGTCACTGAGTAGCAAATCATACCTTATATTTGTATCTTTTTAAGCATTGGTTCTAGGTGTCCCATTATGCGGCTACATTGCTGAGTTAAATGAATTATGTTTGACTAAAATATGTTAATAAATAAGAGATATTACCAGTGCAGCAACGTTGACGTTCCTGGAGGGATCAGCCAAATGACAAATGATTTAGGTAAACTAAAAAAATGGTGGGAGCTGTGGCAATTGAGTTTTAATGTGGATAAGTGCAAGATAATGCACCTGGGACGTAAAAACCCAAGGGCTGAATATAGAATATTTGATACATCTGAGGGTTGGGATTTAGGGGTTATTATTTCAGAGGATCTAAAGGTAAGTAGTCAATGTAATAGAGCAGCAGGAAATGCTGGCAGAATGCTTGGTTGTGTAGGGAGAGGTATTAGCAGTAGGAAAAGGGAAGTGCTCATGCCACTGTACAGAGCACTGGTGAGACCTCACTTGGAGTACTGTGTGCAGTACTGGAGACCGTATCTCCAGAAGGATATAGACATCTTAGAGAGAGTTCAGAGAAGGGCTACTAAAATGGTGTACGGCTTGAAGGAGAAAAGTTACCAGGAAAAGCTTAATGATCTTAACATGTACAGCTTGGAAAAAAGACGAGACGGAGGAGATATGATAGAAACATTTAAATACGTAAAGGGAATCCACAAGGTAGAGGAAGGGAGTATATTTAAAAGGAAACAAAGTAGCAAAACAAGAGGACATAGTTTTAGATTAGAGGGGCAAAAGTTTAAAAGTAACATCAGGAAGCATTATTTTACTGAGAGGGTGGTGGATACATGGAACAGTCTTCCAGTTGAAGTGGTAGAGGCCAAAACAGTAATTGAATTTTAGCAGGCATGGGATAGGCATAAGGCTATCCTAAACAAAAGATAAATCCAGGTAAAGTATCCATGTAATTGGGCAGACTAGATGGGCCGAAAGGTTCTTATCTGCCGACATTTTCTATGTTTCTATGTTTCTATTATGTCATACCTCAAAAAATAGCCAAATGCTAGCAGGCGAGTGGATATTCCGTGACGGCGAGTGGGAATGCAGACGCAGGCAGCACAATAAATTGTTTTGTGCTGCCTGTGTTGCATATTCTGGCAGCGGACGTGGTATTTTTAGGTCTGGCCGACGGCTGGGGAATCCAAGATGGCCGCCGGCAGCCGGGCGTCTGCCGCCCATGCCTACCCCGTCCTGGCGGTTCTCATCTGGTCCTGCACTCTGCTCACACTGTGGTCTGATGGGGTCTGGGTATACATGTATCTGGGGGCTGATGTGTCTGGGTATACATGTATCTGGGGTCTGATGTGTCTGGGTATACATGTATCTGGAGTAATTGTGATGAAAAAATGCACTAAGTATATTAAAAGTTGAGCAGTTACACTTAATATTTTGTTTGCAAGCCCGTTGATGTAAAGCACTTATTTTCCTTTAAGAGGGTGTGTTTGGTGTGCGGAGTTAAGGGCAGGGTAAGGGTTAGGTGGGGCAACTGGTGGCGAGTAACTCTTACAGGCCTGGCTAGTAGCTTGGGACTTGAAATTCTGAGCCCTGTATTATGTAATACAATAATTAGTATTTAAAACATACTGATCAGTCATTTCATTCTGTTTTTCAGACATATTACCACCAGTGATAAAGTGTCCGCCTTTCACCATAACACATAAGCCTCAGAAAAAGAAGATGAGCTTTCCACTTCTCCTGCTGCTCATTATATCTGCGCAAAGGTGTATCGGAGATACCTTCTGTCGCAATGAGTACCAACGACTCCCAGGTGACATTACTGTATTTCTGTCATTTATTAGCAACATAAAAACTCTATAAACCTAAAATTGATCAAAACCAAACTGGTTATGATCTTGCAGCCGCAGAGATGTTCCAGTTGTGTTCATTAAGGGCCATGTCAGATGAGTGCACTATGTGCGCCCGTACTGACATGCCTCCCGGCGTCTGTCGCAGCATTGTGACGCTTCGACAGGGACAGCCGCACACTGTAGCGCACACACGGATTACGCGTGCTACAGCAGGACGTCTAGAAAGCCTGCCCGTCGAAACGGTACAACGTGCTTTCAACGGGGCTGCAAAGTACGGTCCTCCACAGGAGGATCGAGCCGTGCAGCACTGAGCGCACTAACTGCACTCAGCAAAGAGGCCACACGGGCGTCAGAGTGGAAGGAACAGCCACTCTCAGACGTTCCTTCTGTTCTTAAAAACGCTCGACTTACACCAGCCTTATACCCTATTCTGTTACCAACTGCATTGTGATTCTATTTAACCCATTCCTTACCAAGTGATTTTTCATAGAACCACTGGCAGCACCTGGTGGTTTTCTGGAAAATGCCTTTCCTACCCACACAGTAAATATATACAGAGGTCCCTCTGTATCTGTTCACTGTAGTTAAGCCATATTTGACACAAAGGGCCACAAGTGACACGACCTGTACATTTTAGCTTGGGCTCTGTGGTTCTGTCCAGAAAAAAATGGATCTCAGAGCTTTTCAGATAATTTTAATACATCAGCTCTCATGCCCGATGTGTTGAAATTTAAGGGTATGCTCCCTGTCTTATCTCATTAAGCTGCCATCTCTCATCTTGAGTAGCCCTGACAACACATTGTCACCCCCTGCTGCCATATCTAAACATTCTCTCCTCCACCTCATTAACTGTTAAATACTGTATATGATAAAGCAAAGCCACAAAGTTAAGCTTTCGTACAGAATTTGGTAAATGTTGCATAATGAGAAAAATCTACAAAACGTAAACAGGAGATAAAAAAAAGTAGCTTTATTTTCCCATTTTACATGCAATTACTTCAAACAAAAAGAAATAAACAGCAGCGTGTGTTTTATAAATTGGCTTTATTTGAAATTCACAAGTAATCTAGTTAGAGCTTATGTAAGTGGTAGTGTCCCTTTAAACAGGGCCGTCATCAGGGGGTGGCAGCCCATGATATGTTCAGGGGCCCAGTTGCTTAAGGAGGCCCAACCCTTGCCGAACCCTGTACAGGTTGTCCATGTACCAAAAGATTTAAGGGTCCTTCTGTGTCAGCCAGGCTGGCCCACCAAGATGCCAACAAATTTCCCGGTGGGCCGCAGCATCTGGGACCAAAATGTTTTATTTTTAGTTAGCCTGTTAAAAAAAGTGCGTCCGAATGCATTGACGTATTTTTTCACGGAATGCGCAAAAACGGTCAGACGACGCGCTTTTTCGTGCGTGATTTGTTACGGATCCAAACCAGGAAACTTTGGGTGTCTGGACGTTATGTTGGCCGGACATGAGCAGCGTCTGACGTCTATAAATCCCGCACACACGCCGCTAAGCCGCCGCAGCACACTCTGTACGTCAGTACTAGCGGTTCTGCGTACTCGAAAAAATGCGTTCATTTTCCACTTGCGTTGCGCGGCTGGACTTTCGTGCGGCCGTACTTCGTATATTGGCCGTCATTGCGCGTCATTTGCTGCTAGTGCGGCCGTGATTAAGTGCGCCTAAACGCACGTTAAAAATGCGCTAGTCTGAGCCCAGCCTTAAAAGGGCAGTCGGGGGAAAGGGAATGGTTCAGAAAGGGACCTCAAGACTTCTGATGGCAAGGATTTTTTTCATCAAAGGTCCAAAATAAAAAATTCTCATGGTTTGTTGTCAAATCACTCAGAAGTGAAGTGAAATGGTTAAAACTTCATTTACAGTAAATAAACACTGAAATGCCCCTTTTTAAGGCTTGGGGGAAATTGCCCCTAATTGAGCTTTGTTGTTAGATTTATTGGGGTTTGTCCTTCCAGAAAACCGCGATCTGTCAGTAACCTGCGGCCCATCGGTCATCCTGCTATCAATTAAAGCCTGCCCAGTGTGGTACGCAAACTATGAACCGCTACAACTGGCGCTGAACGGCAAACACAATATGTCTCAATGCTTCGGAACGTTGGATAATTCTACCGGAGATCCCGTCATGAACTTCACCCTGGCTGTTGATAATACCAGTGGAAACACATGCGGAAACGTCCTCCAAGTGAGTATTAGTAATATAACTAGTATGATTATTTTTTTATGCAGAGTCAACATTTTCTGCTGAGCTTTAATTTATAAAATAAGGAAGAAAAGCAGAAAATATGACAAATTGGTCACTCAACGAAATTCCATTTATGTTAAAAAAAAACACATAATCATGAAGGATACAGATTCTGTAATGTGTACCCCTTTTTTTTCCAAAATCAGGGGTTTCTTCAGTCGATGAAATACAGAACAATAAATAATATGATGTGACATACATTTATTTGTTCTGGCTGTACTTGACTAGAACCTACATTCCAGGGAGCCTGTATAACCTCTTAAATCCTATCCCTGTACTGCAGTGAGTGACCCTCTCCCTGTATTCTGCCCTCTCCCTGGCTGCTGTAATGCAGCAGTAAAGTTTGTTGAACTTTCTTTACAGAGTAATACAGGGTGACACACAATTGTGAAATCTCAACCAGAGAATTTTGTTTCTCCACACGAATCTTGCGTTAAAACCGTATGCAAGTGGGGTTTTATTTGCTAATTTTCATTGGGTTTTTTTTTTTTGTCATATTTCATAGCGAAATTGTGTATACACATATTTAGCAGTGAAAGGGTTAATTTGATAATTCTGAAGCTGATGATCAGGCCTCAAGGGACCCACACAGAGTCGGCCATGTTTTCCTGGACATAAATCATTTATTTATGCTGATGGACAGGGCGTGGAAAATGTAATGTATTATGTAGAACTCATATGCTGCAAGTGAGAAATCAAAGCGAAGTTCCAGGTGACCAGTAGTGTTGCCAGGTCGGCCTTGTTTTGCTGGACGCATATCATTTATTCCTGTTGATGGGCAGCATTGTAGAATCCATATGTTGCAGGTAAGAACTCAAAAAGGAATCCCAGGTAACTAGCTTTGAGTTCCTTCCTGCGCACATGAATTACTCATGCTGCAGGGCAGCACTTTCCCTATGCATCCCTCTGCATGAAATAGCAATATGTGTATATATATATCTCCAGGGAAAAATGGTCGTACTGGCAACCCTAGATGACCTGCTCTGATTAGGTAACCGACTTACCTGCTGAAGCATATAGGTTATACTATACATGTTGCAGGCCAGCACCTTTCCTGTGCTCTCCTTCTGTTGCTAAAGACTTTCTTCTCTATCTGCAGATTATTCAGGGATCCGGAAGTGGCGTCTTCAGTGATTACTCCAGTGTTGAAACAGTGGTTATCTCAGGATATGTAGATTCTCCTTTGCTCTCTGAAAACGGAATTGTCACATTCAGCACAAACCTGCACTATGCTTTTTCCTGCCGTTACCCCCTGCAATACCTGCTTAACAATACTCAGCTTCTGACGTAAGTATCATTACGTAGCTGCATTTATTGCCTATACAGAATCATGGAATTAGGGCTGCCAGATCGGACCTGTTTTTCTGGACACATATAAGTTATTCATGCTGATGGGCAGTGCATGATATATGCCACCCTGCTACATGTAGAATCCATACTCTGCAGGTAAGAAATCAGAGGAATCCCAGGTGACCTGCCTTGCTTTCCTTCCTGCAGCATATGAATTACACGTGTTGCAGTGCAGCACTTTTCTCTGTGCGTGAAATAGTAAAATGTGTCCAGGAAAAAAATGGCTGATTATAATACTATTATTATACTTTATTTATATAGCACCAGCATATTCCGCAGCGCTTTACAATGGGCATGATATAGACAGGCCAACCCAACATAGTATATGAGTGCTGTTCTTTTTTTTTTTAAATAAATCTAAGGCTAGGGTCAGACGAACGCATTTTTATGTTGTCTGTGAAAAAGTGCGTTCGAACGAATGGACGCATTTTTTCACAGAATACGCGATAGCGGTCATACTATGCGCATTTTCGTCCGTGATTTTGTACGGATCATCAATAAAACTCTTTTTGTGTCTGGACGTTATGTTGGCCGGACATTAGCAGTGTCTGACGTCTCCTAATCACACACACACGCCGCTAGCAGACGCAGCGCACTCTGTACGTCAGTACCTGCGGTTTCACGTTCTCGAAAAAATGCGTTCATTTTCCACTTGCGTTGCGCAGCCGGACTTTTGTGCGACCGTACTTCGTATATTGGCCGTCATTGCCCGGCATCTGCTGCTAGCACGGCCGTGATTAAGTGCGCCAGAACGCGCGTTCGCACTGCCTCAGTCTGACCCTAGCCTTAGGTCCTATGATGTTCAAAACACATTTTAGATTTGCAGCCAGGGTGTAAAGTAAGGTTTTAAAAACTATAATTTTAAATATCAGTTTAAGATATACTTTTATCTTTTTCATAATAAAAATCAATAAATATTAATCTATTTAAGGCTAGGGTCAGACTGAGGCAGTGCGAACGCGCGTGCAGCCGCACATAATCACGGCCGTGCTAGCAGCAGATGCCGGGCAATGACGGCCAATATACGAAGTACGGTCGCACAAAAGTGCGGCCGCGCAACGCAGGCGGCAAACAAACGCATTTTTTCGAGAACGTGAAACCACTAGTACTGACGTACAGAGTGCGCTGCGTCCTCTAGCGGCATGTGTGCGTGATTAGGAGACGTCAGACGCTGCTAATGTCCGGCCAACATAACGTCCAGACCCAAAAAGTGTTTTATTGATGATCCGTACAAAATCACGGATGAAACTGCGCATCGTATGACCGCTATCGCGTATTCCGTGAAAAAATAAGTCCATTCGTTCGAACGCACTTTTTCACGGACAACGTGAAAAATGCGTTAGTCTGACCCTAGCCTAAATATTGCCAATATTTTGATATTTTAAATAGGAATTTATAATATATATATATATATAATTTATATTGATACATAATTTTATAAATAATAGGTATAGTATAAGATATAACATAATGTTTGTATCTTTCAAAACAGGTCATTTGGAGCGGTGGCTGTCAACTCCAACAATGGAAGCTTTATTAGCACCCTGAGGATGCAGGTTTATACGGTATGGACAAAAAAAACGTTGCTTTCCCTGTAGCATAGGGGCCAGCAACCTCTGCCATACAGATGTTTTGGAACTACATTTCCCATGGTACTCTGACAGCCTGCTGAATGCCTGAGCATCATGGGAGTTGTAGTTCTAAAACATAAAGCCAAGGCCGGCAGCTGGTTCCTGCTTGAAATCAGGTACTCAATCTCCTGTTTCGCGGCTACATCACAAGAAATATGATTTAGCACATATTTCTGCAGAAATCATCATAAATATCAGATTTGAGTACAATGTGTCTCTGTATAGCCTAGTTTATTGCCTAGTAAGACAAAAATGGCATTTCTATGTATATGTTTGAATACTGCTGGGTATTTAAAAAAAAATAGATATATACATATGGTTACGTAATATACTATAGTGTAAAATTAACAAATTCTGTTGGTTTGGCGAACAGGAAATGTGCCGAGCGTGGACATTGCTTCCACTGACATCACTACGATAGGACTAAGGGCAGATATCCAATAAATGTTTGCAACGTAAAACATTCTAAGTGAAACGACAGGTTTGAGTTGTTTACTGTTGCTCTGTTGCTTCTCCTTGTTTAGAAATATACATGTTTAGTATAAAAACAATTAAGGCTAGGGTCAAACGAAAGCATTTTTACACGCGAACGTAAAAAAGTGCGTCCGAACGAATTGACGTATTTTTTCACGGAGTGCGCAAAAACAGTCATACGATGCGCATTTTTCGTGCGTGACTTTTTCGGATGGTCAAAAAAACTCTTTTTGCGTCTGGACGTTATGTAGGCTGGACATTAGCAGTGTCTGACATCTCCTAATCACGCAAACACGCCGCTATGCCGCAGCTGCGCACTCAGTACGTCAGTACTAGCGGTTCGGCGTTCTCGAAAAAATGCGTTCGTTTTCCACTTGCGTTGCGCGGCCGGACTTTCGTGCGACCGTACTTCGTATATTGGCCGTCATTGCCCGTCATCTGCTGCTAGTGCGGCCGTAATTATGTGCGCCAGAACGCACGTTAAAAGTGCGCTGGTCTGACCCCAGCCTTAATAACACAAAAATATCTCTTCATTTTAAGACTGACCGTTTCACCAGCCCACTCTCAAATGGAGCTATTTTGCCATTAAAGCAAAAGATCTTCGTTCAAGTCGCTCTGAACAATACAGCAACGAGGTAAGGACTCGCCTTCCTAAGAGAGGAGAGGGAGGCAGGTGCACAGTTAAGAAAAGCATTGAATGTGAGGAGGACCAGTATTTTGAATTGAATCCTAAAAGGACCAGTGAGTCAGTATAAAGAGTGACAAAGGGGTGATATGTGTGAGAGGTACACTGTATGAGGTAGATGAGTCTGACAGAGGCGTTCATTACAGACTGTATATGGGTGAGGTGTGAGAGGTACGGGATGTGAGGTAGGTGAGCATGACATAGGCGTTATTAAAGGCTGTAGGGGGTGATGTGTGAGAGGTACAGGACGTGAGGTAGAGGAGTCTGGCACAGGTGTTCATTACAGACCCTATAAGGGTGAGGTGTGATAGGTATGAGATGTGAGGTAGATGAGTCTGACAGAGGTGTTCACTATAGATTGCAGAGGTGTGAGAGGTACACTGTATGAGGTAGATGAGTCTGACAGAGGCGTTCATTACAGACTGTATATGGGTGAGGTGTGAGAGGTACGGGATGTGAGGTAGGTGAGCATGACAGAGGCGTTCATTAAAGGCTGTAGAGGGGTGATGTGTGAGAGGTACAGGATGTGAGGTAGAGGAGTCTGGCACAGGTGTTCATTACAGACCCTATAAGGTTGAGGTGTGATAGGTATGAGATGTGAGGTAGATGAGTCTGGCAGAGGTGTTCACTATAGATTGCAGAGGTGCGAGAGGTAGACTGTATGAGGTAGATGAGTCTGACAGAGGCGTTCATTACAGACTGTATATGGGTGAGGTGTGAGAGGTACGGGATGTGAGGTAGGTGAGCATGACATAGGCGTTTATTAAAGGCTGTAGAGGGGTGATGTGTGAGAGGTACAGGACGTGAGGTAGAGGAGTCTGGCACAGGTGTTCATTACAGACCCTATAAGGGTGAGGTGTGATAGGTATGAGATGTGAGGTAGATGAGTCTGACAGAGGTGTTCACTATAGATTGCAGAGGTGCGAGAGGTACACTGTATGAGGTAGATGAGTCTGACAGAGGCGTTCATTACAGACTGTATATGGGTGAGGTGTGAGAGGTACGGGATGTGAGGTAGGTGAGCATGACAGAGGCGTTCATTAAAGGCTGTAGAGGGGTGATGTGTGAGAGGTACAGGATGTGAGGTAGAGGAGTCTGGCACAGGTGTTCATTACAGACCCTATAAGGTTGAGGTGTGATAGGTATGAGATGTGAGGTAGATGAGTCTGGCAGAGGTGTTCACTATAGATTGCAGAGGTGCGAGAGGTACACTGTATGAGGTAGATGAGTCTGACAGAGGCGTTCATTACAGACTGTATATGGGTGAGGTGTGAGAGGTACGGGATGTGAGGTAGGTGAGCATGACATAGGCGTTCGTTAAAGGCTGTAGAGGGGTGTTGTGTGAGAGGTACAGGATGTGAGGTAGATGAGTCTGGCATAGGTGTTTATTAGATTGTAGAGGGATGATCTGTGATTGTTTAAGGCCTATGAGTTGAGCGTTACAGTACTTGAGGTGGGAGATAATAAGAGCATAGTTGAGCATTTTAACAGAGTCCTGGGTTAGAAAGCGACGGATGTGTAATGTTCTTTAGTTGAAAGTGACAAGATGAGGTTACTAATATGAAGAGGAGTAACAGAGACGGGAGGGATTTTGTTTTCATTTGTACAAAAAAGGTCCCTTGCGCGGTTTCACGAGGAAAATTACATATGATGGAAAAAACTAACGGTACGTTTCCCTTTGCAGTTTCAATGTTCTGCTGGACCATTGCTTCGCTACTCCATCGCCTATTCTCACACAAACAACTCTGCCAAGTGAGAAGTACAGCTTCTTCACTGGGTAAACCTAAAACATATTGCGTATCTTTTGTGTTATTCATTTGTTTCCATATATTCTACAACAGTAATTATGATCTCAAAACTGCACTGCTCCCTCTCACCCCAACACTATATAACCGTGTAATCAAAGGCAGATTGATTATAATGATAAAGGTAAAATAGGTGCCTATGGTCCCGTTCAGCCTGTGGTCTCTCATGCTGGAATAGCAGGTGGAAGCCCAACTTGTGAAGCACCAGCTTAACCTGGGTTACTCTACTGGATTTATCAGTTGACTTGTAGCCAGTGTATGACCTGCTTCCATGGCCGCTATAAGTACAATTATTTATAAAGCGCCAACATATTCTGCAGCCCTGTAAAATGAGTGGAACAAAACAAACATAAACGTTACACATAAGTGATCTACGAAGAGCAACAGAAAAAGAGGACCCTGCTCGAACTTATAATTAACAGCAAGAGTGGAACAGGGCACCCTGTTATAATTTATGATGGTATTCTTTATAAGCACTAAATTCTACACTCTATGGCCCCTGTTACACGCTTCGCGCAAACGCGCTCGCGCAAACGCGCTCGCGCAGCGCATTTTTTTTGCGCACGCAAAAAAACGTTATCGCGCGAAAATTAACACGGCATTCCGATCCGAGTGCATTTTTTTCAGCCTTCATGGTTTTTTTTCGTGCGCAAATCCGACGCGCAAATTCGTGCGCATATGAACGTTGCGTGCAGGAATCGGTGGGCAATCAGAATTAAGAACCACCATTTTCTAAAGTTAGGTTGCTGCGCCTGGCAAAGTCAATCTGTGTATATGTGCTGCAGCAAAAAAATTTTGACAAATTGTTAATTTTTGATGTGTGGGTATGTGTAGAATGTGTACTGTACTGTGCTGTATTATTTTTTTTATTGCTGAGTTATTTCGTTTCGGCCACAACGATCATATTTGCAGTTAACACCAAATTTTCAAAGACGTTACGAAAATTCGCGCAAACGTCGCTCGTACGACTTTGCGCGAAGATTGTAATACCATCCGCACTAACGCATTTGCGCTCACAATGTTAAGTATAGGATGCGCGCACGAACTTGCGCTCGTGCTGGGTTCGCGCAGGGTCAATCGCGTTAGACGATTACGCGCATCGTTTGCGCAAACGTCGAAATACGACGTTCTGTGCAAATGGTTTTGTCCTCGCGCAAATGCGCATTTGCACACACGCAAATGCGCTGCGCGAAGCGTGTAATAGGGGCCTATTTGTTTATCCCTCCCTACCTGCCTGCTGTGATTTTGTCCTTTGCTTCCCGCACTCTGCCTGCAATCTCGCACCGTGCATGTGACACTAAAACCGTAAACATTCTTTTTTTCTCTTGCAGGTGCACTGTGGCAAACAAGACCAGCGTTATTTTAAACGGTCGAAATGTATTTGCACAGTTTAGTTTTGAAACATTCCGCTTCGTGCAGCACAGTACTCAGCCAACGTCATCGATCTACGTGCATTGCATGACTAGACTTTGCCAGCCTGACCAGTGTCTGCAAATTATTAATGTGAGTTATTCCCTCTAAAGAGATACTTTTAAAGGGGAACTGCCACCAAAAAACAAAATGTCCATATTGTGTTTATTTTATATTGCTGATATCTTACATGTGCTTTGTTTTTCTCTTGTAATGTTATATCACGCCCCATGGTACCTGCCGAGTGAAGAGCCACAGCGTCGCGGTCACGTGAGGTGCCAAGGGCCAGGGCGCAGCTTGATGACGCAGTGCCCACTGGGTTTAAAACCCAGCGTCTCACTTGCTCCTGTGCCCTGATGTGGTTATCACTTCCCTCTGGCTGTTCTGTGTATTGACCTGGCACTCTAACGACTCCGCTCTGTGTACCGACCTGGCATTTACTGACAACCCTGCTCTGTGTACCGACCTGGCATTTACTGACAACCCTGCTCTGTGTACCGACCTGGCATTTACTGACAACTCTGCTCTGTGTACCGACCTGGCATTTACTGACAACCCTGCTCTGTGTACTGACCTGGCATTTACTGACAACTCTGCTCTGTGTACCGACCTGGCATTTACTGACGAACCTGCTCTGTGAAACGACCTGGCATTTACTGACGAACCTGCTCTGTGAAACAACCTGGCATTTACTGACGAACCTGCTCTGTGAAACGACCTGGCATTTACTGACGAACCTGCTCTGTGAAACAACCTGGCATTTACTGACGAACTTGCTCTGTGTACCGACCTGGCATTTACTGACAAATCTGCTCTGTGTACCGACCTGGCATTTACTGAAACTCTGCTCTGTGTACCGACCTGGCATTTACTGACGAACCTGCTCTGTGTACCGACCTGGCATTTACTGACAACCCGCTCTGTGTACGACCTGGCATTTACTGACAAACCTGCTCTGTGTACCGACCTGGCATTTACTGACGAACCCGCTCTGTGTACGACTTGCCATTTACTGACAAACCTGCTCTGTGTACCGACCTGGCATTTACTAACGAACCTGCTCTGTGAAACGACCTGGCATTTACTGACGAACCTGCTCTGTGAAACAACCTGGCATTTACTGACGAACTCGCTCTGTGTACCGACCTGGCATTTACTGACGAAACCGCTCTGTGTACCGACCTGGCATTTACTGACAACCCACTCTGTGTACCGACCTGGCATTTACTGACATACCCACCCTGTGTACAGACTTGGCAAGTACTAGTGTTCCTGCTCAGTGCATTACTATTGGCACACGTCTGACTCTCTCTCCTGGTACTAAGATCCCTGTTCTATCAACCAAATCTGTTAATAAACGCTTAAAAAAAACACACTGCAAAGAACAGATTTTGCTTTATTTTTTTTATTGCTCTTGATTTAAATAGGGCGAGATTTTTTTTATCCAACTACAGAGCTTTTCTTTTCCATAGTCATGCAGTGGCAGAAGGAAAAGATCAACTACTTATGAGAGCACAATGGAACCTGTAACCGTTTCCACAGGACCTATCTATACATCTGGTGAGTACCTGGTAAACTTCACATTCATTTTTGGATGAACCACCATTTGTCTGAAGTTCTGGCATGTCATTGGTTGGTTTCAATCGAAATGAAACGAACAGCTGCACTGGCAAAACGAATGAAAAACGAACCATGTGACAGATGATTTTTTTTTTAATATTTTGTTTGGGCGGAAGTTTGATTTCGTTCCTTTGCTCACAAAATAGGGAGGGGGTGGGGAAGGAGTCGCTCGTTTCCTTTGACAAATCAGTACCTGCTATTGCTGTGATGTATAATTGGTTTGTCCATTGATGTGACCTGCATCCCCTGTCCATTCCTCAGCTAGAAAAAAGACAATTTAGGTTTAGGGGAAAGCCAGTAAATAGTGATTTTTTGTTACAGGGAAACTGAGCAGTCAAAGGTGGAACAGTAAATGTGCAAAAGTATCATAAAATTATTGTGTTACATTAACCATTAAAGTCATTCAATAATTAGCTGCAAAACAATATGTAACAGGGACACACTGCCAGAGTTAGAACTCTCTTTACTCACAAACTCTTTCACCCGAGCTCCACCTCTCAGGCTCACCAATGCCTCAATTCATAAAAATAAAAAAAAAGTAGACTATAAGGGTGTAAGAATAAATACGTCTGCTCTCTTACACCCTTGTAACCTACCTTTCTTTTTTTTTCCTTTTATTTTTCTAACTACAAAACAAAGTCAGTTTAATTTTACGTCATCAAAATAAAATGTAATTAATTATATTCCATTATAATGTAAATCATATTTATTCAATAATATTGTAATCACATTGTAACGAGCTCAGCATGTCCTCGGTGTCACGTAATATCATGATGAATACCCATTTTTCCCACACATCCCATTGCCTAGTGCATGTCCTACAGAAGCTGTGCATTAACCTCACAAGCTGGGACAGACATGAACAGTATGCAAATAACAAAGTAAAAGCCGTTTAGGCCGGCGTCAGACGAACGCAGTTATCACGTCCGTGTTGCCGCACAGTTTAACGTCCGTCGTAGCATAGAATCATGAGCAATAGAGACCCACACACGAAGTACGTGCGCACCGAACTGCGCACGCACAACGCACGTGCAAACGGACGCAAGTTAGGCAAGAACGTAAAACCGCTAGGACGGACGCGCAGAGTGCGCCACGTCCCCATACCGTTCTGTGTGCGTGATGACACGAAGTCAGACGGACCGCATTTGCAACGTCCAGCACCTTGATGCACAAAATGGCTTTTCATATCCTATATAATTTTTTTTTATCATTTTTCATATTAATTTTGTTTCCCATAATTCCCTTTTTTTTCTACATCCGTAAAGAAAAACGGGCCATGTGGTGTCTACAGTATCTTCCGTCAGTACATCCGTCCTTTATGTGTGCACGCAGAGTGCGCTCAGACTGCGTTCCTCTGACATTAGCCTTAGCGTGAGCGTTGTAGCTCATCCTGGTCTCTCAATCAGAAGAAGGTCTGAGATGTATTGAAGTTAATTCTGCCATTGAAGAAAGATCCCATATCATTACCTTGTCAGATGATGCAGCCCCGTGTCTGAAGCCAAATTCCAGAAATCCTCTTTCCATCTGACAAATATGCATTTGATTTGTTTGTATAAATCCTACATATGCTTTACGAATTCCTGAAACATGCAAAAAACAATTAGCTGCATGAATTCTAAAAACCTTTCTTTTGTTTTTTCTTTATTTTACAGACAAAGCAAGTGACAGTTCCAGTTCTAGTTCCAGTTCCAGTTCAGGTGGTAAGCTTTGCCAGAAAATGTGAAGAAATAGAATTAACAAATCAACACCATTTTCGGCCGATAATGTTCGGTGGCTGAAATTTCGGTGCATCCCTATTTTTGGCCACCTTTTTGATCCGTACATTCTACAGTTCATTACCTTTGCTATAAAATGCAGTTATAATCTAATTTTGCCAAAACACTGGAGATTCCTTGTGATACAGAGACAGATTTAGAGCTCCCTTATAGTCTTATTATTATTATTCTTTATTTATAAAGCACTAGCATATTCCACAGCGCTGTACAATGGGCACAATATAGACAGGGTTACAATACATTGAACAACATGTTGTCAAACCAGTACAGGGGGAAACGAAGACCCTATTCCCATGGGAATTTACAATCTAGAAGGGTGTTGGAGGTCCCATGAGGTATCACCTCAAACCCAGAAATGAGGGGTGTGCTAATGAGAGGTGGGATGAGCACAGAAACAAAAGGCAAAAAGTAAAGTAATACAGTGAGGTTATAAGGCAGAAGAAGCCAAGTTGCAGAAAAAAGATCCAAAATGAATGAGGACTAGTGTAAATTGATATTTATTTTTGTAGGGTAAGAAAATAGAGATAGATATTTGCTTGATAGCGAGATGGATAGGTGATATATAAAGATATAGATGATAGGTGCATGATGGGTAGATAGTGATAGAGGAACATCTAAGAGTTTATTCACTAACCTCCGAATAGGCCACAAATTGCCCCAAATGGTGAATTTCATCACTCGGTGCAATTTCAGACCAATTTGTCTATTCACCAAGCTGTCAATTCACCAAATACTGTTGATTTGACAGCAAAATGCTGTGCAGTTCGATTCAATTTGGCAGATTCGGTAGCACCGAAATTGCCCCATAGAAGACTATTGTTTCTTCTATTCATGGAATGCAGAATTGCACTGAAATTCTGGCAAAATTACCTTATTTTCGATGTTTCAGTTTGACAGGTTTAAACAGGCGAATCCCATAGTATTCAAAGTAAAAACATAATATCTTTTTACATTTATTTTTAAAGACTGTTTTTGCAAAAACCCTTTGTATTTTTTTATTTTTAGAACACCTTTTAGACATTTTTTGTTTTTCTTATTTTTTTAAAAGACATTTTATTTTGTATTTTGCAACAGGCCTTTTTGTTCTTCTTTAAAGGAATGTTTTTATTATTTGGACACATTATTTATTATTTGGAGCCCCCTACTCAGCCGGCCTCCAGGCTCAGGTGAGCCCCCAGCTCAGCCGGGCCTACAGGCCCTGGTTTGGATGACTGATTTTCGGCTGTTTTTTCCTTTCGGCCAAAAGCATCATTTTCGGACGATAATTTCGGTGCATCCCTAATAGAATGTAAAACAATAAGTGTTTATTGAAGCAAATACAAAATCTATTTGTACAGCAGTTAGGAGAATATTCATTTTTAACATTTTCTCCATGCATTTATTCCTGATATTGATATTTCCTAAACAGGTTCATAAACCTCAGAATATTTTGGTGCTCAAGGTTGGCGTCATGGAAATTTACTCTTTTTAGTATAATATAAGAATTCCCAGTTTTGTGTAATACTACCATGTCTTGCGATTGAATGCTCTGCAATAGAAAAGCCTATGTTTTCCTATCCTTTGTTTTGTTTTCTCTTCTCCAGCTCTTCAAGAATCACAGAACCTGTCTGGGAGCCTGACGGGTCTGATCATTGGCCTTGTCCTCGCTGCAATCTTAGGGATCATTATTGTCTTTGGCAGCCTACAGCTATACAAGACATACCGCAACAAACAATCTGCCTGATGCTCTATACAACGTGTCAGCATAAGGGGCAATGTAATAGAGTTATAATGTATGACTATATGATCAAAATGTAATAAAATCTAATCACTATACTCCTCATCCTTTTAAATCCTTCACTAACAGCAGAATATCACTTCTGCCTTGATTTTATTTTCACTACAATGTACACTTGAAACCAGGGGCAGATCCAGACACTAGTTTCATGAGGGGCACACAACCAATTTGCTGATGATTGGTTCACAGTAAATTTCCATTAAGATTTCATTCAGTTTCACCATGTAAATTTATTTTCCCACATATTATCATCAGAATTTGGGGTTATATATGTGTGTGACAGGGTAATGTGTTCCCCCCCCCCAAAAAAAATCAGAAAATAACCTGTTACTGCATTTGTCTAAGGAAAAACACAATTCTAACCAGTATTGTATAAAAAAAATTGCTGTTGTATTTAATTTGTTCTATCCAATATACATACTATCTTTATCACTGGAAAGGCCAGAGTCTGGGCTTTCCAATGACACCTCAATTGACCCGGTAGGGTGCGTGGAACTGGAGATCCAAGGGATCAAATGTCCTCTGACTCTCCTAAAATGGGAAAGCAATTCCGGGAAGGGGGGGGTTAATGCCCCCTGGGCCCCCTCCCTGGATCCGCCAGTGGTTAAAACATTGTAGGAGTTGCACAGGACGGAAGGCTGTCTGATCACATGCCAATATTTTTCTGAAAAGCAACTTTCGACTTAGTCCACATTGTGAGCAACAATTTTAATTGTGCAATAATGATGACTAAATCTAAGAGTTTTGTTATCTTAGTAATATTTTTATTAATGCACATGCTGAACATATACAATGTGCATTTGACAATATAATCATAATGTAAAAACATTGATCAGGAATCAGTAAATAAACACAAATTAAATGTAATATAAGCAAAATAATCCCATTCTATGATATGATTTACTAATCATCCCTGTGCAATACTGTATACCAATGAATAAAATATTTTACTTTATTTGCAGATTATGTGTTATTTCTGTGACAGAATTTACAAATCTCATGGCCATAAATTGGTAGTATTCCAACTCCGCTATTATGGTATATAGGGTACATCTACTGTGCATATTCCATGCAGGTCATAGGTTTGCTGAATGACCACATTTCTGTATCATAAACATATAAAAAGGAATGATTTTTTTTAAATTATTTTACCAGGAAGGATATATTGAGATTTCTCTTGTTTTCAAGTATGTCCTGGGTGGCGAGTATGTAACGATAGATGACTTGCCCAAGGACACAACTGCAGCGGTTATTATCCTACAAATTTTTGATAACTGAAAGAAAAAAACACGTTTGGCAAACAAAGTCATACTCCACAATTCCTGATATAGGGAATATCCCCCAATTTAGTAGAACCAATAGATTCAATATTAAAGAAAAGCGTGAAAATGCCCTACAAGAATGTCCTGGCCACAGAGCTGTGCAAAAGTAAAAGTCACAGGGTATTTGAATGCACATACAGTGGTGCTATATATTATATTTGCCTCCTTCTTGAGACCTTTTGGGCATTCTTTAATGTGGGTTCAGCCAGTGGCGTCCCGAGGGGGGGGGCGGCCCGCACGGGTGACACCACCCCCTAGGGTGACACACTAAAAAACAAAAAGATATATTATTTCTTTACACAAAGTATTTTACCAGGAAGGATACATTGAGATTTATCTCATTTTCAAGTATGTCCTGGATAGGCAAGACCTAGGCTGGCACTTTCCAGGCGGCGACATAAAAACCCACTGTGAAAGGGGTTATTCACAGAGCACCAAAATGACGCTGACATTTCGGTGTTCTGTTGTTTCCCACCATTCGGGGAATCAAATCTCCCTACCCTGTGGTGAATTCACTATTCACTGCAGGGTCCTGGAAGTGCAGGGTATCCGCCGCCGAATGCCACCGCCGCAAATCCATCTCCGCCAACGCGGCAGATAGGCACCGCAAACACGCTGGACAGCCACCAAACACAGCCCGAGCCGCCGGACACAGCGCTGACCAGCCAAAATAAAAAGCCAACAAGTGGCCGGACGTGTAAAAAAAGAAAATAAAAAAAAAAAATACGATTGAAAGTATCAAATTTGAAACGCTGTTTTCAAAAGAAACTACTGAACAAAAATGTCTGGAATTAACATATAAGATCTTATAAATGATAATAAAAAAAGGTCTGTTACATAAAAAATAAAAAATAAATATTTGCTGAAAAACTCAGAAAAATGCCTAAAAGATACTTAAAAAAAATCAATATATAGACTTTTTGCTGCAGATTAAAATAATAAACGGTTTATTAGATATTGAATTAAAACGGGAATATTTTTAACATTGAAACCTATGGGATTCGCCTGATTAAACCTGCCGAATGAAACCACCGAACATCAGGGCATTTCACTGACATTTCTCTGCTGTTCGGTGTCTCTGAATAGATTAACTTTTGCTTCTCTATGGGGGATTTCACTGCTGCTGAACAGACATCGAATTTACTGCCAGTTCGTCAACATTTGTGTGTGAGCATATCACAGAGCTTTACAGCAATAAAACTCACAGTAATGTGCACTGTGTATGAGCGTATCACAGAATCCAAGGCAATAAAGCTCAGTAATGGGTGTATGAGCATATCATAGAACTCCACATCAATAAATCTCACAGTAATGTACGCTGTGTATGAGCGTATCACAGAATCCAAGGCAATAAAGCTCAGTAATGTGCGTATGAGCTGCATATCACAGAACTCCACAGCAATAAACCTCACAGTAATTTGCACTGTGTATGAGCATTCAGTGTTATATGGGAGTTTTGATTTATGAGTAAGTGTAGTTTAAAAAACAAAATCGTAAAAATCGGGGAGGGGGGGCAACACCATGAGTTACCGCATTGGGATACACCAACCCTAGGGAAGCCACTGGGTTCAGCAGACCTATACTCTCTGAGCCACGGGAGTTTTCTTATGAAGGTCTGTATCAGAGCTCCAAAACAAATGGGTTTATGCTGTGTCTATAGTGACATTGGATGTGCACAGATCCAATTGCTCTACAGACCCCCAACAAAATGTTATTAACCCGTCCGCTACCAAGACTGACTTAACTTGACCTGCAAAAGTATCTGTAGGGACCAGAGATTGAGATAATGCAATCTGGTCTTCAATGCAAATGCAATTTGTTTATTGCAAACTAAAATCACTTGCATATGGGCTCTAGATTGCGAGCCTAAAGTTCTAGCGCTTTGGACATTACATCCTGTGCGAATGGTTTGGACCAGGGCCGGCCCGACGATGGAGCAGTGCGGAGCGCTTGCTCCAGGTGGCAAATTTGAATAGCAGCAAAATTTTGCACCTGCCCGCCATCTTGATTCCTGGCGATGCTGGGCTGCCGGCCTGCTGCACTATTTTTTAGCCAGTGCGGCGGCAGCAACTACTGTGGTGCGGCGGCGTTGCTACAGTGTGTGCCGGTGCCGACGCTGGCCGCGCCCACACGCATGCTAGGCATGTGTCCATTGGAGCGCGGGCGGCCGCCGCAGCGCAGATAGATCCTCTTCCCAACGTGGCATTTCCAGCTCCAAGCCAGGGCAGAGCACGCACGCTCACTGTGTTGTTGTTGTGCTGTGGAGTGTGGATGGCGGTGAGACCCGTGACCGGCTGGATGTTAACAGATCCTGGATGGAGGAGGACCAGCCACTGCCAGGCCAGCACTGTACCAGTGTGACACAGACTGAGGAGACAGACTGCAAAAGTATGTCGGGGCGGGTCGGGGGGACAGGACTCCACCTGAGGTGAGAGCTGGCCTGGGGGCAATTTGGCAAATATACCCAAGTGAGCTGCTAGCAATATATACCCAACTTCCCAAGTGAGTTGCTGGCACTATATACCCAAGTGAGCTGCTGGCAATATATACCCATGAGAGCTGGCAGTATGTACCCATGAGCGCTGGTAATGTATACCCATGAGAGCCGGCAGTATATACCCAAGAGAGCTGGCAATATATACCCATGAGAGCTGGCAGTATATACCCATGAGAGCTGCAATATATACTCATGTGAGCTGGGGGAAATATATACTCATGTGAGCTGGGGGCACTATATACCCATGTAAGCTGGGGGCAATATATACCCATGTGAGCTGGCAATATATACCCATGTGAAAAAAATCCAGAAAAATGCTTAAAATATAAACAAATCTATAAATAAAGAGACTCTTTACTGCAGAATTTCATAATGAATGGTTTATTAGATATTGAACTAAAACAGGAATATTTTTTACATTGAAGCCTATGGGATTCGCCTTAATAAACCTGCCGAATTAAACCACCGAATGGCAGGGCATTTCGGGAACCTTTCACTGCTGGTTTGTGTTCTCTGAATAGCCGAAGCAGTGCTTTTTTATGGGGATTTCACTGCCCTCGAACAGGCACCGAACAGGCACCGTATGTGCAGGCAATTCGCCAGGATTTGGCCTGCTCTCTGGATAGCCGAATGGCGAAGAAAGGTAACCGAACGCTGATTTTCAGCGTTCGGTTACCTTTCTCCAGGCATTCGGATCTCTTTGAATAACCCTATTAGTGTTATACTTGGATCTTAGTTATAAATATCATGATATAACACAATGGACGTGTCACGTGGCGTATTTTGGGGTTACGTGGTGGTGGGGGGCAGCATTTCAGCCTTCGCTCCAGGCAGCACAATGTCTTGGGCCGGCCCTGATTTGGACAGACGGAACATGCCTTTATCGAGACCCAGCTGCGCTGTAGTGTCAGTGGCACTTTTTGACCAGCAGATGGTGCCATCTACATGTCAAATAGCACATACAGTATGGAAATGTACTGCAGGGAGTCTACAAAAGACAGAACAAAAGAGACAGTACTCACCAAAAATGGGACAGATGAGCCGCAAGATGCAAAAAGGTGTAAGGTTTCTCCAAAATCCACACAGTATATGAGTAACAGAAAAAATACCAGCACAGCATGGGATCTTGAGAAGGGTCCTTTATTTGGAGAAAACATTCAGAGAAGAGGTGGGTGGCATTTTAGTTCTTTCTCGAGACCATTCCAGGGACTATAGCGAAAGTGCAAGGGTTTTGTTATGATCATTCAAAGAATAAAGGTTTATTATGAAAATGCAAAAGACACGTAATGCTTGTAACTGTGTAAAAAGTCTCCACCGGCTGGGTGGAGTAGAGGTAACATCACCGCTCTGCGTGGAGAGAGCCTGTGGAGTCATGGACTCGATCCCGATGAGCATCTCTCCAGTAAGTGTCCCTGGGCATGACACCCAACGGTACATACTCGCCACCCAGGACATACTTGAAAACGAATGAAATCTCAATGTATCCTTCCTGGTAAAATCCTTTCTCAAAAAAAAAAATATATATATTCTAAGAAGATGTACAAAGTGTGAGAACATATTGCACTGAGGGTTGAGAGTTAAAAGATGTTATATGCAGACTGGTATCATCCATGTGACCTCAAAGCTATTTAAGGACGTAAATTTAAATAACTATCTGGAATTCTAGGGGAAATCCCTCAGAATTTTCTACGTGAAGGTCCTGGTTTCCTGGAGGCCAGTGATGCATCACGTGCCAAACGTGTGATAAATGCATGTTTATTTTGACATCTGATGATATTGTTACGCTGGAAAGCAGCCCAGAGCAGCTTAATCTCATTTATGCAAAAGAAAATATATGAGAAACTTATTGATCTACTAACTCACTACCAGGACTTTTATTTTATGGCATGTAATACATTTATATAATAGTGACTAAATGTCAAAGTGTGTGTAATTGTGATATAAAGATAATAAATCACCATAGGTATGCCTATACGCTCGCATACACTCACACACAAACACACATTGACTATATAGATTTTTTAACAATATTTTTATAACAACTATATATTTATTTATATAAATGAATACTGAACTTGTATAATGTAATTCAAACCAAATGAGAATTGTGATTATCAGTGATATGAAGGCATACAAAATTTAAATGACTGTAACAACGTAAAGAATCGCGTACGAAATAATCTAATTGTATCAACTGAAACCAAACACACTCATTGTGCAATACAAAGCCCTTATCCCAAATCACAAAATGCCAGAAATAGCAACTCTAACCCCCCCCCTAAAGGTAACCCTAACTGTCATCGTCAAATATATAGAAATAACAAACCCAAAAGGAACCATAATCACAGAACAGGAAGAAATGGTAACTTTATCCCTATTTATAAAATACGTAAAACTAGTAACTAAAACCCTAAAAGTACTCCTTACCCTAATCATAAAACAAGCAGGAATAGTAACCCTAAGCCTAAAAGTAACCCTAATTTATTCATAAAACAAGGAGAAATAGCAACCCTGACTCTAGAAGTAATCCTAGTCATAAAAGAAACGGTAAACATAACCTTAAAAGTAATCCTAGTCATAAAAGGAACGGTAAACATAACCTTAAAAGTAATCCTAATCAATAACAAGCCGAACCGGTAACCCTAACCCTAAAATTAATCCTAAACCTAAAACAAGCAGAAAAAAGTAACCCTTAAAGTAATCCAAATCATAAAACAAACAGAGACAGTATCTCTGACCCTAGTCATAAAACAAGCAGAAAAATAAAAATACCTGACCCTAAAAGTAACCCTAGTCTTAAAATAACCAGTAACCGTAAACCTAAAGGTAATCCTAATCCTAAAACAAGCAGAAACCGTAAACCTAATCATAAAACAAGCATTAACAGTAAGACTAACCCTGATCATAACAAAAGCAGAAATAGCAACCCAGACCCTAAAAGTAATCCTGGTCATAAAATAAACAGTAACCATAACCCTAAAGGTAATCATAGTCCTAATCATAAAACAAGCAGAAGCAGTAACTCTAACCCTATAAGTAACCCTAACCCTAATAATAAAACCAGCAGAAATAGTAACCCTAACCCTATGCAGAACCAGTAACCCTAAACCTAACCCAAGAACTAAAGGTAACTCTAAACATACCCCTATTTTATGAATAAATTGCAAATATTTGGCAGTGCCCTTGTCTACTGAATACTTATGAATAAACAATTGGGCTTGGTTACAAAATATAATCTTAATATCCATTTACTCCTGTGATGTTTCCTCATACCACTACTCTCTCCAAAAATGTCTTAACTCCTTCCATGTAATGGGACTATTATATTATTTGACATCTAAGAAAAAGTTGCTTGATCTTATTTTTAGTATGTCACCAGGCTTAGCATCCAAATTATTTAGGTAGTTGAGTAAATTACTATACTGTATTGTTAGAGTCTTTTGTTTGTGTAGTTGTTCATTGTTTTTAAATTATATAATTGCCGATAACCACTTTCATTACAATTATTTCTTATTACAAAGCATTTTAACTAGCACACAGGCAGGTCAGGTGACTCAGTGGAAAAGAAAAGTGTAGTACAATCCTTTTGTCACTAGATGTCAACAATCTGTCATTTATTATTTGGCCTAAACGGAGGACAACATTGTTATTATTATTAGCATCATCGCTTGTATAGCGCCAACATTAGCAGCAGAATATACACTGTAAGGAAAAATATCAAAATGACAAAAAAAATGTAATAAGGAAAAATCGGATATTATATACATATAAAACTATTTGGACAATATTAAAACTGTAACGTTAGCGCTCAGCTGTGTGAGTGCGAACGTTAAGTGGCCCTAGCGCGGGACGACCATATTACACTCCAAATGATAACGGGTTAAAAAACCCATTAGGAAATCAGAGATTGGGCTTTTTCAGCGCGAGCTTACTGTACTTTGCGCTCCCTATGCATAACATGGGGAGCGCAAAGAGTTAATCAGCGTCAGGATTACAAAATCCTAATGCTAATTACATCCCGCAGCGGTTACTGAAAAGTTACCCACAGCTTGGAGCGTGTGCTAAATGATATGGCTTCTGCAGAATCAGTCAGCACCAGTTACAACCCCCCCCCCAAAAAAATTAGATCCTCACCTCTAATCCCGTGGCGAGAATGGCGGCCTGATCTGCCGCTTCTTGCTGCTGGGATCAGAGTGAGATGGGGGGGGGGTCCCCAGCTCCCTTCGCGATCACTCAACCAACCTGCAGGCTCTCACGAGAGGCGAAATCCTGCAGGTCATGTGACTTAAGAGATGGATGGTAACAGCCTTACATGATTTATCATATCTCTACAAAATGAGTTAGAGGTAAACGTTGCACCGTGAGAGCAATATACAGTGGCAAGAAAAAGTATGTGAACCCTTTGGGATTACGTGGAGTTTTGCATGAATTGGTCATAAAATGTGCTCTGATCTTCATCTAAATCACAACAATTTGAAAAACACAGTCTGATTAAAATAATACAACATAAATATTATATGTTTTCATGTGTTTATTGAAAAGAACATGTAAACATTCACAGTGCAGGGTGGAAAAAGTATGTGAACCTTTGGACTTAATAACTGGTTGACCCTCCTTTGGCAGCAATAACCTCAACCAAATGTTTCCTGTAGTTGCAGATCGGACCTGCACAACGATCTGGAGTAATTTTGGACCACTCCTCTTCACAAAACTGTTTCAGTGTAGCAATATTCTTGGGATGTCTGGTGTGAATCACTCTCTTCGGTCATGCCACAGCATTTCATTCGGGTTGAGGTCAGGACTCTGACTGGGCCACTCCAGAAGGCGTATTTTGTTTTGTTGAAGCCATTCTTTTGTTGAATTACTTGTATGCTTTGGGTCATTGTCCTGTTGCATCACCCATCCTCTGCGGAGCTTCAGTTGGCGGACAGATGGTCTTACGTTTTCCTGCAAAATGTCTTGATAAACTCTGGAATTCATTTTTCCATCAATGACAACAATCCATCCAGGCCCTGAGGCAGCAAAGCAGCCCCAAACCATGATGCGCCCTCCGCCATGTTTTACAGTGGGGATGAGGTTTTGATGTTGGTGTGCTGTGCCTTTTTTTTCTCCACACATAGTGTTGTGTGTTTTTTCCAAACAGCTCAATTTTGGTTTCATCTGTCCACAGAATATTTTCCCAGTAGTGCTGTGGAACATCCAGGTGCTCTTTTGAAAACTTCAAACGTGCTGCAATATTCTTTTTGGACAGCAATGGCTTCCTCCGTGGTGTCCTCCCATGTACTCCATTCTTGTTTAATGTTTTCCTTATTGTAGATGTGTCAACAAAAATGTTAGCATGTGCCAGAGATTTCTGTAAGTCTTTAGCTGACACTCTAGGATTCTTCTTTACCTCATTAAGCATTCTGGACTGTGCTCTTGCAGTCATCTTTACAGGACGACCACGCCTAGGGAGAGTAGCAACAGTGCTGAACTTTCTCCATTTGTAGACAGTCTGTCTTACCGTGGACACATGAACATCAAGGCTTTTGGAGATACTTTTGTAACCCTTTCCAGCTTCATGCAAGTCAACAATTCTTGATCGTAGGTCTTCTGAGAGCTCTTTTCTGCAAGGCATGGTTCACATCAGGCAGTGCTTCTTGAAACTAGTAAACCCAAAACTGGTGTGTGTTTTTAAAGGGCAGGACAGCTTTCAGCAACACATCCAATAATATCACACTGATTGGACTCAAGGTTGGCTCACTCCTGGCTCCAATTAGCTCTTGGAGAAGTCATTAGGCTAGGGGTTCACATACTTTTTCCAGCCTGCACTGTGAATGTTTACATGTTATGTTCAATAAACACATGAAAACATATAATGTTTGTGTTGTATTGTTTTAAGCAGACTGTGTTTTTCAAATTGTTGTGACTTAGATGAAGATCAGAGCACATTTTATGACCAATTCATGCAAAACTCCACGTAATCCCAAAGGGTTCACATACATTTTCTTGCCACTGTAACAACCCTTCCCCAAAGTTCTGAGAAATACAAACACATTATCGTAGCTCTGATACGTCACATATTCAGATTTTAAGCTGAATCAATGAGGCGCGTCAAGTTATTTCCCTGCAGTGACATTCTCCTGCAGGCCCAGGCAAGCCCGGAGCATTAAGACATTCTGCTTTGACACAATACCAATACTGGTCTCAAACGGGAAACAATGTGACCGGCACAGTACTTCCTGCAACATCGAAAACATGTGCTAACCTCATCTCACGATGGTTTCAACACCAACAAAGGGAGTAGCAGCACCTGGAAAAAATGAGATTAAACCCTCGTGAAATATACACAGAAACATAAGCTGCAAAGGAGAACAAAGCCTGTATAAAATAAACTTGTCCCCTCATCCCAGGTACTCAAAATAAATATAAAGAAATATCTTTATTCGAAAATGCACAATCCCTATAGGTACAATAATATACCCAGGACATACTTCTCAATCTCCATGTATCCTTCCTGGTAAAATACTTTGTAAATAAATATAAAATAAAGTCAAGTGTATGCAATTATTGAGTCCAAAAGAAAGTAGAAGAAGATAAGATAGAAAAAAAGAAAAATTCCAGCAGAGTGGAGAATACAACATCAATGCCAGTGCCGATACAGCTATTATTATTATTATTATCCTTTATTTAGTGCCACATATTCCGAAGCACTTTACAAGGTCACTGTACAAGGGGTTGATACATTAGAATACCACACATGGGTGATACGGCCTGATTCAGGGGGACCCTGTCCCAAAGGGAATCTACTGTATATGAGAAGTACAAGTATTTTTTGTGAGGTAGGCGCATCCATATCGTTAGGTGTCTTGCCCAAGGACACTTGCTGGTGGTGTCTTCTGAGTGAGATCGGAGTCTGCTTTCCATGATTATAATTAGCTCATGGCAGTAACCTAAATGTCCCCATGCCTCCCACCGAGTTGGTATCAGAGGGCTGATTCAGCCATCCAAATGTAGGGGATTGGCCTCAACCATGATGAGATTGCATATCTCAGCTTTCTGGATATTGGGAAGAATTACAGGACTCTTCCTCACCAATTCCACCCAATGGATCTCAATGCACTAGCATTGAGAACAGCTGGATTGGCTGAGTGTTCACTTGAGCATCTATCCTACCTGGCGTCATATGACTGCTGCGCATTAAGCTGCGGTCACACGAGCGCACTGAGTGCATCCGTGTGACCGCACTTCCCTGTGTCCGTCACAGCTTTGTGACGTATAGACAAGGAGGGTCACACGGGGTAGCACCGGATGTCAAAAAGCCCTCCCCGTCAAAAAGATGACGGGGCTACAAAGCGCGATCCTCCATAGGAGGATCTTGCTTTGTAATGCTGAGTGCGCTAACTGTGCTCATTGAGGTGGCCACACGGGCATCAGAGTGGCAGGAACGTCCACTCTCACGGACGTTCCTTCGGCTCTGAAAAACGCTTGTGTGACAGCCACCTTACTGCCTGGTAACATATCCCATTTAGAGGAGCAATGAGGGAGCCCAGCTCTAGCACGAAGGTGAGCTTTCTGTGTTAACTCTAGGATTAAAAGGGGATGTGTGCCATGAGGGTCAGGACAGGTTATTTAACCCATCTCTCCCCCCCCCCCACCCGGGCTGTTACTATTAACGATTGAGGCCGTTATACAGTACTTAACAGCTCACTCATTAATAATAATGGATTGGTAGGTAAAGGACCCTTGGAATCCAGCCCAACGCCTATTCAGCAATTAATTGAATTAGCCTAGTTTTCGGTCATGAACAGCTGGACCTTAAGAGAGTAAACGCCATAGCCTAGCTGCATTAACTCAGTTTCGGCTCAGTCATTGATGACGACAGATTCCTCCAGTCTTTCAGAATGCTAACTTGTGTATGTAAATATACCATATGATATTATACATGAATTATTTACTTTAATCAGCTAGTTAGCCTGCCAGCCCTACTGGATTCAGAGATGTCGTTAACTGATTTTAATTATTAAGGTCTTCAGACTCGTTAAAAGTAAAGCGGGTCTTGGGTTATAACAGACAGGCCTTACACACTACAACTCATACAAACAAAAATAAAATCACTGATCTTATTCCGCCGGCTGGACACTAAAATCTCAGCATACATTCTTATTAAGATTAGTTTTGATCTCCAGGCATGCCTGGGCTTGAGTCACAAAGAAAAAAGTGAGTCAGTAGAGCATGGTTTCTCTGGTAACTGTAGGCCACATCAACCCTGGTTCCAACATTACATTTTCAGAACACTAAATATTAGGCCACACGGTCACATTAATGTGGTTACTTCACATGATAAGGAATTACGTTCGTATTTGTAAAACTAAGGGGAAGTTGTTCATAGTCATTTGCCGGAAAAAAAAAAGGACTTTTGATCTGATTTGAGACAGAGGGCTGTTTTCATATTCTGCATCAGGCCACCGGACAGGTATCTGGGATCGTCATTCTGGATGTGCAGGTAAGAGTCACTCGTTACGTGGAGCAGTTTGCCGTTGCTACAATGTATACAATCTGTTAGGAGTTTCCTTTACAAAGGGCATAGCTTCACTGCATTGTTGTGTGCGTGGAACCTGAGATCTGTTGGAATACAAGAGCGGGTGGAGGGAATGTGAATAGAGAGAAGCTTGTTACCTTGACTATCAATCCTAACAGATGACTCATTTACATATCAGAAAAGCAGCTATACAACCTGCTACGCGACCTGGAAAACTAGTCAGGTTCTACTTATGTACTTAAACTACAGGAATGCATTATTTTGGAATTATATATATATTTACATACATACATATATATATATATATATATACACATCACCGGAGAGATGGAAGCACTCTGGGTCTTAGGTAAAATAAAAATGACTTCTCAATAAACTTTTTTATTTTACCTAAGACCCATGGTGCTTCCATCTCTCCGGTGATGTATCTATAATATTTTGGCAGCACCTGGGCATCATTGCAACGCAGACGGAGGGCTCTCTCCCCTTTGGATTTTTATATATGTATATATATATAAATATATACTCTAAATCTATGTATATATATATATATATATATACTCTAAATCTATATAATACTCTAATACAGGGCTGTCAAACTCGCAGCCCCCAGATTTTGATGCCAACAATTCCTAGAATTCTTTCAATGCATTGGATGGCCAGGAGCACATGGGAAATGTAGTTGAGAAATATTTGGGGGCTGTAGTTTGACAGCCTTGCTCTATATAATATATATAATTATATATAATAAATATAGTAAGCTATATAGTAAACTATATAGACTATGATAAATATACATAATTAGAGTATTGCATATATTAGATATATTAGATACATGATATTCTGATACATAGAGTAAATATATATATACTGTATATGTGTGTGTATATATATTTCACAAAGAAGGCAGATACTGCTGGATTCTTGTGAAGCTTTAAATGATTTACTATGACTACATATGGGTCCATGCCTCAGTCCATTATGAACTTTTCTCAAGGTTCCCTGGACAGTATATATATATATATATATATAAATATCATTCCAAATCATTGCATTTATGTAGTTTAGTTGTTTAATACATGTTAAAATGTCAGGTTTCTGTGATGTGAAAAAATGAGGCAAAGATAAATCATTTCATAACTTCTTCCACCTTTAATGTGAAACTGTACAACTCAATTGAAAAACAAACTGAAATCTTTTAGTTGCTGGCACAGAGAGTTTCACCCTCTGCAGAATGTGAATACTACACACTCAGTGCCCTCAAATTCACAAAAGTGTCCATCGCGGTTTCCCAGACATAAATAATTTGCACATGCTACTGTATATACAAGCTGATGGGCAGTGCAAGAAAACTGCTGGCCTGTATCTTGCAGAAACGAATGCCAAAACAACTGACATGATTAGACAAATTCTGTCCTGCAACACATGATTCTAGTAACTGGAGGGGATGAGGGGGACAGATCCCCCCCCCCCAGTTATCTTCATAGGTGTGTGCACAGTGTGTCTGGGAGGCAGGATTTCTTATATGGATGGTTTATACTATATAGTTTACCACTCTAAACTTAATGTATTCCAGTTCCCCCAATTTACACCTCACATGGGGTAGTAGTAAATCAATATGCAGAGCTTGCTCTCAGCATGTTGAAGTGATATGTCTAGGAAAAGTGGGATGTAAGGAAAAGAGTATTTGTTGTTGATCTACATTATGGATTTCAATAGCTTAAAATCATCTTTCTGGGTGACGTTGAGTTTTAATGTACAGCATCTTCCCTGTCCATGTTAGGTTATGGACGTTTACATGACGCTTGGGGTTCCTTGGTATGGATTTTACTACACAAAATGCTCATAGATCTAGGTGTTCCCCCAGCAGTGATCGTACAATGAATTGGCCTTAACTCAGTCAATTCCTATGCAAAAAATATGACACAGGATGAATAAGTTATCTTATCGTGAGCTTTATAACCGTAGAATTTCACCCAATAATAAATGCATGTTGTTCAAATGAAGCTAATATCTTCACCAATATATGCAAACATAAAGGACCCACCACTTAGGCTAGGGTCAGACTAACGCATTTTTCGCGTCGTCCGTGAAAAAGTGCGTTCGAACGAATGGACGTATTTTTTCACAGAATACGCGATAGCAGTCATAGGATGTGCATTTTCGTCCGTGATTTTGTACGGATCATCAATAAAACCCTTTTTGTGTCTGGACGTTATGTTGGCCGGACGTTAGCAGCGTCTGACGTCTCCTAATCACGCACACATGCCGTTAGCGGACGCAGCGCACTCTGTACGTCAGTACTAGTGGTTTGACGTTCTCAAAAAAATGCGTTTGTTTGCCGCTTGCGTTGCGTGGCCGCACTTTCGTGCGGCCATACTTCGTATATTGCCTGTCATTGCCCGTCACTTGCTGCTACTACGGCCGTGATAAAGTGCGGCTGCACGTGTGTTCGCACTGCGTTCGTCTGACCCTAGCCTTATGGGTCTGTTCACAAAACGCTGAATTTGCATGCAGTTTCGGTGCTTTGGATTCCAGCCCATTTCGGCTAATCCATTTCACCGAAAATACAATTAATTCACTATTTATTGAATGGTCATCGTATTTTGCTGAAATTGGAGTTGCCTATGCAGTTATAGGACGTCAGCGAAAACCGCTGAATTACGCCGAATTAGCATCGGCGAATTCCACCGAACCGAGAAGAACAAAGAAGGAAATCTCCTACTTGCCTAATAGATGGTTAAATCAATAAAAGTGTATAACAAATGTGTTTAATAATAAAAAAAGGTAATTTAAAACATAATATAAAGATCTGTTCTAAAATAAAAAAAGACTGTCTTCTAAAAATACAAAAATTTTAAATAGATCTTTTAAAAAAATTAAAGGGTTTTTGCAAAAAATAAAGTAATTAATTGATCTTTAAAAAAAAATAATAAAAAAGATATTCCATTTTTTACATTGAAAACTATGGGATTCACCTGTTTAAACCTGTCGAATTGAAACGCCGAAAATCTGATCATTTCACTGCAAATCAGCGGTGTGAATGGAAGACACGATAATATTCTATGGGGAATTTTGGTGCTGCTGAATTGTGTTGAATTGAACCTTTTCTCAATGTCAATTCGCCTGTATTTGGCAAATTGACAGGTTTGTGAATTGTCACGAAATTGCGCCGAACGGTGAAATTCACCGCTCGGTGCAATTCGGGGCTAATGTGGACGTTAGCGAATACCACTTAGTGCTATGTGTATGGGTTACAAGAAATGATATCACCCTTTTATCTCCATTTATAAATTCTTCAGTCTCACTTCTTGCATACAATTCATGAACATAGAAAAGTGTAAATACACATTGCGTAATTCCACTGAAAGAAAAACAAACAAACATATGTATTCATGGTGTATCCACTCCCATGGGGATGAGTCATGATGTATTTGGCTCAATTTTTTCACTTTGAGTCCAATAAGGGACCACTGTCCCCAAACCATCAACAGGACCATGAGGTAGAGAGCCTGTGTCAATTAGTTGGCTCAGTATGCAGGTATAGCGTGTGATGGGAGAGCTGATCCCTTCCAGGAATCACGGAAGATCAGGTGCTGTTTGGAGTCCGGTATAAATAAACGGTGTACAATTTAAAGAAAACAGTTGAGAATAGTTCCTTGATGAGGCCCAACTAAGGCCAACACGATTGCTGGGGGTTGCTGTACCTCTCTCAGGCAGAGGTGACGTCCTTCACATTTCAGTCCTGGCCCAGGCTGATTTACATATGATATAGTCTTCTCTCTACTGGTATCACTGAGCTAAAACCTTATGAGACCTGAGTGGGGCTCACCGAAGGGCAGGCGTGATGCCAAGAGACTGTGATGTGCCAGCAAAAGCACAGCAGGGTGGACAGTGTCCCTGCCAAGCCACCAATCAGAGCTGCTCATACAGAGTGCTCCTTCGCAAGGCCTGATTTTAACCATTTCAGAACCATGAGTGACATTAACGAACACGAGTGCGCTCTATCAAATACCGAGTGAGAGCCTAGGACCGCCAGGTGATTAGGAGGTCTGAGGGAAAATCAGTTGTCACACAGCCAAACCTTGTGAGTTGACGTGTCTGTGTGTCATCCCACTCCTCTTAGATTGTAAGCTCTTCTTTTCCTTATGGTCTCTGTGTCAAACCGTTTTGTTAATTTTATGTTTAATTGTTCCATCCCTGGTACAGCGCTGCGGAACCTGCTGGACATTATGAAGGAATATTTGTTTCGTTTTGATATTAGAAGCACTGGTTTATCTTCTACCCACAAAAAAAGAAACCAATATGGGATATTGTTAATTTAAAGGGCCACTACCTCCAAAAAATGAAATGTCATTATTGTGTTTATGTTGCTGATATCTTACATGTGCTTTTCCTCTAGTATGTTAAGTTAACCCCTTACCGCCGGATAGGTCGTGCCCAGCTGTGGCGTAATCGCACTCCCCGCTTGCCGGCTGCAGCGGTGGGCTCCTTTTGTTTGTAATGCACAAGTAATCTAGTTACATCTTATGTAAGCGGTAGTGTCCATTTAATACCAAGCCACATAATGGAAAAAAGGCTCTCAAAGGATTCTTCTACTTCTGAGTTACTATTAACAACCCCCCCCCCCCATAGTTTGCAGCAAACAATTGCAACAGCATTTAATTGCCGGAAGAACTTTGACATGCCTTTGTGACAGTTCCTTAATTTGCACACGTGGCAGAAAGACAGTAATTTCTGCTGTGTGCCTCTCCATGTTCCTTTTCCACTATTGCTAGGATACAGAGTTATACCTTTTCAGAGTTACTTCAGTGTGTTATGGGATGGGTTGCGGGTTTGTGATGTACAGGAATGATACAGTAATTACAGACCGTTGTTGCTAACCAGAGAACACTTTCCTTGTTACAAAGTGGTATAACAAGATTCTAATTGGTAACGTAAGCAGGAAAGATGTTAGTGTGTCATGCGTTTCTGTTTGAGTAGGTTACAAAATATCCATGGTGTTTAAGGTCACACACTACCAGATAAAACTAAAAGACTTGCATGACCAGGAACTCATGCACATAATGTGCTAATTAAATGTTCTTTTAAAAAAAAATGGAAATATAAACCACAAAACTAATATTAAATCGCTCTTGATGGTTGCTAAGTTAGTTAAAATGCAAGATTTTAGAAAACACTCTGCCTGCTCTGAGCAATGCTTTGTGTTTATTTAACAGAGATATATTTGTAAACTGAAACATTATTATTTCTTATTACTGAGTGAGTCTCAGTGTTTCTGGTATAGGAAATTCGCCACACTATACACTTGTGCATGTAAATAAAAGACAATTATTTTTTTTATTTAAGGGACCCAGGTATGACTTTTACAGCAATGTAATTGCTTTGTAATCTTCAGATTATAAAAGAGTCATTTCATGGATTATGCTAAAACATCTATATTTAAAGGGCACTACCACCAGAAAATGAAATGTTCTTGTTGATGTACATGACAGACAGCATGAGGTGGAATCTACAAAATATTGGGGGGGGGGATGGTTTTAATGTTGTGGCTGATCAGAGGATTTACAGTTTGCATATGCTATATAATTCACCAGCTTCCATAACAGTACTCACTTCCCTGGTTACTGTGAAAGAGCTTGAAGCACATGCCTGTAACCGCATCTGACAAATCTGCTCACAAATATGTTTCTTGCAACATTGTTTAAATATTGAGTTAACAGCAGCAGCACTGAGAATAAAGGACGCTAAAATACTAAATTGACTTGATGGTCTTAATAAATACGCTAAAATAAGAGATTACCCTGGCTATTATCATTCTTACAGGCAGTAAAACCCACCGGAAAGGCAAGATTGGGTGTAATGATAGAATATTATATACAACATATATCTCCAGCCATCTGAGAGAGGAACATATAGAGAATGTACATACAGCATATATCCCCAGCCCTGAGAGAGGGACATAGAGAATATATATATACAGCATATCCCCAGCCCTGAGAGAGGGACATAGAGAATATATATATACAGCATATATCCCCAGCCCTGAGAGAGGGACATAGAGAATATATATATACAGCATATCCCCAGCCCTGAGAGAGGGACAGAGAATATATATATACAGCATATATCCCCAGCCCCTGAGAGGGACATAGAGAATATATATATACAGCATATCCCCAGCCCTGAGAGAGGGACATAGAGAATATATATATACAGCATATCCCCAGCCCTGAGAGAGGGACATAGAGAATATATATATACAGCATGTATCCCCAGCCCTGAGAGAGGGACATAGAGAATATATATATACAGCATATCCCCAGCCCCTGAGAGGGACATAGAGAATATATATATACAGCATATCCCCAGCCCCTGAGAGGGACATAGAGAATATATATATACAGCATGTATCCCCAGCCCTGAGAGAGGGACATAGAGAATATATATATACAGCATATCCCCAGCCCCTGAGAGGGACATAGAGAATATATATATACAGCATGTATCCCCAGCCCCTGAGAGGGACATATAGAGAATATATATATACAGCATATATCCCCAGCCCTGAGGGAGCAACATATAGATAATTTATTTATTTATAAAGGGATTTTACCAGGAAGGATACATTGAGATTTCCCTCGTTTTCAAGTATGTCCTGGGTACATGAGGGGAATGTGCCCCCCCCCCGGTTACCTAGCGTATTGGTGGGGGGGGGGTGTATGTGAGGATTAAATTCCCCTCCAATTGAATGACATTAAGATATTAAATAACATGTGTAATAATCAGTCTATAAACCCATACAAACAATAACGCCCTAAAAGCCGGGTCTTATCAGCTCTCTGTGAGGAGCCGGAGACACCGACACAAACTGCCCCCATACAAAGAGATGAAAAGCAGGCTGTGCCCGGGTATTGTGAGCTTTATAAAGGGTCTGTAGGCTCTCAATCTCTCCTCCGGGCTGCCCTCCCAGGGGCCGCTGATTTCTGGTAATTATAGGCGCATGTGGTGCTTCTCTCTCATCCTTCCGCCTCATTCTGTGTCCCCCCCCCACACACACACACCCTAGTCTCTCTCCCTGAGGTAACGGTGCTTGCGGAGGGCGGGGCGGGGCGGGGGGGGGACGCTGCCGCTGCCCTCACGCTCAGACTCTGCCTCTCCCCGCCAAAACGCCGGCGCGACCTGCAAGCCACGCCTCCTTCCCTCGCGCAGCGCGCGCTCCCAGCCCTTCCCTTTTGCCTCCCTCCAGGCGCTTCCCGCCGGCGGCACGCGCTCTGCCACTCGTCACCTGTGCGGCGGTTTCTGCGTGACACGTGACCCCCCCCTCATCTTTCCACACGCACAGTAGGACTCTATAAAAGGGAGGGGGCAGGCGCAGGTTACCTCAGTCAGGCGTCCCCTCCTGAGGGAGCAGAGGCAGCGGGAGGTAAGGTGGAGTCAAGGCGTGCTTTACTTAACCATAGCTTGTATGTAACCTGTAATCCGCCCCTTATTTGACAGCTTCAATCTGTCTTTTGTAATTTTCTGCGGTGGAAAATGAAGTCAAGTCACCTCAGGTTGGCAACCCTACCCCTGCCTTATGCCTGGCAGAGCTCCATTGGGTGTCAGGTGCACTTCACTCTCTACCAGGTGGGTTGTTTGGGTAGATAGGGGCTTCCTGAGCATATGGTGTGAAGGTTTGAAACTGGGCATGTCTGTCATGATCCGCTATGGCCCTGGCACCTGATAGCGATGGGGCTTGTCATTTAACGCCTTCATTACCGCATAATAACCCGCGTTTACCTCACAGGATTGGGATGAATTAGGTTTTGGAGGTCACAGTAAACCTTGATTTGGGGTAAATTACTTAACCCCTTCACTACAGTTATTTTCCATTAAAACCAATGTCAGGAACCAGTGTCCTTATGGGAAATCACTTTGCAGGAAGAATGTGCCAGAAACCTCAAAAGCACATTTTCACACCGTATGTGCTATTAAACAGGCAGATGGCACCATCCCATGGCCAGAAAGCGCTACTACAGTGCTATAATACCGAAACCGGAAGTCCCTGCCGCAGTTTGCGTTCCTACACAAATTGCGTAGTGTAGGAACTGCAAATTGCTCACCGCAACGGACTTGCGCACATTACATACCCATATTGTGTAGCACATGCTCAGAGCGATCCAATCCATTGCTGCCTCTCTGACACTGGTCACTGTCGCGTGTGGTCTCAGAGAAGGTGACGTCAGCATACTGTCTGCGTGCTGACATCACCGGTGAATGGTCTGGTAACCAGCAGCCAGTAAATTAAAAATCCCGGCTCCTGGTGACGTTGGGTGGGTGGAGGAAACTCCTCCACTTCACCCAGTGATTACACCCAATTCAGGCAGTTTAGGGGAGCACTCCTCACATCCTGACCACTTTAAAACAATAATAAAGTGGTCAGGATGAGTAGAGTGTCCCTTTAACCCCTTCACTTCTGGTCCATTTCAAACCCTGCATTCTGTGCTTATTTTCACCTTTTCGTGCTTATCACGTTTAAAAGCTAATTGAAATCTTGTTTTGTTGTAGGATCCAAACAAATTTATATCGTTTTTTTCAGCAAACTGAACAGATTCCGACTATCACTGCTATGTCACGTCAGAATGCTCTATGAAAAATGATTGAGAACAAAAAATGGAAATTTTGCATTTTATATATTAATTTATTTTGTGTTTCTTTTTTCTTTCTTTTTTTTTACACTTCACATGGTCACGATATCTATCACTGGAAAAGCCAGACTCTGAAAAGCCAGACCTGATCTTGTGGGGTGTATTTAATGGAAATACAGGTTTCCAAACCTTCCCCCACCTCTGCTCCCACCAGTGCAATGATTTTACATCTTAGGCGTGGGTCAGACAAGCGCACCAGGTGCGCCTGTACTGACGTGCTTCCCAGCATCGGTCGCAGCGTTGTGACGCTGTAGCGTGCGCACGAATTGCAGGCACTACAAGCATCCGTGCACAAAGTCTCCCACGTCAAACCGCTAGACGCGCATTGATGGGGCTGCAAAGCGTGATACTCTATAGGAGGATCAAGCCTTGCAGCACTGAGCGCACTAACTGCACTCAGCAAGGTGGCTAGATGGGCGTCGAGTAGAAGGAATGTCCACCCTCACGGACGTTCCTTCCACTCTAAAGTGCGCTCGTCTGACCCCGGCTTTACATGACCTGTGTGTGAGTTACAGCAGCATTGTTCAAATTATTATTGAAAAGTGGGCAATGTTGCTGCTTTAGAACCAAACATAAATATTAGAGAAAAAAAATCTTTTTATACGTAATATGGTTATGTTTGGAATCATTGGAAAGGTACAATCCAGTGACAGCAATTCAAATAATGTTATTTTTTCCATTTACTGAAGACAATACAGTTGCAACAGGGGTTTTGGACTGGTTACAAACTTGCACGGCAACATGCTCTTATTAGATCAAATTTACATATTGACTCTTGTTGTTTTACCAGCTTTCACGATACATGTCCCTCCACGTTTCTTTAACCCAAAAAGTTTTATTGTTCCTTAATGTTAAAGTCCTATTAAAACCATACTGCTGTATGGTAAGAGTGTACACATGAAAAAGTTTGTTTTGTTCAACTGGTCCATAATGTGATTTTGATTTAAAAGCAAAAAAAGGGCCATAAGACAAACACACTTAGCGTAGAGTGTTATCGATTAGGTATTTATTGTGTTTCTGCCATCCATGGAAATGTATGAATTGAAATGGTTGTTAACAAAGCCAATAAGTTGTAGGTTAGCATCGCCCATGCTGACAAGAATACACCTGCCTACTTTTACATCACAAACACATGTCCATGGCTACAGATTGTATACAAAAATCTCCAAACGTCTTTGGGTTGGTCCTAACGCTTCAATAAGAGACCTGTTTTTATTTTTTCCTGCAAGATTCTGTAAAGATTTTCATTGATGAAATATGGCTGGATGAACTAAGTTTTTATTTTTACTAGAAGACACAATGTTATATTTTTTTAAGGTAGGTGAGTCCCATAACTAAACCAATATCAACCACCCTCTTGATAAACTAATTGCCAGGCTCTTAGTAATATCTGGCCTGATATAGACTAATGGTGATATACAAAAAGGTATTTTAGATTTTATTCAGTATAACTGATTGATATATATATATCAATGTTTTTTCTTAATCATGTACCGATATTTTTTTTTCCTGCACCAGCGAGTGTATCCCATCCCTATTGCTATATATTTTTTGGGACTTGAGCACAGGTCTTCAGATATTAGGAGACAGTGAGTGTTGGACCTTTGCATATATATATCTATATATATATATATCTCAATATATGGCCATACTTTGTGAACTGAATAATGATAATTTAACATCCAAGTAAAATGGTTAAAAATATGTTACGTATCATTAAATTGTGTGAGCTTTGAGATGGTGCAATTTTTGTAATGGCGTGCTCCCCCCTGGATTTGATAGAGATATTTCTATCTACATCACCAGAGTATGGCAGTAGTTACATTTAAAAGACAAGCTTTACAGAGTAGAACTCTCCACGTCTGGAAGCTATACGCCAATGTAGACGCTGTAAATACATTTTAGGTTGTAACAGTTTTCTTGTTTGTAAATATTGGAAAAGTGAAAGGCATTCAGCTTTGGAGTTAACATTGTTACAGTCTAATAATCTGTTCACAGGCATTGCTGCTTGTTATTTATTTAGAGCAAATACAGTGATGTTTATTGTGTAACACCATAATTGTTATGTATAAACCTTTTTTTACCTTGACATGTATAAGGTGACCTGTTTTTTTTTCTTTTCCAGGTGTCTTTGGTCCATTGACATGTATACTTGCATACTGTGTTGGGCTTTGAGGCAGTGTAGTTAGCTGATTGTGTATTAATATGTACATTGTGCAATCACTAGCTTCACTACCATCAGAATTCAACACACATAAACAGTGGGACACACCGTGGGACTGTATGCAGGAGACTTGATAAACACTTCAGAAGACGATTTGCTTCACTGAAAATCCTGTTTATTTCATAAGAGAATGCACACTTGGTTTTAAGCCAGGTACCTACCATACACTCAGGTACATAAGCAGTACATAAGGGGTTATTCAGAAAGCACTGAAATTTTGGTGCTTTCTCTTTCGGTGAACTTCGGCAATTCCATTTTGCCGGCACTAGGGTGAATTCACTGTTCACCACAGGGACCCCGAAGTGCCCTGACCTGGGAGTCCCCAACTGCAGGAAAAAAACTGATCTCTTCTATTAGGTGATTTAATTCAATAAAAATGCATTAAAATGTGTCCAAAATAATAAAGTCCCATAAATAATAAACTTCTGTTACAGAATAAAAAAACACCTTTAAAAAATATTGAGATTCAAAAATTTCATCTAAAAAATACATAAAGGTGTTCAAATAAATAACTGTTTTCTGATGTAGAATGAAAAGAATAAATGGTTTAATAAAAAAAATAGAAAAGATAATATTTTTTTACATTTAAACCTGTCGAACTGAACCACTGAATCAGGACATTTCATTGACATTAAACCATTTTTTCAGACAATTTTGCCGCTGCCAAAAATCGTGGAATTGCGGAAAACTGCACCGTATTTCACCAGTATTTGGAAAATTGACAGTTTAGTGACTAGATGAACTGCCTTGAAATTGCACCGTATGGGGAAATTCACCGTTCGGTGGCGAGTTTACCCCTTACTGAATAACCCTTATACAGCTAAGATGTGATTCTTACAGGTGTGACAACAGGGTGATCTAATGTTATTGATCTTTGTGTCTTAAACACAGTGTTATTTAGGAAACAATGAACCCAGGAGGAGTACATGTGGCTCCTTAATGCATAAGCATTTTTATAATTGTCTGTGGACATTGCAATTTCCTGGCTGAAACAAGTACGTGTTTGTCAATCCCTTATGACTGTGACAATAGGATTTACTAGCTTTATTTTCATATGTAAGGGAGGAGTTGTAATGGCTTCATATGTGACCTGGTGTGTTAAATTTATTCCTATGGAACATTTCATGGATTTAATCAGCCCAGTCACCAGGCAGTGTAGTTAGATGATTTGAAATGATATCAATCACTAACCACACAGCCATGTGAAAGGGTCTGAATTGCAACCTGGGAATCCTGGAACAAAATGTCCAGTGGAAATCACCCAAAAGGTATCACCGTTTGGTTTTCAGATAATGGTCTATTCCATCTTTTTTAATACAATACCGTGTGTTTTTTTTGCATACGTTTGTTCTATTTCCTTAATCATTGCATCAATTTCCAAGTACAATATGCCACATAAGAACACATGTGTGATTAATACTTTTAGCTTAATAAATGTTCAGCATGGTCGATATTTGAGACATGCATTTACCATAATTATTTGCATTAAAATAATTTAGATCAATGATTAATCAACTCAGAAGTAATTATATTAATTGCTATATTGCCATTCCTGTGATTTATATGGAAGGCGACGAGCAAAAATGTGCAGTATAACTTTTTCCACTAATGTTTTCAATGAGAATTTGCACAAAAACTCCTTTTTAAAAGCAAGACAAGGGCAGGGAAGAAAGAGAATATCATCAGAGCACATCTAAAGTGACGCCTGGGATAAAGGTAGAAGGAGATAAAGAAATAGAAGTAAAATGGAAAAACCAGGCAGGTCTCAAACGGTTTGTTTTTATTCCTAGTTTCCTAGAACATGTATCATTTCAATGATACATGTATGAATCACATTCCATATAATTTCAGTTATACTTGTATGAAGCATGATACCCCTATCTTAGATTAAATGTTTAAGCATGGTTTGATTGTGATTGCATCAAATTATTAATAAGGATATGTTTTCGCATTTGATTTGTCTTTCTTATAATAAAAAAAAATACATTTTATATTAGGTTTTACAAATGTGTATCTATAAATAACTCAAGTCTTCCTTTCATCAAATACCTCTTTGGGTTAAATTAAAATGATGGGCTTTTGATTACAGCAATAACATAATTGATAGAAAATGAAGTTTCTTCACAATATATTTTAGTCCTGTCCTAATCCTACTACTTACAGGTCTATTCAAAGAAAGGTGAACCTCCAGAGATAGACTGGAGAAGTGAAAATTCTAGGTCAAAATAGCCAAGCCAGAAAAATTCTCCCATTTATCTAACTTTCCAAATTGACTATTGGGTCTAGATTGTTCTGTTATCCTGCCGTTTCTCCTGGTTTACACCTATCTTTTACTCCAATCCCGATTCCTGCTGTTCAGGTGAACCATTCTATGAGCTTCTTATACTTTATCCAACATGGTCAGTCATTTCTCTCATTCTAGTATTGCCTTCTACAAACCTTTTGTGTGAGCCGCCATCATTTATTTATTTTTCCTGTCTAGTTTGATTCCTGCCTCCGACTTTACCAGTTTACTCCCATTTTAACCTCATCACCCTTTTCCAAGCACACGTCTGTTCAGCCGTAGCCAGTCGTCCACTTTCTTGACTTCTTGGAGTAGTATTCCTCCCCTCAATCTCATGCACAGGACTAGTACCATACCTTTCAGCTACCACTCATTAGGATGTCTCATGCAGTGTTGTGTGTGCAAGGAATGATGACATCGTGCCATATACAATTTTAGAAATCTAGATCTGTTTTTCACATACCTTTTGAATGCTACATTTCACCAGCCGGTCAGTGGACATACGCATAGTGTACAGTAACTTAATTCTTAAAATTTTGTTAAAATGCCTTCAAAGTTAGAATATTAGTGGATGACTGGTAGGCGTCCTCTGGGCTTTCATTTACCTTTGCTCTATATTAGACGTGATGCTGCCCTCAATAAGCAGACTGTGTCCTAACCATGATGACTAGCTTCATATAGGAAATACACATTTTAGGAAGGGGTTTGGGTCAAAATCCCTACAGCCAGGTTCCCTAATGCCAAAATCCTGACGGCCAACTTCCCTACACCGACAACTCCCTGACGGCCAACTTCCCTACACGGCCAACTTCCCTACAGAGAACTCCCTGACTGCCACCTTTCAGACATCTAAAATCCCAGCGGCTAAACCTAGCCCTAACCCCCCCCCAAATCTAACCCTAATACCCCTAAATCTAGCCCTAACCCCCCTAAACCTAGGGTTAGGGTGTTAGTATTAGGGTTAGCCACTGAGATTTTGCATGTCTGGAAGCTGGCCGTGTAGAGAAGTTGGGATGTCCGGCAGTTGTCCTGTCTGGAAGTTGGCTGTTGGGATGTTGGCATTAGGGAAGCTGGCTGTAGGGATTTTGTCCGGCACCCTTTAGGAAGCTATACGTTTAATCAGTGCTGCTGAAGTGGCCACTGATTCTGCCAAACAGAAAAAAAAGAGCACCATCCATTTTTTTTTCAACCAAAGGATCTTCTAAATCATTTATGAAATGTTGCACCAAATGACATCAAGCCTACTGCTGTGTCAGTATCTTAAAGGTGGGGTGTCCTATACTAACATGGGAGAGCTATACTTGCAGCACAGCACAGCCTCCTAATGGCACCTCTCCTACAATTTTATATAATTTGAGACCACTTGTTAATGGTCCTTTAGGCTAGGGTCAGACTAACGCATTTTTCGCGTTGTCCGTGAAAAAGTGTGTTCGAACGAATGGACGTGTTTTTTCACGGAATACGTGATAGCGGTCATACGATGCGCATTTTCGTCCATGATTTTGTACGGATCATCAATAAAACACTTTTTGCGTCTGGACGTTATGTTGGCCGGACATTAGCAGCGTCTGACGTCTCCTAATCACGCACACACGCCGCTAGCAGACGCAGCGCACTCTGTACGTCCGTACTAGCGGTTTGACGTTCTCGAAAAATTGCGTTCGTTTGCCACTTGCGTTGCGCGACCGCACTTTTGTGCGGCCGTTCTTCGTATGCTGCCCGGCATTGGACGTCATTTGCTGCTAGCACGGCCGTGATTTAGTGCGGCTAAACGCACGTTAATACTGCGTTAGTCTGACCTTAGCCTTAATGACACCGTATGGCAATAAAATCCAGTTACTTAATATTCCAAAAAGTTGTTTGCTTATTTTGTTTGTGAGCGAATTGCGTCATGTATTGTGCAAGACCAGCTTAGTTTCATGGCTGTCCAGTAAGGTCCACATCTAAGAGCTTTCATGCAATAAAATACCCCACCCTGGTGGGATTCAGGTCCTCCAGGATGAGAAAGAAAAATATGCAGAAAAAAAATGTGTGCGTTAACTAAATCACTGCATACCCTGGAGCTTCTTTTTCACTTCGCAATGAACACAAAACACCTGAATTTCCTGGTGTACCACTCAGCTCTGTATTATTGTGCAACATAACTGTATCGTTGATTTCTGTTAGAAGGATAACACACCTCTTTGTGCTAGAAACTACAGAGAAGTTGCCAAGTAACAAAGAAGCTGCACAACAAATCTCAGGCAGGCTGTCCTTTCCACTTCAACCATGGAACTGACGACAAACTGCCAATGTCCACCAGCTTTCCTCAATTGTTATTATTATTATATATCTGTTTTTACAGCACTATCGACTAAAGAGCTAGCAGACGACATACCAGCACAGAGTGGGATCCTGTGCTGTGTCCTTTATGCTGCGGTCACATGTCGTAGGGTTGCGTGAGTCCTTTAGGCTGAGTAACTTTACACGCCGTAGGGGTGCCAGGTCAGCCATGTTTTCCTGGACACCTATAACACTGATCTGCAATTTTTCAACCTTTTTCTGTTGTTTTCAAATGAATAGATATATCTGAATGGATTTTTTGCGCAGATTCCGAAAATGACCTTCCAAATTCCGTATGACGTCAGGTTTTTTCACAAATGATGGAAATGTGAAAATTAAAAAAAAACTTTATTTTTTAACGACATTGCTATATGGCAACGTTTGTAACGTGTGAAAATGTTCTCTGGAGGGGCGGAATGATTGTTTAAGGAATAGATAAACATAAATACATATTCAAAAGCAAAACATACCTAACATTCGCCACTGGGCTCCCCTTCAAACTTCCTCTTTTTGGATTGTCTTCGGTGAGCGTCCGTACAGTCTCTGTTCAACATCCAACAATAGTCGGCCATCATATGTACAGTCCACTTTCCTTGGTATCTCTTTTCCATCACTTTAATATCCTGATGGAAGCGCTCGCCATGTTCTTCCGAAAAATCACCAAGATTGTTAGGAAAGTAATTTAGAGGAGCATGAAGAAAGTGAACGTTGACGCTCATGTCGCAACCAAGCAGTTCATAGGATTACAGCATATCCTCGACTAAAGTGGTGTAATTTGAAGCCTTCGTGTTCCCCAAAAAGTTGTGTACCACATTTCTGAATGCAGTCCATGCTCGCAATTCGCACTCACTCATGGTTTCCTCGAATATGTTGTCTGCCATTCATTTTCGTATTTGAGGGCCTATGAAAATGCCAGCTTTCATTTTTTCAGACGTGATTGATGGAAACTTACCACCAAGATACTGAAAGCATTTACTGTCCCTGCTTAAAGCTGTCACGAATTGCTTCATTAAGCCAAGTTTGATGTGTAAAGGTGGCAACAGTATTTTCAAGGGAATCAACCAGTGGAAGTGAAACAATGTTTTTTTCGCCATATGTGAATGTACTTCTGACTGGCCACTGCTGCCGAACCCAATATTCCGTCCTTGCTCTGGAGTCCCATTCACACAAAAGGCAAGGAAATTTGGTGTAGCCTGCTTGTTGGCCGAGCAATATTCCAATCACCTTGAAATCCCCGCACAAAGACCATTCATGAAACGTTTTTTTAAATTTTCACATTTCCGTCATTTGTGAAAAAACTTGACGTGATACGGAATTTTGAAGGTCATTGTCGGAATCAGCGCAAGAAATCCATTCAGATACGCCTATTCCTATCAAAACAACAAAATCTTGCATATTTGTGTAATTCATTCATGCTGATGGGCAATGCATGAAAATAATCCATACGCTCCAGGTAAGATATCAGTGAGGAATCCCAAGTGACCTGCCTTGATTTCCTTCCTGCAGCATAAGATATATGCATGTTGCAGGGCAGCACTTTTCCCTGTGCTGCCCTCTGCAGGAAATAGTGATATGTGTCCAGGGACAAATGGCAACCCTATCACACAAGCGTTTTTGAGAGCTGAAGGAACGCCTGTGAGAGTGGACGTTCCTTCCACCCTAATGCCCGTGTGGTCACCTCATGAGCGCAGTTTGTGCGGTCAGTGCTACAAAGCGCGATCGTCCTATGGACAGGTGAATGTTAGATATAGCAGAAATAAGTAATCAGCACACCTGGTACAGCATAAAATATTGATTTTATTACAGATCAAAAACATAAGTAAAAAAAGTAACATTGTATCTCCTAAAAGTGTACAGTAAATCTAAGCAGAGAAAGACCTGAGATAGAGATCAGTATAGCATAACATCAGGCCCAGAAATTTTTTTTTTTTTTTTTTCCGGAAATATTGAAAAAAAAAACGACAGTGTGTGATATTATATATCATTGAAAAAGAACATATGTCTAATATAGATTTAATACCATATCATAGCATTAGGACCTTTAAATAAAGCCTCAGAAGTCTTTCATTAAGTCTTAAAATCATTACAATTTCTCTCAGTTAAAGACAAACCCTGGAATACAATTCAAGTAACACGTCTCAATGCAATACTCAGACAACAAAAATATAGATTTCAGCCTCTAGGGGGCGCTACAGGGAAAAGGCTTCAGTTTAGCATGATTGTGAGCTCCATCTTTTACCTCCTACAGTGGCTGTTGGGATACAGTTGATGATAATGAAGGCCTGAGAAGACAGAAATTGACAGTTAAGAGGTTATATTTGTCCCTATTTGATCCATGTTAATGTTCTCCCCAGTACAGTCTGGGATTCTGCAAATCATATCCCTCCTGCAACTTGGTGGCAAGGTCTCTGCACAACACAACCTGACACCTCTTGCATCTCGCTTACTCCAGATTCCTGCATCTGCTGCTGCTGTGAAAGAATCTGCTCTATGTTTACCAATATTCAAACCAAATCAAGAAACAAACTAACCTGTGAAAGGGGAGAAACGCTTGTTCCAATCCGTGCAAACCTTACGTTTTTAGAAGTCCATGAGAAAAATGACAAATATGGAGGAGAGGAAAAAGAAACAGAAAATGATAGATCAGAAAATAAGATTAAATTGCATGTATTGTATATGTTGTGTCTTTTGTTTCCTTTTCTCTATTTTTTAAAGCACCGTTCAAAACATAAACCTCAACATGGAGCTTAAATATTGATGTATCAATATCCTACAGGCACAAGTAATGGAGTTACTTCCTCCTTTTGCTATTGGTGCTAAGGGGCAAATTTGATATAGAAATATATATATTTCTATGTTTTTATGTTGATGGTTTCTTGCTTTTATTGTTGCTCTTTGGTTACTTGTTCTCATAGTTGTTACTTCTTCTCATACTATCACATACAGTCTTTGCTTGTTATTCCATTTGAAGCTAAAGATAAAATTATAAAAAGCAAATTCAAGTTACTAAATAAACTGTACTTTTATTTCAAGTGAAACAAAATAAATTTTCATTTGTAAACCTACTCCACGGTGCATATTTTCATTTTTTTCCTAAAATTTCCAATTTCCAAAACCGGGAAAAAAACTTTTTTTTTTCCATGGCTTCAAAATTTCCGGAAATTTTACATCTCTAGCCTCGATAGGAGAGAAAATGGCAAAAAAATACTAGGACACTGGTAACACAAACATGACAAATATATACAAAGATGCTCTGCGTATATCTAGCCTTTGGCTTTCTGCTCTGAATTCTAGGTTTCCATTTCCTAAATGCCCATGACAGGTCATTTACAAAGCCCTGGGATGGGAAAAGCTTTGTCATCATATGTACGGCAGTGTTTTTGCTGATGTAATAAACACAGTACCACCTGTACCAGGTTGGGCAATCCTCAATTGTCGTTCGAGAAGCCTGAAAATAACTCAGAAAACTGCAGTTTTCAGAGCCTTTAGGACACAGTTAAAACTCACCATCCAGCCAAATCCTCCTTCCAAAGTGCTGCGCAGCATGAACCGAGCACGTCTCCTGCTGGTGCTGCTGCCTATAGTGTCCTTCCCTCCGGTTTTGGAATAATGGCCAGATTTAAAAGAAAGAAAAACGTAAAAATACCGGTATGCGGAGTGCTCGTGGGCCCGAACGTTTTGGATATGAGATACTTTACCTGTAATTCACTGTCAAACACTTACTGTCACTTCTGGCGGACATATAGAGCAAGCGACCGCCAGACGCAAGATCGATCCTACAAGACAGCCTTCACAGCCTCCAGGTAGTGTATTAGCTAATCAGTCGGTGTGGTGATGTGCTGCTGAAGGACATAGGCTAGGGTCAGACAAAAGCATTTTTCCCCGCAAACGTGAAAAAGTGCGTCCGAACGCATTGACGTATTTTTTCACGGAATGCTCAAAAACGGTCAGACGACGCGCATTTTCGGGCGTGATTTTGTACAGATCGTCAATAAAACTCTTTTTGCGTCTGGACGTTATGTAGGCTGGACATTAGCAGTGTCTGACATCTCCTAATCACGCACACACGCCGCTATGCCGCAGCTGCGCACTCAGTACGTCAGTACTAGTGGTTCTGCGTTCTCAAAAAAATGCGTTCAAATTCCACTTGCGTTGCACGGCCGGACTTTTGTGCGGCTGTACATCGTATATTGGCCATCATTGCCTGTCATCTGCTGCTAGTGCGGCCGTAATTATGTGCGCCAGAACGCACGTTAAAAGTGCGCTGGTCTGACCCCAGCCATAGAGGTTGAACAAGTGATGGTTAGCAATATGTCATCCAGGGATGATCTATTTATGATCTAATAGATCCATCGCCTTATAATCAGCAATAATAAGAAAAAGACCTCTCCATGACAGCTTCATCATAAATGGTGGTTTTGGTGGAAGCCTGTGCTTGCTACTCACCTAGGGTTGCCAGATTGGCCATGTTTTTCTGGACACATATGACTATTAGAGATGTGCACCGATTTTTTTTTTTTCGGTTCGTTTCGTTCTGATTTTGTAACTTTTCGCTTCGGACGATTTTCTTTTCGGCTCATTTCGTTTCGTCTCGTTTTTCGTATTGACTTTTTTCCCGTGATTTCGGACATTTTCGTATCTATTTTTTTTCGTGATATCGGAAATTTTCGTGTTTTTCGGAACGTCTGTTCTCCTCGTTTCAAAGTGTCTATTCCTTTTGACTGAAGCTAATGGTTTTTCGGATCCGATAATTCTGCCGATTCTATCGTTTTTTTATTAAATAAAGATTCTTTTTATCTTGTGAATATGCATTGCACAACTTTATTTAATCATATTAAAATGGTATGAAAGGAACAAAAATGAAAAAAACGATTTAAAAAACCCAAAACTGACCCAAATGGTCTAACTTTAAAAATAAAAACCAGAATAAAAGGTTTTAAAAACAGAAAAAAAAGCAGAACAAAATTATCAGAAACTAAAAAAAAAAAACAAAAACTGAAAAAATAAAATGATTTAAAAAAAATAAAAAAAAATAATTCAGCATATGAATCTGCACACTGTGGGGAACAAGCGCCTCTCTGCGCGGTATAATTAATTCTAGGGTCAGACGAACGCATTTTTCGCGTTGTCCGTGAAAAAGTGCGTTCGAACGAATGGACGCATTTTTTCATGGAATATGCGATAGCGGTCATACGATTCGCATTTTCGTCCGTGATTTTGTACGGATCATCAATAAAACCCTTTTTGCGTCTGGACGTTATGTTGGCCGGACATTAGCAGCGCCTGACGTCTCCTAATCACGCACACACGCCGCTAGCGGACGCAGTGCACTCTGTACGTCAGTACTAGCGGTTTTACGTTCTCGAAAAAATGCGTTCGTTTGCCACTTGCGTTGCGCCGGCGCACTTTTGTGCGCCCGTTCTTCGTATGCTGCCCGGCATTGGACATCATTTTCTGCTAGCACGGCCGTGATAAAGTGCTGCTAAACGCACGTTAATACTGCGTTAGTCTGAACCTAGCCTAATGCAGCATATAAATACCCACACTGCGGGGAACAAGTGCCTCTCTGCGGTATAATTAATGTTTACGTTTGTGTTATATGTATCCTGTCTGTATAGTATAACTTAAAATGCAATAAAATTAGAATTTTCAAGAATTTACAAGGAGTAAAGTGGTTTTTTTTCACATTTTAACATGCGAGCGTTTACGGTTATATTTTGTATGAGTTGCGCTTGTTAAAAAAATTAGAGATGGGGGACTTGTTACATACATTTTTTGGGGGGAAATTACACGATTTTTAACAAACACATCCCATACAAAAATCGTTAGTGCAGCATCATTGTTCACATTATAATTGAAATGGGAACAATATTGCTGCATTAGCAAAATAAAAATATATATTTTTTATTTTTAAATATTTTTTTAAACCTTTTTTTTAACTTTTAACATGGTCAAGTTTGGTATGGTTGGAAAGGCCATGCTCTGGCCGATCCAACGATACCAAACATTAACCCCTAGCTGCCACGGATTGGGAAATGGGGGTTCCAATGAACCCCCTATCTTCACCATTGGTGGCAACTAGGGGTTAACTCCAGAACTAACTCTATCCTTTTTACATCGGGACTTTGGATAGATTTCGACGTCAGATATAGTTAGTTCTGGAGTTAACCCCTAGTTGCCACCAATGGTGGAGATAGGGGGTTCCAATGAACCCCCTATCTCCCGATCCGTGGCAGCTAGGGGTTAATGTTTGGTATCGTTGGATAGGCCAGAGCATGGCCGAAGCCACGAATCGAAAAGCACATCCCTACTGACTATTTCATGCAGAAGGGAGCCCAAGGAAAAGTGCTGCCCTAAAGACTAGTGTCAGACTAGCGCAGTGTGAACGTCCGTGTTTGCGCACATAATAACGTCCGTCGCAGCATAATCGCCAATGGAGCCCCCCACACGAAGTGCGTCCACACCGAACTGCGGGCGCACAACACACGCAGCAAACGGACGCAAGTTAGGCTGGGGTCAGACCAGCGCATTTTTAACGTGCGTTCTGGCGCACTTAATCACGGCCGCACTAGCAGCAAATGACGGGCAATGACAGCCAATATACGATGTACGGTCGCACGGAAGTCCGGCCACGGAACGCAAGTGGAAAATGAACGCATTTTTTCGAGAACGCAGAACCGCTAGTACGGACGTACAGAGTGCGCTGCGCCCGCTAGCGGTGTATGTGTGTGATTTGGAGACGTCAGACCCTGCTCATGTCCGGCCAACATAACGTCCAGACGCAAAAAGTGTCCTGGTTTGGATTCGTAAAACATCACGCACGAACATGCGCATCGTATGACCGTTTTCGCATATTCCGTGAAACTGCACTTTTTTACGTTCGCGTGTAAAAATGCTTTCGTTTGACCCTAGCCTTAGGCAAGAACGGGAAACCGCTATAACGGATGTGCGGAGTGCCCTGCGTCCGCATAGCTTTGTGTGTGAGTGATGGAACGAGGTCAGACGGACTGCATTTGTGCGTCCAGCATTTTCGACGGACAAAATGGTTTTCATATATATTTTCCCTGCTACATCCGTCAAAAATAACGTCAGTTTAAAAAAACGGACCGTGTAGCCACTACCACGTCTTCCGTCAGAAAGTGCACCCGTACTGCACGGGCGCACAGTCCGTCAAAATGCGATGGTCTGACACCAGCCTTACATGTATAAGTCACATGATGCAGGAAGGAAATCAAGGCAGTTCACCTGAGATTCCTTGATGATTTTGTACCTGCAGGGTACGGATTCTACATATGGCGGGCAACATTTTTCATGCAATGCCCATCAGCATGAATAACTTGTGTGTGTGTCCAGAAAACGAGGCCGATCTGGCAGCCCTATGCTCAGCACCGAGGCCTGTTCAATACCTCAGCCGCTGCAAGTGCTAAGTTAGCAACTTGCATTGAACGCCGTTCAACCGCTCAGCGCTCAGCAGTGCTAACCTAGCACTTGCAGCGACCCGAGTAGATGCTGAGTGTGACGTTTTAAAGATGGCCGCCGCATGAAGCAAGTAACAATGCCCTACAGCAAGTGTAACGGGTGTGTACTGTATAAATATATGTGTGTGGGTCTTTAAGGAACATTATATGTGTATTACACTAATTCCTTACAAATGCCCAGGGGCATTAGGTTCTTTAAAGGGTTGTTGTGAGTAGTTTTTATATTTGGTTTGAGCAGCCGTTTTTATGAGGGGGTTAATATGGTAATGAGGGATGACATCACTCCCTGCTAGTTAGATCTAGGCAGTTCCCTTCCTTCCCGGGCTTATCAGAGCACGAGGCTTGAGAAGCAGAGGTAAGAGGTCTGACAGGCTCTCTGCTTAAAGCAGGAAGAGCTAGAAAACCCTATAAAATCCTCTTATCAAAGATGTATATAGTATAGCTGGATTAGAATCCATGTTAAAACAGGTATTTTGTCGTCTTTTTTTACTTTCATTTTGAGTTGCAGCAGTTAGGCCCATGTCCCTGTTATAGTGTTCTATAACTATCCTTTTGTATTTTATGCTCCACTAAACTTAAGGCTGTTTATTTTATTAGATGTCCTGAATAAAAGTGTATATAGGTAGAATGTGCAGGTTTTTCATGTATATTGTGATCAAGGGGGTTCTGTACATAGCGTAATGTTATATTTTGTTGTACAGGTGGAACGTCTCCTGATATATATATTCATTCCTGTATATATGTATATTATTTTATTCAGGTATGTTCCAGTTTATTATTATTTTTATGTCTTATTGTGTATTTGTCTTGTCATTTGTAAATAATTTTGTTAATTCATGTATATGGTTATTCATATAATGTTGTAGATGTTTTATCAGAGCACGTGAGGCTTGAGAAGCAGAGGTGGAACGTCTCCTGATATATATATTCATTCCTGTATATATGTATATTATTTTATTCAGAGGAGAAGCGGCGCCAGAGGCAGAGGAGTCGCCTGAAGTAAAATCTGTTCCCCAAAAAAGTCACATGTTGCCGGTCTCGTCCTTGCTGCACCACACCAACATACAACACAACGCAGAGTCCATCATTACGAACGGGCGGTGAGGGTGTAGGCCGGTCACACAAGATGGCCGCCGCCTCGAAGCAAGTAATAATTCCGTACAGCAATGTTAATTTTGAGGTTTTTGTTCACCAAAGCACAAAATATTTATTTATTATTTCCCCCTGCACATAGACATATATTACAGTTCAATTTATATATTGTTTCAGAAGTAAACATAACGTTTATTCATTAAAAACTATCATTTGTATATTTGTGTTGTTAATATCTTACATTGTATTACTTTGTATTTCTGTAAATGTAACAATTCAATGTTCTTGAACCCAGAACATACTTGAAAACGAGAGAAATCTCAATGTATCCTTCCTGGTAAAATCCTTTATAAATAAATAAATAAATAAATTTGTGCTGTGTGCATACCAAACGGAATTGTGCTGACTGCTTCTCTTTATTATATTTTGTCCGAGTGATCCGAAAAACAATCTGAATTTTTCATTAAGAAATCGTCGGCCATTTTGGATTCAAAATTCGCATCCAAAGGGTTCAACGACGCTGCTGCAGCAAACTGAATTGCTGCGCTGCAGCAATTCAGCAGCTGCTGAGGTACTTAACAGGCCTCAGGTTCCCTGCTAGACTCCAGCATGAGAGGCTCATCAGCCATATTTCTCTGGGCACGTTGCTAGGAAACAGGGGCTCAGGTGCCATTAGTTTTCTGTGTATTGGTTGCCACCTATCAGCAGTTCGTTATTCACAGGCTCCTCCCCCTACCAGTGCAGCTCACGTGATGCATGTCAACACGCAACCAGCCTGGAGCACAAGGCTTTCAGCCAGAACGCCATCATCGCGTAACCTTGGAGACGCCAGCTTCCCAAAACAAATATGGCGGAGGAAGCTTCCGGTTACCTGGGAAACGGCAAACATTTGTGTAAACAACAGGCAAAGATGGAGCACGACGACGGCTCTTGTGACCGATACATCGTGTTCGAAGGCTCCACCGAGGAGAACGTGATCTCCTGCAAGATATTCTGGAACTCGGCCAGCTTGCAGCCGCCCCTGGAGTCCAGGCTGGTGTCTGGGGACATGAGGCAGCGACTGAGGGCGGCCCCTGTACCCACAATGCGTGAGTATCAGAACGAGGCTCGGTGCTCCGCCCACTCACCTGTGCTCACCTGTGTTACCTTTATATACATGAAATAATATTCTCTGTCAGTATATTCAGAGCCAAAGCCTCATCTCTTATTGTACTTAAATGCAGCCCTGTGATGTGAGTAAAATCCTCAGGAGAGCATAGCTACTACTGTGACGTCATCACAATTCTCAGGAGATAGCTGCAGTTGTGATGTCATCAAAATCCTCAAGAGAGCACAGCTGCTGTGATGTCATCACAATCCACAGGAGAGTACAGCTTCAGCTGTGACGTCATAACAATTCTCAGATGAGCGCAGCTGCTCCTGTGATGTCAACATAATTCTCAAAAGAGCATAGCTGTTGCTCTGATGTCAGCACAATCCTCAAGAGGATGTGATGTGATGAGCTGACAGCCTCTGCCAATTATTTTTTCTGCTTTTTTTTTTCTTTTCATTTTTAAGTGATTTTCACTCACCTTTTGTTCCTCGCCGCCCGCTGCTCCTCCTCTTCAGCTCAGCTTTTCTGCGCAATTTGCGTTCTTACACAGTTACAAGTATTTATAAAGCGCCAACAAGTTCCGTAGTGCTGTACAATCGGAGAGACAGAACTGCAAATATACGTACACGTTACACGCACGGAACAGTAGGAGAGAGGACCCTGCTTACAATCTAAGAGATTGCATAACATAGGAACCGCAAAATGTGCACTGCTGCAGGACTTGCACACTTTACGTACTCAAGTTCTCTAGTGCCCGCACAGAACGATGGCACGGAGCTGCGCACGCATGCACAGATCCTCCGATCCATCGCTGCCTGTTTGAGAATGCTCGCTACAGCGATTGGCCTCAGAGGGTGACATCGGACACTTTCTTTATGTGACATCACTAGTGACCAATCTGGTAATTGACAGCAGGGAAATTCAAACTCCCAGCTGCTTGTGACATAATCAGGGTTATTCAAAGAGCTCTGCATTGGGGCCGAAAGGTAACCGAACCGTGAAATTCAGCGTACGGTTACCTTTCCTGGCCATTCGGCTATTCAGAGAGAAGGCAGTTCGCCAAATCCTGGCGAATTGCCTGCACATACGGTGCCTGTTCGGTGCCTGTTCGAGGGCAGTGAAATCCCCATAGAGAAGCAATGCTTCGTCTATTCAGAGAACACAAACCAGCAGTGAAAAGTTGCCGAATTGCCCTGCCATTTGGTGTTTTCATTCGACAGGTTTAATCAGGCGAATCCCATAGGCTTCAATGTTAAAAATATTCCCATTTTAATCCAATGTCTAATAAACCGTTTATTATAATATTCTGCAGTAAAAAGTCTCTTTATTTATAGATTTTTTTTTATGATCTTTTAGGTATTTTTCATGATTTTTTGCGAATTTATTTTTCCGTTTTTTATTAAATCGTTTTTCCTTTTTTCTGTAACAGCCCTTTTTATTATCATTCATTGGATCTTATATGTAAATTTCAGACATTTTCCTTCTGTAGTTTCTTTGCAAACAGCGTTTCACTTTTCAAACATTCAAACGTACTGTTTGTTTTTTTTTCACTCCATTCGTCTGCGGTGTCAGCTTTTTCCGGCGGCTGCTCTGCGCTGTGATCGGCGGCTGCCCGGGTTTCTCCGGCGTGTTCGGCGGGGTTATTCCAGATGTTTTTGCGGGTTTCAGTGTGCATTCGCTTGGTTTTGCGGTGAGTGTTCGTCGGGTTCGCGGCGGCTTTTCCCTGCACTACGACGGCCCTGTGGTGCTTGCTGAATACACCGCAGGGTCGCCGAAATGGGATCGCCAAATCGCACCGAATTGAAGAGAACGAAAAGTCACCGAACGTGCGGTGACTTTTCGATTCTCTTTGAATAACCCTGTGGGTTTGGAGGAAACTCCTCCACTTCACCCATTGTTTTCACCAGATTGGGGAGGGAGAGGGGGGGCAGTCCTCCTCACATCCCAACCCCTTTTATAACTGTAAAGTGGTCAGGATGAGTAGAGTGTTCCGTTTAAGGGGTTAATGAAAAGTGCACAAGTGAAAAATCTAGCTGCAATAAGCTTCATATTCATAGAGTATCGATTCCTGGTATAATGCAACATAGTCACATATAGCAACAGTTTGCAGTTTATCCCGAAATCCGCTTATTCCTGTACATTGCATAGTTTAGTATGTGGATCTCTCCGGCCCTGACCGGGCCATTAATCCTTTATTTGCTACGTTAGGAAGTTCTCGCAAAATGATGGTTAAGCTCAAAAAGCATAGTCAGGAATACATGAATAAAAAAAAAAATCAATATAAATCTGCTTTTGCAAATTGATGTCATGTAATTAATTTCCGTGTCTCCCCATCCAGAAACGCTCGGGGGGAGGGGGGGGGATATCATTAATAAGCTCTTTTAGGACTTTATTTCCCCTCGCTCGTTTGTAAAATGCGAAGCAGAAAATCACTGTTGCGTTTTATTCAGTTCGGATTTTTACAAAGCAAGCAGAAGGCGCATCTCTTCTCCTAATGATGGGTCTTAATCGCCCGTTATAATCATGTATATTCATCAGATTGATATTTTATTTGTCTGTCGATAACTGTGTAAGAGCTGGATACCAGCTGGCTGCAGAGGAACTCTTCGAATTACGGGAAATTTCTCTCATTTGGTGTTATGAGATAAATTCTACTATTCCCATTGAACCATAGAAATCAGGGTGCTCTGTCTTGGATAACATGCACTGTGCCATGAGATTGGGTATGCCTCTACACGTAGAAACCTTGGTACATACACTGTGCCATGAGATTGGGTATGCCTCTACACGTAGAAACCTTGGAACATGCACTGTGCCATGAGATTGGGTATGCCTCTACACGTAGAAACCTTGGAACATGCACTGTGCCATGAGATTGGGTATGTCTCTACACGTAGAAACCTTGGAACATACACTGTGCCATGAGATTGGGTATGCCTCTACACGTAGAAACCTTGGAACATGCACTGTGCCATGAGATTGGGTATGCCTCTACACGTAGAAACCTTGGTACATACACTGTGCCATGAGATCGGGTATGTCTCTACACGTAGACACCTTGGTACATACACTGTGCCATGAGATCGGGTATGTCTCTACACGTAGAAACCTTGGTACATACACTGTGCCATGAGATTGGGTATGCCTCTACACGTAGAAACTTTGGTACATACACTGTGCCCAGGGCCGGATCATCATAGGGGCGGATGGAGCGGCCGCTCCAGGCCCCGTTTTGAAAATAGGCCCACAGCCAGCCGCAGGCCGGCCTGCCCCACACTGAAGTCGAGGCCGGACAATGCGGGCAGCAGGGCCGCCGGCCTTTAATTGCTGTTTGGCGGGATGATGATTAATAAACAGGTCGGGAAGAGAATGCAGCTGCCTGCAGAGGAGCGGAAGGAGGACCAGTCATGTGCCCGCCTCATATCACGTGCCCGCCTCACAAACAGCTCTCACATGTGCTGGCCCACGTGATATCGTGAAGGCAAGCACGAGCAGGAAGTGCAGAGTGCAGAGCCTGGGCACCGGGAGAGCAGAGCGGCGGCAGCGCAGTGACTCAGGTGAGCGGGGTCTCATGCCTTTACCCTGGGGCATATTTCCATGGCCAGGCATTTCATCCTTCACCTGGAGGCGGGCATCCTCTATGACGTCTCATGGAGTTACTGCCGCAACTGTTGCAGAGAGAAGACGTAGCTCTGCAAGAAGTGTGATGTCAGAGGGCTTTAAATCAGTTGGGGACACGTGGTTCTGACATTGTGTGTAATTAAGCTATATAATATTATGTACATCTCTATCCCCTTTTATTTCTCTCCTTTTTTATAACTTCATTATTTTTTACTCCCCCCCCCCCATCCTACTAAAAATTCCAGACTTTCCCTTCTGACCTAAACTGGTCACACCACACAAACTGATTTGGAAAATGCTTGTTTAGTCACGCTGCAATTATTTATAGAAAGTTTTATAAAAATAATTTTTATAGTAAAATACATATAACTCATTTTAATTAAAAATAAATCTCCTGAGGGCTTTAGGGCTCGTCGGTGTGGAGCTGCCGGGGTTCTATTATGGAATGTGATACGCAGCGAGAGCAGCATCACTTTATAATGCTAGGATGCCAACGTAATCCATAGCGCAGCATCGCAGATCATTTAAAATGCAGCAGGTGCAGAGGGCCTGGCTCTCAGGGCTTTAAATCTCCCAGGCTGATACTGAGGGGCAAATCAACCCCCCCCCCCCCCACAAAAATGATCTAATTTAATATATAAAAAGCTTTATTCAGTGCAGTCAATTTTTTTTAAAACTATATTAATCTGGGGAATAAATAAAGATTTAGGTAAAAGAACCTTACATTGGATGAGTCTACCACAACCTCAATAAATCCCATCTCAGCAGGTCCTCTCCCGCCTAAGCATGCGACTGCTCTTATAAGGTGACCCCACTTACACGGGACATACAGGAGCTATATATAACCCATGCACTGTAGAGAGCTCCACGAGGATGTGGGTGAATGTCAGCTTCACAATGTTCAATATTATCAGGTAGTGGCAGGGCCGAATTAACAGAGGGGCTGATGGAGCAGCAGCTCCAGGCCCATGCCCCATAATATGTCCAGAGGATGGATAACTATCAGGTCTATTCAAAGAAAGGTGAAACTCTAGAGAACTGTTTGAAGTGAAAATTCTAGGTCAAAATAGCCAAACCAGAAAAATTCTCCCATTTATCTCACTTTCCAAATCGGCTATTTGGTCTAGATTTTTCTCTACTCCTGCCAGGTCTCCTGAGGTTCACCTTTCTTTGAATAGACCTGTATGTCTGCATTGATGGACATTTGGACCCCTGTATCTCCGACTCCATAGTAGCTATAGGGTCTTGTGAGAGCATGACCTTTCCAATGATACTAAACATGACCAGGATTTATGTAAATAAATATATATATATTAATAAAGCAATATTCACTTTACAATTATGAAGGGAACAATGACACTGCACTAACTCTCAATCTCATTTCACATGTCACCAACAAGTGTGGAGGCGATGGCACAATCCATTATTGCGCATTGTTCCATCAAAAACTTAAACCGCTGCACTGCAGCGACGAGCACTGGTGGGGACTTTAGAACCCTGCGTTTCTCTAGTCTTTACATCGCACAAGGTCAAGCGAAGGGTCGTTGTAAAGGTCATAGTCGGTCATGTTTGGCATCAATGCAAAGGACAATGTAAAACCTAAGGGGGAAGGCTTTTTTAAAAAAAATGTATTTACTTTTAGTTCCAAAGCGATGGTATTGTCCATGTTATATATAAGTGAGCAATACCACTGCTATTACTCACCTTCACATTTCCCAGGGTGGGAGCAATTTCAGTATTTTATACATGGTCATATTTTTATAAAACACCATCCTCCAAAACTAGGGATGTACCGATAATTTTAGACGCTGTAATTGATTGAAATCTGGAAGGATATTTCCTCACACAGTATCTGCCTGGTTAGATATACCGTATCTGCACTATTAGATAACCTAAAATATTTTAATTTCACTGAATTCCAAAAAAGCCCACCAAAATCTTCAGCTCCAGGCCCATAGAGATCTTAATCCAGCCCTGACTGTGCCATGAGATTGGGTATGCCTCGACACGCAGAAACCTTGGAACATGCACTGTGCCATGAGATTGGGTATGCCTCTACACGTAGAAACCTTGGTACATGCACTGTGCCATGAGATTGGGTATGCCTCTACACGTAGAAACCTTGGAACATGCACTGTGCCATGAGATTGGGTATGCCTCTACACGTAGAAACCTTGGAACATGCACTGTGCCATGAGATTGGATATGCCTCTACACGTAGAAACCTTGGAACATACACTGTGCCATGAGATTGGGTATGCCTCTACACGTAGAAACCTTGGTACATGCACTGTGCCATGAGATTGGGTATGCCTCGACACGCAGAAACCTTGGAACATGCACTGTGCCATGAGATTGGGTATGCCTCTACACGTAGAAACCTTGGAACATGCACTGTGCCATGAGATTGGGTATGCCTCTACACGTAGAAACCTTGGAACATACACTGTACCATGAGATTGGGTATGCCTCGACACGCAGAAACCTTGGAACATGCACTGTGCCATGAGATTGGGTATGCCTCTACACGTAGAAACCTTGGAACATACACTGTGCCATGAGATTGGGTATGCCTCGACACGCAGAAACCTTGGAACATACACTGTGCCATGAGATTGGGTATGCCTCGACACGCAGAAACCTTGGAACATACACTGTGCCATGAGATTGGGTATGCCTCTACACGTAGAAACCTTGGAACATGCACTGTGCCATGAGATTGGGTATGCCTCGACACGCAGAAACCTTGGAACATACACTGTGCCATGAGCTTGGGTATGACTCTAACCGTAGAAACCTTGGTACGTACACTGTGCCATGAGATTGGGTATGTCTCTACACGCAGAAACCTTGGTACAATACACTGTGCCATGAGATTGGGTATGCCTCTACACGTAGAACCTTGGAACATACACTGTGCCATGAGATTGGGTATGCCTCGACACGCAGAAACCTTGGAACATACACTGTGCCATGAGATTGGGTATGTCTCTACACGTAAAACCTTGGTACATGCACTGTGCCATGAGATTGGGTATGCCTCTACACGTAGAAACCTTGGTACGTACACTGTGCCATGAGATTGGGTATGCCTCTACACGTAGACACCTTGGTACATGCATTGTGCCATGATCGGATATGCCTCGACACGCAGAAACCTTGGAACATACACTGTGCCATGAGATTGGGTATGCCTCTACACGTAGAAACCTTGGAACATGCACTGTGCCATGAGATTGGGTATGCCTCGACATGCAGAAACCTTGGAACATGCACTGTGCCATGAGATTGGGTATGCCTCGACACGCAGAAACCTTGGAACATACACTGTGCCATGAGATTGGGTATGCCTCTACACGTAGAAACCTTGGAACATGCACTGTGCCATGAGATTGGGTATGCCTCGACACGCAGAAACCTTGGAACATACACTGTGCCATGAGATTGGGTATGACTCTAACCGTAGAAACCTTGGTACGTACACTGTGCCATGAGATTGGGTATGTCTCTACACGCAGAAACCTTGGTACATACACTGTGCCATGAGATTGGGTATGCCTCTACACGTAGAAACCTTGGAACATACACTGTGCCATGAGATTGGGTATGCCTCGACACGCAGAAACCTTGGAACATACACTGTGCCATGAGATTGGGTATGTCTCTACACGTAAAAACCTTGGTACATGCACTGTGCCATGAGATTGGGTATGCCTCTACACGTAGACACCTTGGTACATGCATTGTGCCATGAGATCGGATATGCCTCTACGCGCAGAAACCTTGGAACATACACTGTGCCATGAGATTGGGTATGCCTCGACACGCAGAAACCTTGGTACATACACTGTGCCATGAGATTGGGTATGCCTCTACACGTAGAAACCTTGGAACATACACTGTGCCATGAGATTGGGTATGCCTCGACACGCAGAAACCTTGGAACATACACTGTGCCATGAGATTGGGTATGTCTCTACACGTAAAAACCTTGGTACATGCACTGTGCCATGAGATTGGGTATGCCTCTACACGTAGACACCTTGGTACATGCATTGTGCCATGAGATCGGATATGCCTCTACGCGCAGAAACCTTGGAACATACACTGTGCCATGAGATTGGGTATGCCTCGACACGCAGAAACCTTGGTACATACACTGTGCCATGAGATTGGGTATGCCTCGACACTAGTGATGAGCCGAACACCCCCGAGTTCGATTCGAACTCGAACTTTCCAAATGTTCGAACTCGAACTCAATACAAGTCAATGGGACTCAAAATTCGATTTTTAGAGTGCCCTCTAAGAGGGCATATATGCTAGATATTTGCCATAAAAGGTGTATGGGGGTCTGGGTAGTGCCCTGGGGGACAGGAAACAAGGACAAAAAGTTAAAAAAAAAAAAAGTTTTTAAAGGAACAGTGAGTTTTCCATGAAATAAGGGTTAAAAATAAAAACGAAAAATTCCTTCAAATATCGTGCCTAGGAGGTTCCCATAACCTGCCCGTGAAGTGGCGGATTTCTAGGATGTATAGAAATATGTAAAAACAAAAAAATGACGTTTCAAATGACGGTAAATGCTTTTCCTTTAATCTATCCATAAACAACTGCTTGGGGCGGCAGCCTGTATGAAAAGACATTTTAGGACGCGCAGAAAAAGTTTAGTGATTTTTTTTGGCTAAATTATTGTGAAACCTATGCAGGCTTTGGATGAAAGTAACAATAGGTGCTTTAAAATTGGGCCTATAGCGTCGGCAACAGTGCTGTCACACCGTAACCCCTCTGAGGATATGAATCTGGTAAAGGCGTTAGTGTATTGCACCCAAATATTGTGCCTTTGGTGCCAGGCCAGCAAGTGCCATCATACAGTAACCCCTGTGTGGTATGGTGGAAGAGTGCAGGGGTGGACCATGCGGTCAGGGCTGGTGCTAGACTATTTTGCGCCCTAGGCAAGACCAGCTACTTGCACCCCCCCCCCCCAAAAAAAAACGACACAACATGAAACTGCTAAATTTCTTTTTATTTAAGAATAAAGTTTGAAAAGCACCAATAGTAAAGGTAATATAAATAAACTGTATTAAACCATTTTAAATTAACTCTATTAAACAAATTAAAATTAACTGTATTGAACAAATATAAATTAACGAAAAAAAATAAGAGTTGTCACGTAAGTTTCAATTTCAGACACATAAAAATTTCACTTTGCGTGCCTTATCCTTTGCAAATTTTCATCATGCGTATATATATATATATATTGCCGAGGCCAGCTCACATCATGCGTATATATATTGCCCAGACCCAGGCCAGCTCACATCATGTGTATATATATATATTGCCCAGGCCAGCTCACATCATGCTCACAGACAGTCACAGATGCGCCATCATGCGTATATATATTGCCCAGGCCAGCTCACATCATGCGTATATATATATATTGCTCAGGCCAGCTCACATCATGCTCACAGTCACAGATGCGCCATCATGCGTATATATATTGCCCAGGCCAGCTCACATCATGTGTATATATATATATTGCCCAGGCCAGCTCACATCATGCTCACAGACAGTCACAGATGCGCCATCATGCGTATATATATTGCCCAGGCCAGCTCACATCATGCGTATATATATATATTGCTCATGCCAGCTCACATCATGCTCACAGACAGTCACAGATGCGCCATCATGCATATATATATTGCCCAGGCCAGCTCACATGCGTATATATATTGCCCAGGCCCAGGCCAGCTCACATCATGTGTATATAGTGTATATATATATATTGCCCAGGCCAGCTCACATCATGCTCACAGACAGTCACAGATGCGCTATCATGCGTTTTTAAGCATTTTTTATACTTTTTTTAAAAAAAAATTTTTTTTGCGAACTCGAACCGAACACGCCAAAAAGTTCGAAGTTTGCGAACGGCCAAAGTTCGAATCGAACTCCGAACTGATCAAACCGAACAGCTCATCCCTACTCTACACGTAAAAACCTTGGTACATACACTGTGCCATGAGATTGGGTATGCCTCGACACGCAGAAACCTTGGAACATACACTGTGCCATGAGATTGGGTATGCCTCTACACGCAGAAACCTTGGAACATGCACTGTGCCATGAGATTGGGTATGCCTCTACACGTAAAAACCTTGGTACATACACTGTGCCTGTAAGGATTCAGGAAGTGGAACCCAGGATGCGGAGAGGAGGAAGGCGAGGACAAGTATACCCAAGGCTTTAGGCTGAAGAAAGGTCTGAGCGTTCCGAGGTCAAGGCAGGCGGCAAGAATCGTGGTCGTGAGAAAGCTGAGGTTGGCAACGGGAAGGTCAATCAGATAGGGATATTGGGATAGTTAGGGACACAACAGGGAGAGCTCTTGTAGCAGAGGTACCACAAAATCAATGAGCGTCTTTCCTCTGGTACTCAGGAGTTTTATGGAGGAGTCAGGAGTTAGCTCCGCCCACCCATCAACCCCACCTCTCTAGTCTCTCCCTCCTCTGATTGGCGCTGCGAGGGGAGACTCTGGGATCACCTTGGGCTCTCCCCCGGCGTCTGAGGTTGAAGCCACGCCCCCCGCCGATCCGCCGCGCACACACGCTGTCCTGCCCAGACACCGACCACTCGAGGAACCTGCGCCATCTTGGACGGACGGAGGACCCCGTGGCCGGCATCCGGACCCTGCAGCCCGCGCACTTGGGTCGGGGGAGCCGCTTCTCAACCCCTCTCGTTCCGGAGGGCGTCCTCGGGACCCGGGTGAGTCTGAGAGGTCTGGGGGTCTGCAAGATGGCGGCCGGAACCTGACAGTGCCATAAGATTGGGTATGCCTCTACAAATGGAAACCTTGGTACATACACTGTGCCATGAGATTGGGTATACCTCTATTGGGTATGCCTCTATTTTACTTAAGCATTTTTTATACTTTTTTCAAAAATTATTTTTTTTGCGAACTCGAACCGAACACGTCAAAAAGTTTCGAAGTTCGCGAACTTGCGAACGGCCAAAGTTCGAATCGAACTCCGAACTGATCGAACCGAACAACTCATCCCTACTCTACACGTAAAAACCTTGGTACATACACTGTGCCATGAGATTGGGTATGCCTCGACACGCAGAAACCTTGGAACATACACTGTGCCATGAGATTGGGTATGTCTCTACACGTAAAAACCTTGGTACATACCCAATCTCATGGCACAGTGTATGTACCAAGGTTTCTGCGTGTCGAGGCATACCCAATCTCATGGCACAGTGTATGTCTCTATACGTAAAGCCCTTGGTACATGCACTGTGCCATGAGAATGGGTATGTCTCTACATGTAGAAACCTTGGTATATTATATGCACTGTGCCATGAGTTTGGGTATGTCTCTAACTGTAGAAACCTTGGTACATGCATTGTGCCACGAGATCGGGTATGTCTATACGAGGTCATCATTTTGATTCACTACACTTTCTTGACATATTCCTTTTTCTTTTAACCTACAGAGAAGAACTATGCTCACCAGCTTCCAACAGAAGACCTTCGTAAGTACAGGCCTCTTTCCCCTTTTTCCGGAGTCTGATTTTCTGTATGTTTTATCTGCCCAATCCTTGATGTTATGCTTGGGACAAAAGTGCTCTAAGGTTGACTCCTTTCTTGACCATGACCTAACCACCTCAACAGGCAGAGCATTCCACACAGCTTTATTGTTGTCATTGTAAAAAAAATCCCTTCCTATGCTTTAGGCTGAATTTCCTTTCATCCAGTCTAGATGGGTGACCTTTTGTCCCGTGTATAGTCCTATTAATGAATAGACAATGGTTTATAACGGCTCCATATATATTTATATAAAGTTATCAGATCCCCTCTAAGGCCTTGTATATATTTATATAAAGTTATCAGATCCCTCTAAGGCCCTGTATATATATATATATAAAGTTATCAGATCCCTCTAAGGCCCTGTATATATATATATAAAGTTATCAGATCCCCTCTAAAGCCCCGTATATATTTATATAAAGTTATCAAATCCCCTCTAAGGCCCGTATATATTTATATAAAGTTGTCAGATCCCCTCTAAGGTGCCATTTCTCTAAACTAAACAGGTTTAAGCTTGTTAGCCTTTCCTCGTAATTTAAATCTTCCATTCACTTGTGTTTGGACTAAGGCTATCTTGGTACCGTTTGTTATCCATCTTCTTTCCTTTACGTTGTTTAATTTTATATAAGGCTACACGATTTTATTCTATCTTGTAGAGACTGAACGATTCATTCTTGAAGCCCAAAGAGAGGAGTATCTGAGTCAGAGGGCAATGTACCTAGAAAAGGTAATATCTGCTAAATGGAAATACTTTTAATCCAGTACACATCTTACATATTTAAGGTTATTTTCTCTTTTTCTTTCAATAATTTTTGGCTAATTTCTGCAATGGGTATTCATACATCTAGCATTCATGAGCGAAGGCATACTGCAGTATATATGTGTGTGTGTATATTGTGACACAGAAACAACTTAGGATACTTGGTTCCAGCCAAACAACACGGTCCTCTAGATCAGTGGTTCCCAACCACGGTCGTCAAGTACCCCTAACAAGCCAGATTTTAAGGATTACCTTGGAGACAAGCAGACTGAATCCTTCATCAATGAGCATCAGATTATATCACCTGTGCTGTGCTACACCTACCTGGAAAACCTGACCTGTTAGGGGTACTTGAGGCCCGCGGTTGGGAACCACTGCTCTAGGGTATAAACAGCCAAAGACTTGAAGTTGTATTTTCATTCCCATATAAACAAACGCCACACTTGGCTTTGAATCGCTATTGCAGGGGATAAAATAAAAACCTACAAACAAAATCCTAGCTCAATTAGAGCACTTACTAAACATACAGCGATCCTGACTATCCATAATAATATAAACAAATTAAAATCACAGCATTTCCTAGATGTTATACTGCTCCCTGTCCTGCTCTCAGCAGTCTGATTAAAACACTTCTGTCCAGGAGTCGGCAGGCTGAGAATTTACCTGTTGCTTAATTAATTAATTGGCAGCAAGTGTGCGAGAGGATCCTAAATATCTTCCCTCCATTACTCTCCCAGATACTCTGTTACCCAACCCAAACATTCTGTCACTATATATATATAGATTTACAGTATTTGAAATTTGGCACATAGTTGTGTGATGATACATTTTAATCAGTAACTATTGCTAAATTGCTTTTGCTTCGGAAAAAAAATATATGCATTGTTTAAATATTCCTATACAGTTACAGTTACAAGAATTTATAAAGTGCCAACAAGTTCCGTAGCGCTGTACAAAGGGGAGAGGCAGAATAACAACTATACATACACATTAAACACACAAAACAGTAGGAAAGCAGACCCTGCTCAAGAGCTTACAATCTAAGAGGAGAGGGGTGACACACTAGGTGAGGGTGAATAGAGTACAAGAAGTAATGTGGGCATGTGGGCTGTGTGGAAAGAAGGAGCAAGAAATGTACAGTTGGGGGATCAGGGAGTGAGCTGATAGGCTTCTCTAAAGTAATGGGTTTTCAGCGATGTCTTGAAGGACTAGAGAGACGGGGAGAGTCTGATGCTGCGGGGGAGTTCCATAGAAAGGGGGTAGCTCGGGAGAAGTCCTGGAGGCGAGAGTTGGGGGTGCGGGTACGAGGAACTGATAGCATCAGATCATTGGCAGAGTGAAGTGGTCGGGACGGGATGTACCTACTGATAAGGGATGAGATGTAGTCAGGGGCGCGGTTATGGAGAGCTTTATAGGTGAGGATCAGTAATTTGAATTGGATTCTGAAGGAAACAGGAAGCCAGTGTAGAGATTGACAAATGGGTGAGGAGTGAGAGGTGCGGGAGGTGAGGTGCATGAGTCTGGCACAGGCGTTCATAACAGACTGCAGAGGGAGAATCTGGGATCTTCTGAGGCCAGAGAGAAGGATGTTACAGTAGTCAAGAAGGGTGATAATAAGAGATTGGGTGAGTCCAGATTAAGAAAGGGGTGGATGCGTGCAATGTTTTTTAGGTGGAAGTAAAAGGATTTGATTAGTGACTGAATGTGAGGAGTAAAGGGTAGATTGGAGTCCAAGAGGACCCCTAGGCAACGAGCCTGAGTGATAGACCAGGTATATAGGAATACCAGAATCAATAAAGGGATACACGTACACCATTCATTGTAAAATGTTACAAGATGACTAGAAATGACACTCAAGTGTTAAAACTGTAATCTACCCTTAAATAATGAATTATTAAAAAATGTCAAATATATATAAAAAGCAGGAGGGTGGAACAGGGTGCTGGGCTCAGGTGGAATAATATTTAGTATTTAACCGCTCAGTCCCCCACCCACCACCAGTTTTAACTCTTGAATGTGCCCTTAAATTAATTAAAATATTTAATATAACATATTTTTTTTCCCTACATTCTCAACTGACCAGAAAACAACTGCTGTGCTGCCACCACCTGGTTAAACACTATAATACCAATTAAAAAAAGAAAATCTGTATCAAGACAACGCAGCACTGAGGCATGACTTGTTTGCAGTGCAGCAGCTTACATTTACCTGTCCTGTATTTTGTAAACGTTGCATAAATATAGTTGTATCAGGAGAATAACGAATCATGCCCATTAACTTATTAATCAGTCTAAGGCAAAAAACCCCAAAAAAAACGAGAACCATTTACCGGCTCCCAAAAGCTTGCGTTAAGGAATTTAGCTAGTATGTTTTTTTTTTCTGCTAACATTAAATTTTGAACACGCAGCATTGGGGCGAGACCATCATTTTCAGGATACAAAGCACACGTGCCGTCCATCTTCGCTGAAGGGAAATCATTTCACATAGAGCTAATGGAGCCCAGAGGCCTATAGATTCGTCTTCCCAAATTGATTGTTTTCAGTAAACGGCAGGCTCCACTTAGGACATATACAGACAGATGTCAGTGGTAAATTAAATATGTTAAATATAGTAATTAAGGAGAGAGTTTGTTAAACAATTTGAAGTGTTTTTAAAAAAAAAAAAACTCTTTTACCCCCCTGGATACACCGACAAGTTTGGGTCTCTCTGTAATAAATGCGTTTATTTAACTTTTGTTACAGTGAATTCATTTTTTATGGATATAAGCCATTTTTCTACAGCAGTACAAAAGCAATTGGATGGAAAGAGAGATAGATACATAAATAAACAGAGATTAGATAGGAATTCAGTTACAAGCATTTATAAAGCGCCAACAAGTTCCTTGGCGCTGTACAATGGGAGAGACAGAATAACAAATATGCATACACGTTACACACACAACAGTAGGAGAGAAGACCCTGCTCGAGAGCTTACAATCTAATAAAATAATAAGAATAAAGGTAGATACATGCATAGAAAGAAGGATAGATAGATAGAAAGATGAATAGAAACAGAGAGAGGAATAGATACGTAGAAATAAGAATTGAGATACATAAATAGAAAGGGCGATAGAAAGATACAGATAGTACATAAAGAATTGCGGTAGAAGGAGGGAAAGAAAGAGGAAAAATAGAAAGAAGAAAGATAAATACATACATAGAAAGAGTGATGGAAAGACGGATACATTAAGGAATAGATAGATACATAGAAAGAATTGAGAGAGATACATAAATAGAAAGAGGAATAGAAAGATACAGATAGTACATAGATACATAGAAAGAAGGAGGGATAGAAAGAAGAAAATAGATACATAGAATAGAAGGAGGGATAGAAAGAAGAAAATAGATACATAGAAAGAATGAGGGATAGAAAGAAGAAAATAGATACATAGAAAGAAGGAGGGATAGAAAGAAGAAAATAGATACATAGACAGAAGGAGGGATAGAAAGAAGAAAATAGATACATAGAAAGAAGGAGGGATAGAAAGAAGAAAATAGATACATAGAAAGAAGGAGGGATAGAAAGAAGAAAATAGATACATAGACAGAATGAGGGATAGAAAAAAGAAAATAGATACATAGAAAGAAGGAGGGATAGAAAGAAGAAAATAGATACATAGACAGAAGGAGGGATAGAAAGAAGAAAATAGATACATAGAAAGAAGGAGGGATAGAAAGAAGAAAATAGATACATAGAAAGAAGGAGGGATAGAAAGAAGAAAATAGATACATAGACAGAATGAGGGATAGAAAAAAGAAAATAGATACATAGAAATAAGGAGGGATAGAAAGAGGAAAGATAAATAGAAACATAGAAAGAGTGATGGAAAGACAGATACATTAAGGAATAGATACATAGAAAGGATTGAGATAGATACATAAATAGAAAGGAATACAAAGATATATAGAGTACATAGAGTACATAGAAAGAAGGAGGGATAGAAAGAAGAAAATAGATACATAGAAAGAAGGAGGGATAGAAAGAAGAAAATAGATACATAGAATAGAAGGAGGGATAGAAAGAAGAAAATAGATACATAGAAAGAAGGAGGGATAGAAAGAAGAAAATAGATACATAGAAAGAAGGAGGGATAGAAAGAAGAAAATAGATACATAGAAATAAGGAGGGATAGAAAGAGGAAAGATAAATAGATACATAGAAAGAGTGATGGAAAGACAGATACATTAAGGAATAGATAGATACATAGAAAGGATTGAGATAGATACATAAATAGAAAGGAATACAAAGATATATAGAGTACATAGAGTACATAGAGTACATAGAAAGAAGGAGGGATAGAAAGAAGAAAATAGATACATAGAAAGAAGGAGGGATAGAAAGAGGAAAGATAAATAGAAACATAGAAAGAGTGATGGAAAGACAGATACATTAAGGAATAGATACATAGAAAGGATTGAGATAGATACATAAATAGAAAGGAATACAAAGATATATAGAGTACATAGAGTACATAGAAAGAAGGAGGGATAGAAAGAAGAAAATAGATACATAGAAAGAAGGAGGGATAGAAAGAAGAAAATAGATACATAGAATAGAAGGAGGGATAGAAAGAAGAAAATAGATACATAGAATAGAAGGAGGGATAGAAAGAAGAAAATAGATACATAGAAAGAAGGAGGGATAGAAAGAGAAAATAGATACATAGAAAGAAGGAGGGATAGAAAGAAGAAAATAGATACATAGAAATAAGGAGGGATAGAAAGAAGAAAGATAAATACATACATAGAAAGAGTGATGGAAAGACGGATACATTAAGGAATAGATAGATACATAGAAAGAATTGAGAGATACATAAATAAATAGAAAGAGGGATAGAGAGATACAGATAGTACATAGATACATAGAAAGAAGGAGGGATAGAAAGAAGAAAATAGATACATAGAAAGAAGGAGGGATAGAAAGAGGAAAGATAAATAGATACATAGAAAGAGTGATGGAAAGAGATACATTAAGGAATAGATAGATACATAGAAAGGATTGAGATAGATACATAAATAGAAAGGAATACAAAGATATATAGAGTACATAGAAAGAAGGAGGGATAGAAAGAAGAAACTAGATACATAGAAAGAAGGAGGGATAGAAGGAGGAAAGATAAATACATACATAGAGTGATGGAAAGACAGATACATTAAGGAATAGATAGATACATAGAAAGAATTGAGAGATACATTAATAGAAAGGAATAGAAAGATACATAGAGTACATAGAAAGCAGGAGGGATAGAAAGAAGAAAATCGATACATAGAAAGAAGGAGGGATAGAAAGAGGAAAGATAAATAGATACATAGCGTGATGAAAGACAGATACATTAAGGAATAGATAGATACATAGAAAGGATTGAGATAGATACATAAATAGAAAGAGGAATAGAAAGATACAGACAGTACATAGAAAGAAGGAGGGATAGAAGGAGGAAAGATAAATACATACATAGAAAGAGTGATAGAAAGACAGATACATTAAGGAATAGATAGATACATAGAAAGAATTGAGATAGATACATAAATAAATAGAAAGATACAGATAGTACATAAGGAATTGCGATAGAAGGAGGGATAGAAAGAGGAAAAATAGATAGAAAGAAGAAAGATAAATACATACATAGAAAGAGTGATGGAAAGACAGATACATTAAGAAATAGATAGATACATAGAAAGAATTGAGATACATAAATAGAAAGAGGAATAGAAAGATACAGAGTACATAGAAGAATTGAGATAGAAGGAGGGAACGAAAGATAAATACATACATAGAAAGAGTGATAGAAAGACAGATACATTAAGATACATAAATGGAAAGCGGAACTGACAAATACATAGGGAGTTATTCAGAAAGCATCAATGTTTCCAGATTCTTGCAAACACAGGTGATAATCAATGTTTCAATGGCTAAAAACGCTGGCGCTTCACAAAATAGGGATCCAAACATCACACAGGAGAAGCTTCACTGTGATTTTTGGCAAACACTGGTACTTTCTGCATAACTCGGTAGTAAGAAACCTACAGGGTTATTCACAGGGAGCCGATCTGGCCCCGAAATTGCACCTAACAGTGAATTTCCCCTTACGGTGCCACTTCGGGGCCATTTGGCTATTCAGAAAGCAGTCAGTTCGCCAAATCTTGGCGAATTGCCAGCAAGCACGGTGCCTGTTCCACAGCAGTGAAATCCCCCATAGAAAAGCAATGGTTAATCTGTTCAGAGACCGAACAGCAGAGAAATGACAGTGAAATGCCCTGATGTTCAGTGTTTTCATTCGTCAGGTTTAATCAGGCGAATCCCCTAGGCTTCAATGTTAAAAATATTCCCGTTTTTATCCAATATCTTGCTTGGATTGACTCCTATTTATCCAACAGGTCCTTCTGTGTGTCCTTTGCTGGTAACTCCTCCTCCTCATTGCCTCTATCTGTTGGTGTACCTCAAGGCTCTGTCCTTGGTCCTCTGCTCTTTTCCATCTACACCTCCTCCCTGGGCAAAATCATCAACAGCTTTGGCTTTAATTACCACCTCTACGCTGATGACACTCAGATCTACCTCTCTACCCCTGATCTCTCTCCCCCTGTCCTTTCCAAAGTCAGTGACTGTTTATCTGGCATCTCCTCCTGGATGGCCTCCCACCACCTAAAGATCAACATGTCAAAGACTGAGCTCCTACTTATTCCTCCCTCTAATGCCGCCCCACCTCCTGACTTCTCGATCACGGTGGAGGGTATCACCATCTCCCCATCAAACCAAGTTCGCTGTCTTGGAGTTACACTTGACTCTGCTCTTTCCTTCATCCCCCACATCAAGTCTCTTTCCTCCTCCTGCCGATACCAACTGCGTAATATTTACAGAATTCGGCCATTTCTTACCGCTGTCGCCACAAAACAACTCATACACGCCCTGGTAATCTCCCGACTCGACTATTGCAATAATCTCTTATCTGGCCTCCCTCTGTCCCACCTCTCCCCCCTACAATCCATCCTGAACGCCTCCGCCAGGCTAATTCACCTCACCCGCCGCTCTGTCTCTGCCGCTCCCCTCTGCGAGTCCCTTCACTGGCTCCCCATCCACTGCAGAATTAAGTTCAAAATCCTTATCCTTACCTACAAAAGCCTCACTAACTCAGCTCCCCACTACCTGTCCTCACTAATCACCAAATACACCCCAGCCCGCTCCCTAAGGTCAAACAGTGACCTGCGCCTAGCTTCTCCCCGCATCACCTCTTCCCATGATAGACTGCAGGATTTCTCACGCGCAGCCCCCACTCTCTGGAACGCTCTCCCTCGTGCTGTCAGACTTTCCCCTAACTTCTCTTCCTTCAAACGCTCCCTGAAAACATTCCTATTTAGGGAGGCCTACCACCCAACTCACTGACGCAACCATCAATCACTCTCACCTTACAGTCCTCTCCTCCTGTTTCCAACCCCAACCCTCCCAGATTGTGAGTTCCTACGGGAATAGGGCCCTCATCTCCTCCTGTACTGTTTGTCAAATGTTGTTCAATGTATTGTAACCCTGTCTATACTGTGCTTATTGTACAGCGCTGCGGAATATGCTGGCGCTTTATAAATAAAGAATAATAATAATAATAAATAATAATAATAATATCTAATAAAGTGTTTATTCTTTTAATCTGCAACAAAAAGTCTCTTTATTTGTTTATTTTTTTTAGGCTCTTTTAGGTATTTTTTGGGACTTTTTGGCGAAAAAATCCTTTTTTTCTTTTTTCTGTAACAACAGACCTTTTCATTATCATTCGTGGGATCTTATATGTTAATTCCAAACATTTTTGTTCAGTAGTTTTTTTTGCAAACAGTTTTTAAATTTTTTTTTTTTTTTTTTTTGTAATTCTTTATTTATAGAATTATAAAACAGTCTCACGTACTCAAACGAGGATACGACCCCAATGGGCCTGCAAAACAAGTAACCAAATACAAAGCAATATCACGTGTGGTAACTAGGTACAAGATGGCAAAAGAGGGGAATCTGGACCACTCAGAAAAACAAAAATACCTGAAGCGAGATAAAAATCAAAAAGGAAGGGGGAGGGTTAAAGGGTGTGTGGGAGGGGGACAGGGAGGGAGTGAGTAAGATGGGGAAGTTAGGAGGGGAACTCCCCACATCCGTGGCCCCAAAACGTAAGCATGAAGGGTATATAGTAAGGTTAATCCGTAACTCCAGATGTACGGGGAAACAACAGCAAAAACAAGCCAAGAGTCCATATCAAATGTAAAATACAGGGAAATGGCAAAATGTGGAGGAACTGTCCAGACATTGAAAGGCACTGAAGACAAGGATTGTCCAGAGCTTAAAAAGAAAGGTAGTGACATGTCTCAACCCGGCCGGGCTTCTGATGGGCTTAGTGAGACGCCCGCAGCCGCGAGGTCAGCCCAGGCTGATTCTGGATCAGTAACCGTATACGGTAGATTATTGTGGGTCACCACTAAAGAGCCAGCCAGGCCCCAGCGATACCGAATCCCCTTACTGCGAAGAACAGTCGTCACGTCACGGAACCTCCGGCGGGCCATCAAGGTCAAAAACGGTAGGTCGTGGTATATTGCTAAAGTTGTTCCTTCAAATAGCACGGGATCTCGGGCGCCGGGGGAAGTCATAAGCTTTGCCTTCATGGCAACATCTCGAAAAAACAACCACCACGTCCCCAGGAACCCCTCTGGGTGCCGCCGCCGCCTTCCGGACCCGAAACGCTGCTCCAACGAGCTCGGGTGTCGTAGAGGGCAGTCCTGAGACCTGAAGCACCAGTCGTTCCACGTAGGGCAGCAAGTCATTAGCTAGTACTGAGGCTGGGATGCCTCTGACCCGGACGTTTCGGCGTCGGTGACGAGACTCCAAAGTTTCCACCGAGCGAGTTAGGGTTTCCACTTGGGAGCGGAGGACGGTTAGTTGGTCAGAAAGGTGAGACTGCTCCTGAGCCACCCCATCAGTCTTCCCTCTCACCTCCGTTACTTGCGCTCGGAGCACCTCCACCTCCGCTCGTACTGCCGCCACCTCCGGTCTCCACATGCCTCTTATTTCCTCCAGGATCCGACGGAGGTCCCCCTTCGTAGAGGGGAGATCGTCATCCTCCTCCGCAATCTGTGTAACACTGCCAGATCCAGGAGGTCCCACCAATGTTCCGGTTCCCGGGTTCCTGTGGCGGAGCCGTCACCCACCGAGGCCTCGCTACATGCGGCGGAGAGTAGCTGCTCTTCTGCCGAGTCTCCTTCTGAGGAATCATGCTGGGCCGCCAAGACCTTCGGTGACGCCGCCAACGCGGCCTTCCGTTTTTTTTGTGCTCTTTTTTTGGCGGCCGCAGTAGGAGGGAGCGATCCCAGTGACTGAGATGGCGGGGTTACCCAGGACATGCCCAATCCATCTCCCGTGGGCCAGGAGAGGTCCTCGTCCCCCATGGAGTCGTAGCCGGACGGGAAAGAAAGTGAGGCCGGTGCCCTCCGGGAGACAGGTCCTCCAGCCATCGATTCCCGTATGTCCCTTTGGCCAGGGCCACCAGTCTGGTGAGGGCGTTGGGGTATTTTCTTACCCATATGAGCAGCCGGAAGACACCGGAAAACACCACCAAATCCCGCAATCACCTCTGGTAAGGTCAGGTAGAATAGGCCCGAAGTATAGGCCCCAACTCTCCGGGTCAAATATATCCTCACCGGGTGCACAGAAATGTCCACCCGGGCTTACTAGGCAGTCCGGTAGTAGGGGGGAGCATTTCTGAAGCAAAACGAGTGGAAAAAATAGCGAAAAGTCAGCAATTAAGCAGGAGCTCAGCAACATGCGTCCACTCGCTAACACAGCTAGCCACGCCCCCCCAGTTTTTACATTTTGATACTTTTCATTGTTTTTTTTTTTTACCCGTCCGGCAGCTTGTCGGCTTAGTTTGGCGGCCCTCCGGCGGGTTTGCATCGATTTAGACTAATGTCAGATGAAAGCAGTCTGAGCGCACTCTGCGTGCCGTGCGTGCATAACGGACAGACGTACTGACGGAAGATACTGTAGACACCACACGGTCTGTTTTTTTGGACGGACGTAGAAAAAAAGGGAATTATGGGAAACAAGATTAATATGAAAAATGATAAAAATTTGAATAGGATGTGAAAAGCCATTGTGTGCGTCAAGGTACTGGACGTCGCAATGCACTGCGTCTGACTTCGTGTCATCACTAACACAGAACGCTATGCAGACGTGTCGCACTCTGCGCGTCCGGCAACATTTCGGTGCTCTATGTATAACCCCTTATAGTTAATTACCTACAGGGTTATTCAAAGAGAATCGAAAAGCCACCGCACGTTCGGTGACTTTTCGTTCTCTTCAATTTGGTGCGATTTGGCGATCCCATTTCGGCGACCCTGCGGTGTATTCAGCACGCACCACAGGGCCGCCGAAATGCAGAGAAAATTTGCCGGAATCCCGCCAACAACTCACCGCAAAACGAGGGCGAACGCACACCGAAACCTGCAAAAACATCTGGATTAACCCGCCGAAAACGCCAGAAAAACTCGAGCAGGAGCCGATCAAATGCAGCGCAGCCGCCGTAAAAAGCCGAAACCGCAGACGAAGGAGGTGAAGAGAAAAAAAACAGTTTGCTTTAATGTTTGAAAAGTGAAACGCTGTTTGAAAGAAACTACTGAGCGAAAATGTCTGAAATTTACATATGATCCAACGAATGATAATAAAAAGGGCTGTTACAGAAAACAGAAAAAACGATTAAAATAAAATTTTTAAAAAATCGGCAAAATATTTTTGGCAAAAAAATCCCGAAAAATGCTTAAAATATCCCAAAAAATCTAAAAAGTAAAGAGACTCTTTACTGCAGAATTTTATAATAAACGGTTTATTAGATATTGGTTTAAAACGGGAATATTTTTAACATTGAAGTCTATGGGATTCGCCTGAATAAACCTGCCGTAATAAACCACCGAATGGCAGGGCATGTCGGCAACCTTTCTCTGCTGTTTTGTGTTCTCTGAATAGACGAAGCTATGGGGATTTCACTGCCCTCGAACAGGCACCGAACAGGCCAGGATTTGGTGAATTGCCTGCTCTCTGGATAGCCGAATGGCCAAGAAAGGTAAATGAACGCTGATTTTCAGCGTTCGGTTCCCTTTCGGCAGCCATTGGGATCTCTTTGAATAACCCTGATAGAGTGATGTTCTACAGTTGTCGACATTTCACAAAAGTAATATCTAAAAGGTGACAGGAGAAGTGTCACTGTGCAGATTCTCGCGTCACTCTTTGGATACTACTTTTGTAAATTGCTGGCATAGTTCAGTGTTGAAACATCGTCAAACACTGGCAGCAGCTACCGAATAACCCCCATAGAAAACCAAACAAAGGAGCGGGGAGCGAGGGAGCCGTCTTACTAGCTGGCCATGCAAAGTCAGCATATAATTCCCTTTACCGTGACGCTCTGGTGATTACCAGTAAATCCTGGGAGTGGGATTTGCTCTTAAATTGACTCTCTTTCCATCTTTCCATAACTTAGAGTTTCTTTTCTTTTCCTCTTAATTTCCTTGAATCTTTCCATGTTTGATCAGTGATTTTGATCGGCAGTTTCCCAGAAGAATAAGTGGAAATGTTACTGGTCCCTCTGGAGAGCTTCGTGCTTGTGTAATCCACCATAAAACATCCTCTTTATGGGACACATCGTACGTTAAGTAAATAATTCTATCAAATCCCATGCTGTCATTTAGTTGTTTACAGCTGTCGACCGCAACGATTTTTCACTTTATTGGTAAAGCATCGCATAATCATAAGATGTAAAGGTCAGTGATGGCCATACTCGGCGCCATGAATGTTTATGATGTGATGCTTGGCCAACGTTCCGCACACGAGCAGCTTCTCGGCCATCACGCGGATGGATATTCCTGTTGCAATGTAGACTAGATCTGTTTTAAGCTTTTATAACTCACGCGCCTGGACTGTCCTCTTTTCGCGTTATCGTTCCATTATTATTATTATCCTTTATTTATATAGCGTCACATATTCGGCAGCGCTTTACAAGATCAGTGTACAAGGGGTTAATACATTGTAATACCACACATGGATGATACGGCCTGATTCAGGAGACCCTGTTCCCAAGGGAACTTACAATCTATGAGACGTATAAGTATTTTGTGAAGTAGGCGCATCCATATGGTTCGGCGTCTTGCCCAAGGACACTCGCTGGTGGCATCTTCTGAGTGGGATCGGGTCGGCTTTCTATGATTGTAGATCAGCGACCTGGTGGTTCGGTTGAACCCGCTTCTCGTAAAGTCGAGACTTGCTTCTCCACAGTTGTATTGGAGGGATGTGCTGAACGGGATTTTGATTTGCTTCTCCACGGTCGAAGGTTAGAGACGTCACCACTGGACTCCACAGCCGATATTGTGTGGGTGGCAAGTATGTACCGCGTGTCTTGCCCAAGGACACTTACTTGAAAGGTGCTCTGGCCGGGATTCGAACCTGTGTCTCCACGGTTAAAGAGCATCCAGCCGGTACTCACAAAATATAGTTTGAACAAAGTGAGAAACTCCCGTTTTAGGGAACGTCGCTGTAGGCGGGGCCAGAGAAGAGGTTATTCCCAGTTCTTTTTACATGACTTCCCAACCTATAAGAGTCATTAAAGGGACACGATACTCATTCTGACCACTTAATTGTTTTAAGGTGGTCAAGATGTGAGGAGTGCCCCCCCTTCTCCCCCTCCCCCCTGCCCTGATCTGGTAAAAACAAGGGTGAAGTGGAGGAGTTTCCTCTACTCCATCCAGCATCAACATCAGCCTGGATTTTTGAATTTCCCGGCTGCCGGTCACCAGATCCGTCACTAGTGATGTCACACACAGAGAGCAGCCTACATCACCTTCTGGGAGACCAATCGCTGTAGCCTCAGAAATACAGGTGATGGGTCAGATCTGTGCATGCGCGTGCAACTCTGATCCATTGTTCTGCGCAGGTGCTACGGAACTTGCTACGTAAAGTGCACAAAGCTACGCAAGTGACATAGGACCACAAGTTTTGCAGAATAGCTTCCGGGACTTCTGGGTTTGGGAGTCCCTGAGCCAATGAGGAGGAGCAGCGCGCGGCGTGGGACAAAAGGTGAGTAAAATCACCAAAAAAATAAACATTTAGCAGAGGATGTCTGCACTCTGCAGCAGTCACCCAATTATTTAAAGGGCACAAAAGGGAACAGATGTTTCAGTACTACATGTCCCATGATGCTTAGTCACACCGACTGGCTGAGCATCATGGGACATGTCGTTTTGAAACCTATAGGATGCCAAGGTTCCCCATCACTAGAGGTAAAACAAGATGATTGGGGAAAATGGTTAAATATTAACCCCTACTGACCCCACACACTCCTGTCCCTCCATTTGTAACCCTTTAGTGTCCATTAATGCTCACCTTCTGTACAGATCCCTTGGTACTGCTCTGGTACTAACAGTTCGCAGCTTCCTTTGAGAGCTCCGAGAGGGAGCAGGACACCCACTCAATGCGAGTTAGTTCAGAGCCATTGACCTCTGAATGGGCAGGAATGTACAGAGCTGTACATTCCCTTCCTAAACTCTGGAAGGCTGGTCAGCTCAGGCTGATTGACAGCTTTCAGGGGAGTGTGGGATGAAGGCTGAACCAGCACAGCAGGAGACCCTAGAGTAGGGATCTCCAAACTCTGGGCCCCAAGATGCCGCGGAACTATAACTCCCATAAATCTATGAATGCAGTAGATGGAAGGAGACTCGTGGGCGTTATAGTTCAGCAACATCTGGAGTGCCAGAGTTTGGAGCTCCCTGCCCTGGCGTGTCCCTTTAAATATATATTAGCCTGCGTACCTTTTCTATATTATCAACAAGGATGCTGGAGTATTTCTCCAGGAAACAAATGGTTAAAATATGTTGAAGAAATCTAATATCCTAATGTCCATCTGATTTTGATGCGAACTAAATGAGCTTAGACGTTCCCGATTTCAATATCTGCCTGAATTAAATTACAGATGCATCTCATCAATTCGTGCATAACTCATGTCATTAATGGAGAATAATGAATTATTCCAATTTTTTTTTCCGCAGTAAAAATCCAATGCTATTACTCTTTTTTAGTTCTTGCTGTGGAACATGAGACGGAGCGGCTCAATGCTGGATTTAGAAATCCTCAAGGAAATTTCCCTACCTTTTCTTTGTTTCAGTAACTTTTGTTATTTGTAAATAAAAAAACATTCCCTGCTACATTTTCTACCAACACTGCCCAATGTGTCAAACAGCCAATGAGGGCCACATGCGGCTTAGGGAACGACGCAGGGGGCGGAGTTAGATACAAGGCTTCCCCCAGACTTTCTTATGACTTCATGAACTATCAAAGCATTTTGTGTCATTAAAAATTTAATTTAGAGCAAAAGCAACGTTTATTTACTCTGACATCCCAAATATAAGGAGGAGTCTCTGAAAAGACACCAACAAACCCGACTACATGGACGAGATCCTAAAAAGACACCCACACACCCTGAATATATAGAGGAGCCCCTAAAAAGACACCCGCACACCCTGAATATATGGAGGAGCCCCTAAAAAGACACTCGCACACCCTGAATATATGGACGAGATCCAAAAAGACACCCACACACCCTGAATATATAGAGGAGCCCCAAAAAGACACCCGCACACCCTGAATATATGGAGGAGCCCCTAAAACGACACCCGCACACCCTGAATATATGGAGGAGCCCCTAAAAAGACACCCACACACCCTGAATATATGGAGGAGCCCTAAAAAGACACCCGCACACCCTGAATATATGGAGGAGCCCCTAAAAAGACACCCACACACCCTGAATATATGGAGGAGCCCCTAAAAAGACACCCACACACCCTGAATATATGGAGGAGCCCCTAAAAAGACACCGCACACCCTGAATATATGGAGGAGCCCTAAAAAGACACCCACACACCCTGAATATATGGAGGAGCCCCTAAAAAGACACCCACACACCCTGAATATATGAGGAGCCCCTAAAAAGAACCTGCACCCCTGAATATATGAAGGAACCCCTAAAATGGCACCCGCACACCCTAAATATATGGAGGAGCTCCTAAAAAGACACCCGCACACCTGAATATATGAAGGAACCCCTAAAAAGGCACCCACACACCCTGAATATATGGAGGAGCCCCTAAAAAGACACCCGCAAACCCTGAATATGTGGAGGAGCCCCTAAAAAGACACCCGCACACCCTGAATATATGGAGGAGCCCCTAAAAAGGCACCCACACACCCTGAATATATGGAGGAGCCCCTAAAAAGACACCCGCACACCTGAATATGTGGAGGAGCCCCTAAAAAGACACTCGCACACCCTGAATATATGGAGGAGCTCTAAAAAGACACCCGCACACCCTGAATATATGGAGGAGCCCCTAAAAAGACAAAACACACCCTGAATATATGGAGGAGCCCCTAAAAGACACCCACACACCCTGAATATATAGAGGAGCCCCTAAAAAGACACCCGCACACCCTGAATATATGGAGGAGCCCCTAAAAAGACACTCGCACACCCTGAATATATGGAGGAGCCCCTAAAAGACACCCACACACCCTGAATATATGGAGGAGCCCCTAAAAAGACACCCGCACACCCTGAATATATGGAGGAGCCCCTAAAAAGACACCCACACACCCTGAATATATGGAGGAGCCCCTAAAAAGACACCCACACACCCTGAATATATGGAGGAGCCCCTAAAAAGACACCCGCACACCCTGAATATATGAAGGAACCCCTAAAAAGGCACCCGCACACCCTGAATATATGAAGGAACCCCTAAAAAGGCACCCGCACACCCTAAATATATGGAGGAGCTCCTAAAAAGACACCCGCACACCCTGAATATATGAAGGAACCCCTAAAAAGGCACCCACACACCCTGAATATATGGAGGAGCCCCTAAAAAGACACCCGCACACCCTGAATATGTGGAGGAGCCCCTAAAAAGACACTCGCACACCTTGAATATATGGAGGAGCTCCTAAAAAGACACCCGCACACCCTGAATATATGGAGGAGCCCCTAAAAAGACACCCGCACACCCTGAATATATGGAGGAGCCCCTAAAACGACACCCGCACACCCTGAATATATGGAGGAGCCCCTAAAAGGACACCCGCACACCCCGAATATATGGAGGAGCCCCTAAAAAGACACCTGCACACCCCGAATATATGGAGGAGCCCATAAAAAGACACCCACACCCCTTGAATATATGGAAGAGACCCTAAAAAGACACCCGCACACCCTGAATATATGAAGGAGCCCCTAAAAGGACACCCGAACACCCCGAATATATGGAGGAGCCCCTAAAAAGGCACCTGCACACCCCGAATATATGGAGGAGCCCCTAAAGGACACCCACACACCCTGAATATATGGAGGAGCCCCTAAAAAGACACCCACACACCCTGAATATATGGAGGAGCCCCTAAAAAGACACCCACACACCCTGAATATATGGGGGAACCCCTAAAAAGACACCCGCACACCCTGAATATATGGAGGAGCCCCTAAAGGAAGGCCATTAGGAGAGAAGCCAGGAGGAGCAGGAAGATTTGGTTTGGAGATGGGCCTGTACCTTTTAATAAAGACATTGTGGAGGAATGATATGAGCTCCTGTGGTCTTGGGTCTTTCATGGGCGTCAGTGTCACACATTGTGTCGCAGCCGTTGGCATCGCACAATTTCCTAGGAACTCTTTACACAAAGGCCATTTTTATACTTAACATGACAATTTTGCCAAATCCCACAGGTGCAATTAAAGATATCATAATAACAGATAATAACGCGTGTAACAAGAGCAGACGCTTAATGCTTCCAAATGGCAATTGAATAATGGGTACGAGCGATCCGAGCCGCGTCCCCGGGCTATGGAAACATTATGCCCTTTATCACCAGCAGACGAGTCAGCAATATGTCAAGTCAGACAATAATGGAAACTGTCAATGATTCATACACTGGATAATGGTGTTTAAAAGAAGCAATTACAACCAATATCTGCTTTTAGCTTTAAGACCAATGGACACCTGGTCCTTTTAAATGTCGCTTACCCCATTTGAGCCACACTTCTCAGCTGGCTCGGATTTGGCCTTGGTCTTTCAGTCTCCCTCTCCTGGGTTTCTACCTTGGGGTGTCCAGATTTTGGGACAGCAGGGAAGAATCTCTGTTTAACGACTCAGCATTAAACATGGTCACTGCGGTCGACGTTACACTTCAAGCTGGTACATCCCTTTGTAGGTGGGGTATGTCCTCCCCAGCTACATCACTGATGGTGCAACAGGATGCAAGACACTCCAATAGGTCATGCCAGTTGTCCCGGTGGGGGGTTGATAGAGGGTATGGCACACGATTCCAAATAAAGAGAACTTGTTGAAACGTTCTGAGGATGATCCAATAGAGCATAGTCGAGTATACGAGCCAAAAGGTCAAGGAGTGCAGAGAGCAGCGTGGTCAGGAAGAACGGTCAGGAACGGGTACAAAATAGGAGAGTGGAGCGCACTGGCATACAGGAGGAAACAACACGACTAACCAGCCAGGGTGTCAGGGTCAGAATTTAATTTTTCAATAGAGAAACACACTTCTAGTATAAACCCCTTGATTTCAGGTGTTTTACGTGAAACCGCAGTGTGCCCGGTGTCTGTCCCTTTAAGGGCAGGCCTGGGTCGTGCCAGCGCACATGCGGTCTCGCAGCAATGCGGAGGACAGAGCAGAGGCATGCTGGGGTGCTGGGACGCATGAAGGCTTTGGTCCTGAGGCGGAGTCCGTGTACCCCAAGCCCATCCCGGTCCTGGAGAACGTTGCGGCAATCCCCGTGGATGAGGAACAGGTGGAAGATCATGTGCAGGGCGAGACCCAGGCCCCGTCCCAGGACCAGAAGGCCATGTCAGGTGCCGGGACCGGGTCGCACTGCTCAACGTATTTGAGCAGGGTGTTGTGACACCACTCACCATTACCGGTACCCTGTATCTGCATTGCCAAATATCGGGAGGTATGCCTTGATATGCGAAAGAAGTGGAGGGGAGGGATATCTGGTGAACGAGGTGTCCAGGGAATTGGGCCACCCCTTCCAATCCACCGCTCTGGAAAGGTTTCATTTCGGAACCCACCTTTTGACTGAATACGCGGCCCCACAACTACATGACCTTCAATCAGCCATCATTTTCCAGCAAGATGCTGCGGCACCACATTGGGGACAGCATGTTGGTGGGTTCCTAAATGAAGCATTTCCAGAGCGGTGGTTTGGAAGGGGTGGCCCAATTCCCTGGCCACCTCGTTCACCAGATATCACCCCCCTCCACTTCTTTCTATGGGGTTATGTTACAGATATGGTGTATGGAACAAAGGGACATCACTAATCTAAAGCAGAGGATCACTGAGGCCACCATTGGTGAGGGGAAGCTACAGCCAACATGGCAAGAAATCCAGCACCGTCTTGGGGCCCTATTACATTCTTAACGCATAAACGCATGCTAAACGCGTGTTTTTTTGCACGAAGCGTTAAACGTTAACGCGCGAAAATCACTGCTGGACTTACATTCCTCACGCATTTTTTCATTCGTTGGGAAATTGCGCTCTTAAAACCGACACGCAAAAATGCGCACAAAGTACTGTTGCGCGCAGAAATCAGTGAGCGCAATGTAATTTTTAACGCAAGTCCGTCATTTTTGTGCGGACTGCACACAACATTCGTACGTTTTGACGCGAGTCTGTCATTTTTGTGCGGACTGCACACAACATTCGTACGTTTTGACGCGAGTCTGTCATTTTTGTGCGGACTGCACAACATTCGTACGTTTTGACGCGAGTCTGTCATTTTTGTGCGGCCTGTGCACAACATTCGTACGTTTTGACGCGAGTCTCTCATTTTTGTGCGGCCTGTGCACAACATTCGTACGTTTTGACGCGAGTCTGTCATTTTTGTGCGGCCTGTGCACAACATTCGTACGTTTTGACGCGAGTCTGTCATTTTTGTGCGGCCTGTGCACAACATTCGTACGTTTTGACGCGAGTCTGTCATTTTTGTGCGGACTGCACAACATTCGTACGTTTTGACGCGAGTCTGTCATTTTTGTGCGGACTGCACAACATTCGTACGTTTTGATGCGAGTCCGTCATTTTTGTGCGGACTGCACAACATTCGTACGTTTTGACGCGAGTCCGTCATTTTTGTGCGGCCTGTGCACAACATTCGTACGTTTTGACGCGAGTCTGTCATTTTTGTGCGGACTGTGCACAACATTCTCATTAACACAATTGTGCAAATTCATAAATAAAGTGCATATAGTGCAATATAATGCTGATCGTACTGGAGTAATGAAGTTCAATAAGGTCAACAGGTTTAATTCAGGTTATCCTGTTTAAGTGGATTGTGCCTAAAAGGCAAAATTCAAAGTACTTATAAACCTGGTGTTCTTGGTGGTGGCTTCTTATTACTCCTCACTTTGTCAATTTTCTTGTGGTCACTGATGTACTCCAATATACAAAACAGAGGAGAGAAAGGAGAAGATAGTGCAATATTGTTTCAATACAATGCAAGGTGCAAAAAATGGTGGTGGTATCGCACTTACGCATTCCAGAGCCTCATGTGTCCAGGCTCTGGTGACAGCCTTATCGTCTCGACCGGGAAAATAAAAGGGACAGCGCTCTCATGGCACAATATCAGTAGGAAAAAGTATAAAAGGTGGAATTCATACGCACTCACCGATTGAGGAGCCTTCGATGTCCAGGCTCAAATCTTAAGCGTGTGGCACTTCTTGTTGGTGAGCGCCTTGACCCCTTTGTCTGCTCACTTGGTGTCTGGACGGTGGTTGGTCTCTGGAGTCTGTTACCCTGTTGTTTCCTCAGGGTTTAGGCTGCCCATCTGTCACCTGTTTGGTGGGCTTAGTGGGGAGTTGATGAGAATGGGTGGAACATATAACGTTTTCAAGTAATTTTGCAAATAATTTTATTGGCGAATTACAAGTGAATTATAAAATGATAAATAAATAATAAAATCCAGATAGGGGGGTGTTGATACGCGTTTCGGCGCTGCTCTGGCACCTTCCTCAGTCAGTATATGAATAGGTTGGGGGGGAAAGGTAAGGTTGTGCATGAGTCTCCTTTTATTCCAGACTTGTACTGCACTGGCAGCGTTCCGCGCTTTCCACGTGGTCCACTTCCGGGTTTACGCGTCATTGGGACCACGTGGTACCGCTTGCGTCATTTTGCCGCGTCGCGGCCATCTTTGTTTGCGTTTCATTTGCGTTCCACTCAATCGGTTACAGTAGGACCCTCAATCACGGTGATTCAAGCTTACAAATTACATGGGGGGACACCGTCAGCATATGGAGACGAATACAGTACAAAAGGACAACAAACTGATCGTGCCATTGGTCTGGCACGATTCAACCTTATTGAACTTCATTACTCCAGTACGATCAGCATTATATTGCACTATATGCACTATATGCACTTTATTTATGAATTTGCACAATTGTGTTAATGAGGTATCACAGCACGAGAGCACTTTATATCGTGAGAAGTCACAACTATATTGTTTTTTACCATACACTCACGAAACCTGGGAACAAATACCCTATTATCCATTATAACGTATATTGCGCCGATAGAAACCACCCCAACTTGCAATTATACACCTGCACACCCCCCCCCCCCCGAGAGTCTGTGCTTTCTCTCTATCTGGCAGCATCATTTGAACCATATCCGTAAAGATCAGAGCGCCCCCACTGAACCCACTCCTTTTGCTCACAACATTCGTACGTTTTGACGGAAGACAAGGTAGTGGCCGTAATTTGACGGATCTAGTAAAAAAAAACGTGCGCATCGACGTTCTCCGTTGTGAATCCGCAGTTTGGTACGGTCAGGTTGCTACAATTTGCTGTTACCACCAGCTTTTCAAAGACGTTAAAATTATGCGCGCAAACGCTGTGCGTTAAATTTTGCGCATAGATTGTGGGCTGGTACGCACATGGTATTACAAACGCATTTGCGCTCACAATGTTAAGTATAGGACGCGCGCAGTACATTACGCTCGTGCAGCGTTCGCGCAGGTTCACCTGCGGTAGACGTTAATGCACATTTTTTTGCGCGGACATTGTAATACGACGTTCTGCGCAAAGGGTTTTGCCCCTCGCGTTAATGCGTTTTTGCGCACGCGTTAATGTTTTCGCAAAGGATGTAATAGGGCCCTTGATGAGCTTCGTGCAACTAATGGCGCCCATATAGAGGTGTATTAAATGAGGTAAAAAAAACACCTTAAATATATCCGTCTCATTTTGTAATAATTTTCACTTATCTGTCTTTTCATTTGCCGTCGGAATAAATTATTGAACTTGTAAAGAGACTTTATGGACAGCCTGTATTTTCCTCCTGTATGTGTCGCTTTAAGTGGCTGAAACCTTAAATACGATTATAGTAATTTGGCATAACTCGTGCGTTTTACGCATTCTGCATCCAGTTCAGCCCAGGCGATACATTATGCTCTGAGCATGCTCAGTACGGCCTGGCACATTTTCTGCCATTCCAGTAAAAAAAATAATCTTAGTTTAATGCCAAAAAATGTGTTGCATCGCTGGGATAACGGCCAAGCGAACAAATCTTTACAGTGGGTTCTTGAAGAAGCTGAGCTGTGCACCTCGCCGCGTTCTCCGAGTCAGCAGATTTCCCTTTAATTGCGGCGCAGCGCTTCCCATCCATTAGGATACATTAAATGTTCTTTTCCAAATCACATCAGCTGGAAGGCAACGTGTCAGCCGCCTTACATCGACTGAATGTGCAGAAACGGAGCCAGGCTTTGCAAGCTGCTCGTATCCCACAGAGTGTCGAGTCATTACATGGGCTTAGAATCCTTTATAACCCTTCTCTCCCTCGTGACACGCGCTGTCTTTTCATTCGTTTTGACGTAATTTAGCTCAGAAAGTGCAGCCAAACGTCCCCACGCTGACTGTCACCCTACAGGGCGATGAATTTCATGACTGGGGCGTCATTCTGCACCTGCATCCCTCATTATACAGCATCCCACGTGCAGGGCCGGTGCTAGACCATTTTGCACCCTAGGCAAGACCAGCTACTTGTGTCCCCCCTCCCCGAAAAAATTGTTAACTGTTGAAATGCGATGGGGGAACACACATACTGTGCGCGCGGTGGGCCACACATTGTGCACAGACACACACACACTGCTGCACACGTTCGTTCAATGCCCATCTTACCACTCCGCTCGTCGGACCCAAGATCAGTCTGTGCCTCTTTCTGTCCTCTGCCTCTTTCATTTACCTCTTTTTTTCCTCTGCCTCTTTCTTTCATCTGTGCCTCTTTTATTTGCCTCTTTCTTTCCTCTGCCCCTTTCTTTCCCCTGCCTCTTTCTTTCTTCTGCCTTTCTTTCTTTCCCCTGCCTCTTTCTTTTCTTTCCTCTACCTCTTTCTTTTCTTTCCTCTGCGTCTTTATTTTCTTTCCTCTGCCTCTTTCTTTTCTTTCCTCTACCTCTTTCTTTCTTTCCTCTGCCTCTTTCTTTCTTCTGCCTTTCTTTCTTTCCTCTGCCTCTTTCTTTTCTTTCCTTTCTTTCCTCTACCTCTTTCTTTTTTTCCCCCTGCCTTTCTTTTCTTTCCTCTGCCTCTTTCTTTTCTTTCCTCTGCCTCTTTCTTTTCTTTCCTCTACCTCTTTCTTTTCTTTCTCTACCTCTTTCTTTTCTTTCCTCTACCTCTTTCTTTTCTTTTCTCTACCTCTTTCTTTTCTTTCCCCTGCCTCTTTCTTTTCATACCCCTGCCTCTTTCTTTTCTTTCCTCTACCTCTTTCTTTTCTTTCCTCTGCCTCTTTCTTTTCTTTCCCCTGCCTCTTTCTTTTCTTTTCCCTGAAAATGGCCAAGTCGGTCGACCGACTACGAACCCAGTGGACGGCCAGCATGATGCTCATTATAAGGTGCTTCCGGCAGCATTTCTGTGCTGTTTTTCCTTAAAGTTCGGTACGTATTTAAAGTGTGGAAACTCTTTTTTCCTGTGTTAGTTATTTAGGTATTTCATTATGTTACAGGCCAAGCGAAGAGAAGAGATTATAGCTCTGCTGAAAAAGCAAAGAGAAGACCGAATCAAGGTAATAAATGTCACGCAGGGCGATCCGTTCGGACGATTTATAAATCTTTGTGTCTTTTAATAAACGGCGTGATTTTTATCTCATGATATTAATACAGGTTCGCTCCTTGTTCAGTGGAGCTGCGGCGTTTAGACGTGAGACGCGCTATATCAAAGCGACAGTGTGTTATTACAGCTAATGCAGTGATTTATAAACGCAGCGCTCGCCGCACACCGTAGTCCGCAGCCGGCAGCTCTAAGCTCGCTGACTGATAGCTTTCCAAATTGACTTTTAATAATACTACAGGTAGAGTTTCCTTCATCTGAAATGATCAGGACCAGAAGTGTGTAGGATTTGGGATTTTTACAGATTTTTGGAATATTTATTTATTTATTATAAAGTATTTTGTCCACGCAGGATACATTGAGATATTCAGAGAGCAGGCAGTTCGCCAAATTTTGGTGAATTGCCAGAAAGTACGTTGCCTGTTCGAGGGCAGTGAAATCCCCCGTAGAGAAGCAATGGTTAATCTATGCACAGACACCGAACAGCAGAGAAAAGTTGCTGAAATGCCCTGCTGTTTGGTGTTTTCATTCGGCAGGTTTATTCAGGAGAATCCCATAGGCTTCAATGTTAAAAATATTCCCGTTTTAATCCAATATCTAATAAACCGTTTATTATTTTAATCTGCAGCAAAACGTCTATTTATTTTTTGATTTTTTTTAGGATCTTTTAGCTAGTTTTCGGGATTATTTTTTTATAAAAGTGTTTTTTCTTTTTCCTGTAACAGCCCTTTTTATTATCATTCATTGGATTTTATATGTAAATTTCAGACATTTTCGTTCAGTAGTTTCTTTGCAAACAGCGTTTCAATTTTGACACTTTCAGTCGTATTGTTTTTTTGGGGGGGGTTAACCCGTTCATCAGCTTGTCGGCTTTTTTCGGCAGTTGGTCTGCGCTGTGATCGGCGGCTCGTCAGCTTTTTCTGATGTGTGCAGCGTTTTCTTTACGGCGGTTCCAGTGTGTTTTTGGTGGGTGTTCAGCAGGATTGCGGCGACTTTTTCTGATGTGTACGGTGTGTTTTTTGCGGCGGTTCCAGCGTGTTTTTGGTGGGTGTTCAGCAGGATTGCGGCATGTTTGCGGCAGGTTTTCCCTGCACTCCAGGGACCCTGCAGTGAATGCTGAATTTACCGCAGGGTGGGGAAATTTGGTTCCCTCAAGTGCGGAGAACGACAGAGCACCGAAATGTTGGCGACATTTCGGTGCTCTCTTAATAACCCCCTTTGTCCTTGTCACATGAGGCCAGGGTGGGATTTCTCTGCTTGTGGCCTCAAAACGTGTACGGATTTAGAAAATTTCATAAATGCCTTAACCACCCTGCATATTGTAGCGTGAGCCACAGAGCTGTGACATTTCACATCAGACGTGCAAAAAAAAAAGAGATATCTCTGAGGTTCCAGTTTTGCTGCAAATTACAAGGGTTTACATTACAGCTTCTGCAGTGAGCTCCATCCAAACAATGAGTGCAGGACTACTATCGCAGCCAAAAGGACACATCAGATCGATGTATCCTCCTATTAATGCAGTAATATATGCAAAAAAGGAAAGCGACTTCTGAGGTCCTGCTTTTATTGTACAAATCCACGCTTTGCAGCTTCTGCATTGAGCTCTGGCTGAACTGCAACTGCAGAACTTCTTTTTCTGCTTAAGCAATCAGGCATATATATATATATATATATACATACACTGCCTGGCCAAACAAAAACTCACAACCTGTAACATCTGGTTGTGTCGCCTTCTGCTGTGATTGCGTCACGCGTTGTGTCGATAAGCTCATGCAATGTCACAGAATTTATTGGCGTCCAGAGTGTCATTAATTTGTGGCCAAGATCTTGTATTGATGATGGGAGAGTCGCGGCGCTGCGTAAAGTCTTCTCCAGCACATTATCCCAAAGATTAACCTCAATGGGGTTATGGTCTGGACTGTGCGGTGGTCAATCCATGTGTGAAAATCATGTCTCGTGCTCCCTCAACCACTCTTGCACAATTTGAGCCCAATGAATCCTGGCATTGCCATCTTGGAATATGCCCGCTGTGCCATCAGGGGAGAAAAAACCCATTGATGGAAAAACCTGCTCATTCAGTATATTCCGGGAGTCACATGACCTCATTTTTTTGGGCACATAACATTGCTGAACCCAGACCTGACCAACTGAAGCACATCCAGATCATTACAGGCTGGTACGGCAGGTGGTGACTTGTTTTTGGCCTGGTAGTGTATAAATATTATATATATATGCTAGTGAGCTTTCTGCTTTTGCTGTATATCTCCAGGCTTTGCAGCTTCTGCAGTAACTGAGAGCTTTCCTGCTGTTAAAGTAAAACTTGGGAGAAAGTTATCCCACGTATAAAGCATTAAAACACCAATCAGTAGCACACTAAGCTGTTTCTTTTTATTTATTTTAAAAAGTCATTGTTTTGGCTTAAATTCTTTTGCGTTGCTAGTCTGTGTGTTTCCTGCCTGCAGAAAGAAGAGGTTTCCGTGCCGTATAAACCAGACGTTCTAGAGAAAGACCCAAGGTAAGGGACGTATTAAAGCAGAGCTCAGCAGCCTTGGCCCTCCAGATGATTTGGAAGTTGGAACTACATCTCCCATGATGCTCAGCCTCTGAGGTTAGGGTCAGACGAGCGTGATTTCTACGGACTGTACGTCTGTGCACACGGACGTACGTCAGTACGGAAGATGCAGTAGTGGCCACACAGTCCGTTTATTCACTGACGTATATTTTGACGGATGTAGGAGGGAAAATAAATTAAAAATCAAAACCATTTTGTCCGTGAAAAATGCTGGACGTATAAATGCAGTCCGTCTGACCACGTTCCATCACTCACACACAAAGCTATGCAGACGTTGCGGACGCAGCGCACTTTGTGCGGCCGTTCTAGGGGTTGTACGTTCTTGCCTGCCTTGCGTCCGTTTGCCGCGGCCGTGGTGCGTCCGCAGTTCAGTGCGGACGTACTTTGTGTAACAGGCTCCAATGGGCTTTCTGTCATGCTATCACGGACGTACTTTTAGGCGCAATCGCGGACGTGAACACTACGCTCGTCTGACCCCAGCCTTACCAGGGGTTCCTATTCCAAGGTTGCCGAGAAGATAACTACTGGAGACCGTGTCCATACTGTAACATCTCCAGAAATGATCTTAATTTTGGAAATCACTATTTCGCTCTTGCCGCAGCTCTACTTGTGCCTCAAGCCCAGCAGGTCCTTACTGTAAATGAATGCCTCTATATACTTTGTATACCTTGTATCAAGGCATTCATTTACACATAGGAGTAGAAGAACAGGCTATCCCATGGCTGCTCATACTTCTATCTCGTAGAGGGTATTTCTCAAATACTCACTCCTAAAAGCCGGTGTTAAGTGTTTGCAAAATCACAAACCTCTTTTTTCTCCCAAAATCACTAAACAGACGAACCCCCCCCCCCCCCAAAAAAAAAATCCCTTGCTCACATCACATCCCGTGGTGGAGATGACAGCATGATCTGCCACTTCTCACCGGGAGCAGAGCGAGACTGGGAACAATTAGGTCCCGGTCTCCCTCCGCACTTCATCTGTGGCTCCTGTGGGATCTTGCAAGTTCAAACTCGTGCAGAGCTCGCGACTGGGACTCCGTGAACCGATACTCGTTCACACCTGGGACATGCTGGGCTCCATGGTGTCCTACGTATTCAGCGAACCGATACTCATTAACACACACCTAGTACATGCTGAGCTCCATGGTATCCTACGGACTACGCGAGATGACTCTCTCACACTTGGGACAAGCTGGGCTCCATGGTGTCCTACGGACTCCGTGAGCTGATACTCGCTCACACCTGGTACATGTTGGCCTCCATGGTGTCCTACAGACTATGCAAGCCGATACCCGCGCACACCTGGGACATGCTGGTCTCCATGGTCTCCTACGGACTACGGGAGATGATACTGCCACACACTTGGGACAATCTGGGCTCCATGGTGTCCTACGGACTATGGGAGATGATACTGCCACACACTTGGGACAATCTGGGCTCCATGGTGTCCTACGGACTCCATGAGCCGATACTCATGCACATCTGGTACATCACATGATGGCCTACATGGTGTCCTGCGACTCCGCTAGTCGATACCCGCTCAGACTTGGGACATGCTGGGCTCCATGGTGTCATATGGACTCCGTGAGTCGATACTCGCTCACACCTGGGACAAACTGCCCTCCATGGTGTCCTCCGGACTCCGCGAGCCGATACTCGCTCACCCCTGGGACTCGTTGGGCTCCATGGTGTCCTACCGAGTACAGGAGTGAATACTGGCAGTGGTACACAGGTATTAGCCGGTGTCTACCTGCTTGTGGTAACCTGTCAGCAGCGATGCTACTGCAAGAGTCAGCCTCAAACCAACACTCAAAGTGGAAACACCTGCTGTTATGTTCGCACCAGAATAACCTTTTAAATTTCCAATGTAACCCTGTTCTGTGATTCCTGAAAACACGTCACAGAGGCCTTCAGTGTTTGCAGAGTATTCATGTCACCGGATCCTCGCAGCGTCGTCTCTTTATATCTGGAGAGAGGAATCTAGAACTGAAGTTTTCCAGAATTAAGCGTTTTCCAGCTTTATCACCGAGCTGCTTCTTATGAAATTTCTAGCTTATAAAAATGCGTATTTTTATGTGTTTTGCAGCGAAGATTTAATTAAGTTTATAAAGCTACGCTGAGGTTTAACGCCGTCGGCTGCAGCGGCATCGAGCAGGTCTGCGTGCGGTTATCCGGAGCGGTCATGACGTCTCTATTGATTGCTTTGATACGCTTGCCAACAAAGCTCTCGCCGTAGGTGTTTGGCCGGCGTAAACATGATACAACATTTTCAGGATTGGAAACCTGGTTAATTATTCAGAGTTGTGTCATGATGTGAAGAAGAGATAAATACGTTACAGCTTAGCATGAGGGGGTTATTCGCTAAGCGCTGGTGTTTGCCGGCAAATATCGCCACTTTTGCAACGACAACAAACGTTGATGTTTAAAAAAATAAAATAAATTCAAACAATGGCCGGAGAGGCTTCATCGAAGGAAAAAGTCTCTTCATTTACTTACATTTTTTGTGAATTTTGTTTTGGCATTTTTCAGGATTTTTTTGCCAAACTTTTTGTTTTCCTATTTTTTCTTAAATAGTGTTTTTTTTTCTGTAACAGACCTTTTTATTATTATTCATAGAAAAGATTGGATCCAATATATTAATTCCAGACATTTTCATCCAGTAGTTTTTTTGAGAAACAGCGTTTCAAATTGGACACTTTTAGGCTGGGGTCAGACCAGCGCATTTTTAACGTGCGTTTAGGCGCACTTAATCACGGCCGCACTAGCAGCAAATGACGGGCAATGACGGCCAATATACGAAGTACGGCCGCACAAAAGTCCGGCCGTGCAACGCAAGTGGAAAATGAACGCATTTTTTCGAGAACGCAGAACCGCTAGTACTGACGTACAGAGTGCGCTGCGTCCGCTAGCGGCGTGTTTGCGTGATTAGGAGACGTCAGACGCTGCTAATGTCCAGCCTACATAACGTCCAGACGCAAAAAGTGTTTTATTGACGATCCGTAAAAAAAATCACGCCCGAAAATGCGCATCGTCTGACCGTTTTCGCGCATTCCGTGAAAAAATGCATCGATGCGTTCGGACGCACTTTTTGACGGTCGCTGCGAATAATGCGTTCGTTTGACCCTAGCCTTAATCGTTTCATTTTTTTTTTACCCCGTTTGCTTGTCGGCTTTTTCCGGCGACTGGTCGGCGCTATGTACAGTGGTTCGTCAGCTTTTTCCGGACGCATTCGGCAAGTTTGTGGTGGCTTAGGCCGGCGTCAGACGAGCGCACTGTGTGCATTTAATACACTCCCGTACAACTGAGCCATAAATCAGCTCTGCTTCAATTGCCAATGGTTTTCCTATCCAGGGTACCCAAAGGACCCTCCCCAGCAGGTTGTATTTCAGCAGTTCCTTGAAGGGTAACATCTCGGTTTTCTTTTTATCCAGTCTTAAAGGGACACTGTAGGAATAACCCCCCCCTTATTTTGTCATTAAATAATTGAGTAGATGTTGCTGACAGCATCTGCCCATTTTCCTAAAAAAATGTATTAATTTGGGTGAAAATACTCACCTTTTCTTCCTCGGCGCACGCTGCTCCTCCCCTTCAGCTCAGGACTTCCAAAATGCATTAGTCCCTTCAGCTTTTTTATTCCGTTTTACGAACCAATGCAATTTGAGTTGCGAACGATGTGCAAATTGCTCCTCACTTGGAACCTGCAATAGATTTTACACAACTTCCGTAGCGTCTGCACAGAACAATGATTTGGCGCTGCACGCATTGAACCAATCCATTGGCTCTTGTCTCCCAGAACGCCTGCTGCTGCGAACATTCAGAGGCAGGATGATGTCAGCTCGCAGAATGATGACATCATCAGTCCCCGGCAGGCAGGATATTCCTCTTACTGGTGACGCTTGTGAGGACGGAGGAAACTCCTCTGCTTCACACATGAATATCGGGCAATTGGAGTTGCAGCAATGGTAGGAGGAGAAACACTCCAGGCAGCCTGACCACTTTATAAAGCGAAAGTGATCAGGGAGTGTAGAGTGTCCCTTTAATAAAACTCATAGGGCTCTATTACATTCTTAATGCAAAAACGCACGCTAAACGCGTGTTTTTTTGCACGAAACGTTAAACGTTAACGCACAAAAATCACCGCTGGAATTACATTCCTCGCGCATTTTTTCATCTGTCAGTAAATTGCGCTCATAAAACCGACGCGCAAAAATGCTCGCAGAAATCAGCGCAATGTAATTTTTAATGCGAGTCCGTCAGACGAGCGCATTTTCTGCAGACTGCGCACAACAGACGTACGTTCTGACGGAAGACAAGGTAGTGGCCGTCATTTTTGACGGATCTAGGAAAAAAAAATTGTGCGCATCGACGTTCTCCGTTGTGAACACGCGGTTTGGTACGGTCAGGTTGTTACAATTTGCCGTTACCACCAGCTTTTCAAAGACGTTAAAATTATGCGCGCAAACGTTGTCTGTTAAAAACTTTGCGCTAAGATTGTAATACGCACTAAATTGCGTTCGGAAAGGGTTCGCGCAGGGTCACTCGCATTAGACGTTGACGTGCATTTTGTGCGCGAACTTCGTAATACGACGTTCAACGCAAAAGGTTTTGCCCCTTCGCGTTAATGCGTTTTTGCCCATCGTGTTAATGCGTTTTTGCGCGCATGCACAATTGTGCACGAAGAATGTAATCGAGCCTATAGAAGGGTACAAACAGCAAACCCCTAGTGTGACTGTAAATATATTATCCACCGCACAATCATAAAACGATCACTAACGTGAAACAGAGCCCCTTTTGGCTCTAGAACATTGGTTCCACTTCCCAACTCTTGTCCTCGAGGTCCTCAAGTCCCCCTAACAGGATAGGTTTGCAAGATATGTGAAGCACTGGTGATAGGATTTGCTGCTCAGTGATTGCAATATTCAGGCTACATTTCCCCAAGGTAAACCTTAAAACCTGGCCTGTTAGGGGGACCTCAGGACCAGGGTGGACCACTGCTCTAGAAGAAGTGATTTTTGATGTTAGAAATCCCAGAAACCAACTTACTGCAATACAGCTGTATATCTCTAAATTCCTGTTTGTCTCTATTTTCCCTTTAGATCTGGTCCATCCCAAGAGGAACTAGACGTCCTGGAAGATGTTAAAGCCGTTCAACAACTTCAATGATTCTGTTCTAAGCCACCAACTATACCTCTAATCCATCAGTGTTCCTCCTCCGGGACAGGAACAGTCCACAAACTAATCAATATTTGGGGATTTAGCTTTCAAACCTCTTTCCAAGAAGAAAAGAAACACATAGGGTAATATTGCGCATATTGTGCTGTGAGATATTACCCTATGTTTTTCTTTTCTTCTTCTTTTCGGCAGATTGCATCCGCATCCCTCGTGTTGTTTCAAACCTCTTTCCAATGAAGTCGGGGAGTCCACAAATATATTACCCCATGTCTAATTGGTTTTCAATAATATATATTAAAGTTGTATACCTGTATCCCAGAGCTGTAACAATATTATAAAGGATGTCATGTATATAAAGCGGGGTCCCTGCAGTGCAGCCTGCCTGGAGCGGATGCTGGAATTCTGGATTGGTGGCCCACCATCTTCCGTCAATAGACATTGGAGCTGGTTGGGATCAATATTTGACCATATGCAATTTTTATATATAATTGGTACATATTTATGCAAGCAAGCAGCTTCCTTTATAACATGAATGTGGTGCAAATACAAGAATTTATTCTTTTATTTCTACTTTTTTGATGTTCTGGTCAACTAGGCACTATTAACCCCATCACCACCAAGGGATTTTCCTGAAAACCACTGTCAGGTACCAGTGTTTTTTTTTTTCCAAAAATTGTTTTTAATTGTACAGGATGACATATTTGGGAATATTCCCAATGTATTTCTTACTGTAATAACCTATTCGGCAGGGAGATGTCACCATCTGCTGGTCAAAAGGAGTTACTGCAGTTCTGGGCTCTGTGCAGGATCAGCTGGGGAGATGTCATTCAAACACATTCTCCAGCTGGTTGTAAAAAGTGTTAGCACCTTCGGGTGTCATGCCCACAGTGATGAAGCTTTAGGGACATGTTATTGAGCCCAAATGCAAATTAATATCGTTTTCAATAAACAAAATTCCTTTGCATTGCTCCTGTGGCACACCATGTCGACTGTACTCGATATCAGGCCACCAGGACTTACCGTGCAGATCAAGTATATTCGGCCTTGATAGCGAAGGGGTTAACGGTTGTGTTATATACCGTGAAATAACTGCTACAAATGATATATATTTATATATATAGTCTAATCAATATATTTACATATATGTATAGTCATTAACATGGTGTATTTATCAACATGTACAATTGACCTGAATCAGATCTTGTCATCACACCTTAGTAGATTAGAACACCTTTTTTTAACCCCTTCAGAAGCAGGTGATTTTCTATATAAACTCCGGCAGGGCCCAGTGTTGATTTTGTGTTACATCTCCAGTTTCTCCCTTGTCAGTGGAATCTAAGGGACCCGGGAACCTCCTCACCCTGTGTGCGCTATGTCTCAGCTGTTGTGTTTTTTTAACAAATTACGCAAAAACTGAGCCAACAATCTTTATTGAAATAACCGCATCTCTGGAAAATCTGTATTTTTTAAGACTTCAATTGTCTCCTGTTTAAAAAAAAAAAATACCCAATTAGCAAAGCATTATGTAACACGATACTGCAGAGACTGAATGGTAATATGTTACAGATAATATATTATTAATAAGTGGCTGTACGGGTAATATAGCTACTTACGTCTCCTCAATGCCTTAATTACTCCCTTTCTTTCATTCATTGCTTTTCCTATTTTATCTGCTGCCTCCGTGACACCATCATGTCTTTCAATCCCATTGCATGTTATACTAGAGGGGTTATTCAAAGAGCGCCGAATTGCACTGAACAGTGAATTTCCCCATACTGTGCAACTTCATGGCCATTCGGCTATTCAGAAAGCAGGTGATTTGCCAAATATTTGCGAATTGCCAGTGAAATCCGTGTCTGTTCGACAGCAGTGAAATCCCCCATACAGAAGCACTGGTTAATCTATTCACAGACACCGAACAGCAGTGAAATGTCAATGAAGTGCCCTGGTGGTTTTAGGCTAGGGTCAGACGAACGCATTTTCGCGTTGTCTGTGAAAAAGTGCGTTCGAACGAATGGACGCATTTTTTCACGGAGTACGCGATAGCGGTCATACGATGCGCATTTGCATCCGTGATTTTGTACGGATCATCAATAAAACACTTTGTGCATCTGGACGTTATGTTGGCCGGACATTAGCAGTGTCTGACATCTCCAATTCACGCACACACGCCGCTAGCGGGCGCAGCGCACTCTGTACGTCAGTACTAGCGGTTTTACGTTCTCGACAAAATGCGTTCGTTTGCCACTTGCGTTGCGCAGCCGGACTTTTGTGCGACCGTACTTCGTATATTGGCCGTCATTGCCTGGCACTTGCTGCTACTGCGGCCGTGATTAAGTGCGCCTGCACGCGCGTTCGCACTGCGCTCGTCTGACCCTAGCCTTATTCGACAGGTTTAATCAGGCGAATCCCATAGACTTCAATGTAAAAATATTTTCTCGTTTTTATAAATTTTTTATTCAACCTTTTATTCTTTTCTTTTGCAGCAAAAAGTCTCTTCATTCATTTATTTTTTAAACCTTTTAAGGCATTTTTCATGATTTTTTAGGCAAAGGTTTTTATTCCGATTTTTTTTAAATAGGGTTTTTTTTACTCTGTAACAGACCTTTTTTATCGTTATCCATAAGACCTTATATATTATTTCCATGCATAATTTACATTTTTAAACGTCTTTTAAAAGTTGTGTTTTTTTGTTGGTTTTATATATTTGCTCGGCGGCCGGTCGGAGTCGTTCAGCGGTCTGTTCGGCGATTTGTCGGCTGCGTTCGGCGGTTTTTCGGATGCGTTCGGCAGTTTATCGGGTGCGTTCGGCAGTTTATCAGATCGATTCAGCGTTTTATCCGATCGAGTTGGCAGTTTTTTCGGGTCCATTCGGCGGATCAATTTGGCACACTTCGGGGACCCTGCAGTAAATGCTGAATTCATCGCAGGGTCAGCGAATTGAGAGCACCGAAATTTCGATGCTCTCTGAATAACACCTTAGGTATATACTGTACATATGAAACCAACCCACCGAAGCTCACTATATCGGCTTTGCCGTCTTCATTTTAATTTTTGTGAAAAAGCCAGAATATTGTATTTTATTAAACGGTCTGTGTACCATAAAATAAAAATTCTTATCCACTACAGCAGGGTTCGGCAAGCTTGGCCCTCCAGATGTTCTGGTACTACATTTCCCAGAGGTCTCTGCTATGCTGATGAGTGGCTGAGCATCATGGGAGATGTAGTTCCAAAACATCTGTAGGACCAAGGTTGCCGAACACTGCTCTATAGCATTTCTTTTATGTCTCCTTTTCTATAGGACGTGAGCCTAATATCGCCGTGTTATGATGCTCCACAGTCTATACATTTACTCTGAATGTCTTTCAGACGCCACAGCCCGGATTACCTCTTTGGATCTTGTTCGCTTTGAAACGGCAGAAAAAACTCTTATGCCTGAAAATAAAATAATGAAATGGATCGAATGAGGAAACAAATGATAGACCCAGATCATAAGTATAAAACCAAACTATAGGGGTTATTCACAAACCTCAGAATTGACCCTGAAGCTGCACCAAACGGTGAATGTCAATGTCCGGTGCAATTTCAGAAAAATTTGCCTATTCACAAACCTGTCAAATACAGGCGAATTGACGACAAAATACAGTGCAATTCGTCTGAATTCGGCGGCACTGAAATTGTCCCATAGAAAGCTACCGTGTCTTCTATTCACGGAACCCCCAATTGCACCGAAATTGAGGCGAAATGCCCCGTTTGGTTTGGTGTTTCAATTTAAAACAGGCGAATCCCATAGGTTTCAGTGAAAAAAAGGGAATATCTTTTTTTATACCATTTGTTCTTTTTATTTTTTGGAAAATATTTGAGAGAAGTGACTGTGGTCAGCGTGCTATTTGATTTTGTCCTGACACATAGGCCTCTATTACATTCTTCGCGCAATTGGTTTTGCATGCGCTAATGCGCATTTGTGCGAGGGGCAAAAACCCTTTGCGCTGAACGTCGTATTACAACGTTCGCGCAAAAAATGCGCGTTATCGTTTAACGCGGATGGACCTGCGCGAGCGTGATGAACTGTGCGCGTCCTATACTTAACATTGTGAGCGCAAATGCGTTCGTGCGCTGGTACGCGGATGGTATTGCAATCGATGCGCATCTTTTTACGAACAACTTTTGCGCGCATAATTTTAACGTCTTTCAAAAGCTGGTGGTAACTGCAAATCTGAACGTTCTGGCCGAAACGAAAAACACCAGCACGAAAAAAAAATACAGCACAGTATAGTTACACATTCTACACATACCCAAACAAAAAAATTGTGAATTCGTGCATATTTTTCTTGTTGCTGCAGCATATATACTCAGATTTACTTTGACAGGCGCAAAAACTTAAGTGAGTCAATTAAGGTAAATTGATGTCAATTAAGGTTCTTCATTCTGATTGGCTGAATCCGGCAAAGAAAACAGTCCGCACACTGATTTACGTGCGCTACGTTACTGCGTGCGTATTTCTCTTCGTTTTGCGCGTCGTTTTTACGAACGTAACATTCGGACGGATGAGAAAATGCGTTTGGATCGGAATACTCCGTTAAGTTTCGCACGATAACGGCAGACGATGCGCGCAAAAGAATTTGCGCTGCGCGAACGTATTTGCACGAAGAATGTAATAGGGGCCATAGATGGGGAGTTTATTAAGAAAAGATGGGGACTTAGTAAGAAAAGATAAAGATATTTATACTTACTCCTTCGGCCTGGTGGACGGCTGCTGCTGAACTGAAGGACATGGCGTGGAGAAGCAGACTGCAGGTGGCCGAGTGGAGGAGACAGATGGTGGAGGAATGGAGGGCACAAGTGGTGCCGATATGTCCAAAGGCTCAGCAGGTGTCTGCCTTTTCTTGCGACGTTGGCTTGGAGATGTCAACTTCACATTTATTGGATGTGAGAGTTGGGTGCTTACTGTGTGTTGTTTTGAGGTAAGATCGTTCATTTTAAGACCATTTATCCTGAAAACCGATGGCGCGGGAGAAACAAGACTTGCGATTAAATTAACAATCCACTGTAACCTTGTTCCAATGGTAAAATGGTATGTTTCAACATCTCTGCACATTTAGTAATTAGGTGTTTTTTCTAATTCTTTGTCTAAAGTGCACTTTGACTGCGAAATCCCATCAAGGGATGATATCACATTGGTCGTAGAGATCGTTGCGATCTCTCATTGCTTGATGAGGTATCGAAGAATCTGCTGATCCAGTTCCAGCGCCCGATGTCACCATGTTTCCCCCTCACTGTCCAAGCATGAACAGATGTGTGGTTTTAAGTGAGGGTGTTCAGAAAGGCCAGTCGAGTCAAGATGAACAAAACATTGAATAATGAACCAGGTCGCGTCATTTTATGACTAGAACATCCCTTTAATCTCATTAAATTAAGCATATGCACCGATCACATTGCTGTTTGTATTGTACGGAATAATTTTCCACGTACAGTGTAAAAATTTGGTGGTGAGTCTGTCACAAACGGGCATCATTTTCTTCAAGCAGTATGCAAGATTTTAAACGCAGAATTGGTGTGTTTTTTTCTCTTGCTTTGCAATGGAGTTTGCAAAGCCAGGCCACTGGTTTACAACCCTCTTATCTGATCTGCTCTCTGGAGTTGAAGGGAAACTTGATCCGGGAACCAAATGGTTGGGAAAGAGGGTGAGGGGCAAGCTTTTTCTATAGCAGACTCACCCAAAACTCGGGGTATTTTGATAGAAGACTTGGAGAGAGTAACATCCAAAAGAATCTTCTGGGACTTTTGAAATCTGGAAATACCCATGGAAGTATCTACTCCAATTAGATTTTCTATGTAAGTCCCATTTTATTTCAAGAACTGTATTTGCCCGTTTTCGTATATTTTGTACGTCTTTTTTTATGTGATACTGGCACTGTGTAAAGTTGTATTTTTTATCTTCTTCCATTAGAACTTTAAAACCAGTACTGTCTTGATCTAGATAATTCATGCTTCACGAGTAGAATCGCTTAAGTATCATTATCGTAGTATTTACCATTTGGGGTATATATATATATATATAATTAGCTGTATATGGTTGGGCTCCTGGATTGGGGTGGTATACAGCTAGTGGGGTTTCGAGAGTGCCCTATTACTTTCGTGGTGACAGTGTATACATTCGGAAGGGTGGGGGTTAGGTTGGCATAACTTGGGGCCCTTTGAGCGGGTAGAGTTAGTAAGTCCAGAGGCTTGGAGCTGTAATCCCCTTGTACGCTCCCTTTTCGCGCGTCACGATTGGCGTAGCTAGGACTAGGTCGTGACAGAGTCTTATTGAATTTCACACTTTATAAGATGTGAGTCTCTTGGGAGACCTCAAGGCACAATGCTCAATCAAAATGAGGGTTTTGCTTGCTTGATCTGGACAAGTCAGCATGACAAGAAATGATGTCAAGACAATAACTCCTCCATTGAGCGACCATTTAGAGCTAGCTCTACTACCAAAATATATGGAGACTTTGTTCTTTGGCATCACCTATCGTAGAGTGACACTCATATTGGTTCTTTAGATGAAGTTACCCATCCTAAATCCAGGTTTGTAGATTAGAAGTGAACAACCTTTGTGAGGTCCCTGAGAACGGACAACAACACAAGGTTTATGAGGGTCTTGAGTATGGGCAACAGCATAAGTGGCCTGCTCTACAGTCGGTCTCTGCTCAGGTTTCACAAGGATTTAGCTTGATGGTGCCTTTTATAGAGAAGACTGAACCACATGCAAATCAGTCTATCACCCAGAATGGGCATCCGGTGTCAAAACACCAAGGCAGTGCTCTATGCATGAGCGATACAGTGACCCAACAACAATCATTCCGGCCTTGTAAGACATGGCCAGTAGGGTATAACTGACACCCCTCTAGTTGTGGTTCCTCTCAAGCAGAGGAGCCTTCCTTGGCATTTCAGTTCTGGCCGCCCTTTCTGGGTGATAGCGTCTGATTTGCACATGGTATAGTCTTCTCTGTAATGGCGCCTTCAAGCTAAAACTGTGTGAGACCTTACAACAAATACGTAACTGGCGGCGCGATGAATGTCGCTGTAGGATCTTATGGTGGTTCTCTTGTGTAATTTCGTCCACATGCGTTTATAAAAAACAGAGGAAATACAATAGTGCAGACGAAATATAATAATAAATACTGCGTATAATGAGTTATTCCCACTCACAAAAGAAGAGCCCCAACACTGGCTCTGAGCGGGTCATCTCATGTGGTCATTAGCTTTCTTCAGAAGGAGGTGACCTGCCACCTTCAGTGGTGATGGTTCGCTTGTGGGTTGGAGCTTAAAGCCAAGCTCTGGGATCAACTGCTTGTGGACTTATTCAAGGAAAAGCCCATAGAAACCTCTTTAGCCAGCAAAAAACACCAGGGACTGATGCAATAAAAAATTTATTATAACATAAAACAATATAAAATTAGATAAAATATCTGGCTCAGCCAGTGTACCCAGACGCGTTTCGCCACACCCTGTGGCTTCCTCAGTCGGTTTACAGTTGGATGTGTGGATCACAATATATACGTTACAATTCTAAATGTCCCCAGGTGAAATTCGCTGCTGGGCGTGTAATCAACGCCCAGAATTAACAAGATGCGAGTAACTCAGCGGGTCCGCCATCTTGCGCATGCGCATTGGTGATGTTTGCGTTTCAAGGTGGATGTCCGCCATTTTGCGCATGCGTGTTGTTGATTTTCCCCTTCCGATCGACGTGCGATAGTATGGGTCATCTCTTTAATCTCTAACACAAAAAAGGAGGCTGGTGGCTCGGATATCTGCAGGACTAATTTTATATAACCCCAAACACCTTATGATAGGCCTTACATAGATAAATGGTAGTGATATCATAGAAGACTGTGGGTACATCGGTGAAATGAATAAACACCCTCTAAGACGATACGAGACTCCTCACATTCCACATTTTAGGGATATCAAGTATAATAAAAACGGGTGAAGTGTAGTGAACTGCTTGATGTTGTACTGACAAGTTAGACCATTCATTAAAGCAGTATGAATAAATTAATGCCATGAACTCGGATAGTACCAATGGCAAATAGGACAAAAAGAATGAGTATGCTACGTTCATATAAAAAGAGAATGAAGGTTACGTGTGGATCCCTATGAAAAAGTGTGCTATCATATATACAGCTTATGTCTGAATAGAATCTTAATGGCATGTGAATAAAGTGTAATGTATAAATTGGGATGAAAATCATCGGAATGTGGAACATCACAATGAAGCAGCTAACGCTTCTGCGTGTGTAGAATTAGGTAAGGCCCCACAATGAGGGGGGTTGGTGGATAGATACAGTGGAGACTAACTAACTGTACCTCCCACAGTTTAACATAGAGCCTAATGTAAAAAAGGTACTAAGTGGTTGTTAATAGGCAAAAACGGTGCAATGAATATAGGGCCCTATAGGAGGTATAAGACTATTGGCAATAGATGGATAGGCCATGATGGGGGATATGAATCTATGTGTATTACTATACAATAGATGGATAAACTATGTTATGAGTGGTAAGAATCTATGTATATTGCTTAACTGTAGTGAATTTTATTATATATTACCCTATGGGGAGGTGCATTATGAACTATGCTGCTTATATATAGTGGATATAACTCTATATAGAGTATGTATCGACTTATTAAGATCCTAATTCATGACGCTAGACATCAAACGGTGGTGAAATATAGTAGGGAGACTAACGCGTCTCAATGGATGTGAACTCACATGGTAGACTAAACACTAGTGTACAGATTATGAATGTATAGTGATATGAAATGGGTAGTGTATTGACATATAGGGGTGACGTGGTCTTAAATCGATAGTGCGATACGTGCTATAGGGTGTATAGCACATATAATTATTGTGCTATACACCCTATAGCACGTATCGCACTATCGATTTAAGACCACGTCACCCCTATATGTCAATACACTACCCATTTCATATCACTATACATTCATAATCTGTACACTAGTGTTTAGTCTACCATGTGAGTTCACATCCATTGAGACGCGTTAGTCTCCTTACTATATTTCACCACCGTTTGATGTCTAGCGTCATGAATTAGGATCTTAATAAGTCGATACATACTCTATATAGAGTTATATCCACTATATATAAGCAGCATAGTTCATAATGCACCTCCCCATAGGGTAATATATAATAAAATTCACTACAGTTAAGCAATATACATAGATTCTTACCACTCATAACATAGTTTATCCATCTATTGTATAGTAATACACATAGATTCATATCCCCATCATGGCCTATCCATCTATTGCCAATAGTCTTATACCTCCTATAGGGCCCTATATTCATTGCACCGTTTTTGCCTATTAACAACCACTTAGTACCTTTTTTACATTAGGCTCTATGTTAAACTGTGGGAGGTACAGTTAGTTAGTCTCCACTGTATCTATCCACCAACCCCCTCATTGTGGGGCCTTACCTAATTCTACACACGCAGAAGCGTTAGCTGCTTCATTGTGATGTTCCACATTCCGATGATTTTCATCCCAATTTATACATTACACTTTATTCACATGCCATTAAGATTCTATTCAGACATAAGCTGTATATATGATAGCACACTTTTTCATAGGGATCCACACGTAACCTTCATTCTCTTTTTATATGAACGTAGCATACTCATTCTTTTTGTCCTATTTGCCATTGGTACTATCCGAGTTCATGGCATTAATTTATTCATACTGCTTTAATGAATGGTCTAACTTGTCAGTACAACATCAAGCAGTTCACTACACTTCACCCGTTTTTATTATACTTGATATCCCTAAAATGTGGAATGTGAGGAGTCTCGTATCGTCTTAGAGGGTGTTTATTCATTTCACCGATGTACCCACAGTCTTCTATGATATCACTACCATTTATCTATGTAAGGCCTATCATAAGGTGTTTGGGGTTATATAAAATTAGTCCTGCAGATATCCGAGCCACCAGCCTCCTTTTTCTGTTTGTTAGAGATTAAAGAGATGACCCATACTATCGCACGTCGATCGGAAGGGGAAAATCAACAACACGCATGCGCAAAATGGCGGACATCCACCTTGAAACGCAAACATCACCAATGCGCATGCGCAAGATGGCGGACCCGCTGAGTTACTCGCATCTTGTTAATTCTGGGCGTTGATTACACGCCCAGCAGCGAATTTCACCTGGGGACATTTAGAATTGTAACGTATATATTGTGATCCACACATCCAACTGTAAACCGACTGAGGAAGCCACAGGGTGTGGCGAAACGCGTCTGGGTACACTGGCTGAGCCAGATATTTTATCTAATTTTATATTGTTTTATGTTATAATAAATTTTTTATTGCATCAGTCCCTGGTGTTTTTTGCTGGCTAAAGAGGTTTTAATGGGCTTTTCCTTGAATAAGTCCACAAGCAGTTGATCCCAGAGCTTGGCTTTAAGCTCCAACCCACAAGCGAACCATCACCACTGAAGGTGGCAGGTCACCTCCTTCTGAAGAAAGCTAATGACCACATGAGATGACCCGCTCAGAGCCAGTGTTGGGGCTCTTCTTTTGTGAGTGGGAATAACTCATTATACGCAGTATTTATTATTATATTTCGTCTGCACTATTGTATTTCCTCTGTTTTTTATAAACGCATGTGGACGAAATTACACAAGAGAACCACCATAAGATCCTACAGCGACATTCATCGCGCCGCCAGTTACGTATTTGTTGTTCATTGTTCACTGGTTTGGGGGAAACCACTGAGTGCTGGTTGGCTTTGGAGATTTGGTGGCGGTACAGGCGGGGGCGCCTACCACTTTGGTTGTGTTGTGTGAGACCTTAGTGGGGACCCACCATAGAGCAGGCCACTAGTGCCGTTGGCCGATCTCCGCAATCTCATACACTCTTTTTTTCCCTCAGTGTCTGTACATTATAAGCCTCAGCTCTTTGGGAGGTCCATGGCCCGCAGGATGGTAATTACCATGTAGTGGTGAAAATGTAGGAAATCCCCAGGATACAAGGAAATCTCTCAATATTGTCATATTACTAGTAAACTCGTACCAATAATGTTACGGAATACGTTATTTTCCACGATCTGTACCGTGATCCATGGAATATATGGTCTCTTTATTTACCTCTAAAATGTATTGATTGCAAAAAAATATATATCTTTCTGTAAATTTACATAATAAGAGAAAGCATTAAATAGTACATTACCGCATTTTTTCTTCTAAGACGAGAACTGAGAAAAAAGAAAAGAAAAAGAAAATAAATAAGGATATGGTGCAGCTTTCCACCAGACCTTTAATATATACACATATAAACCAACAAGGGGAAGAACCAGAATCTAGAAAGTAGAAGAGGTAAACAATAGTGCAGACCGTATGATTATCAGAGGTTAATAAAATCATATTAACCCCTTCACTACCAAGGGGTTTTCCAGAAAACCACTATCATGAACCACTGTTTTATTTTTTTCGGAAAAACGTATTTTTTGCTCCATAAGACGCACCTGACCATGAGACGCACCTAGTTTTTAGAGGAGGAAAACAGGAAAATAAATATTCTGAAATCAAATAGTGTAATAATGGATATACTGCCCCCAGCTCATGGATACTGTCCCCCAGCTCATGGATACTGTCCCCCAGCTCATGGATACTGTCCCCCAGCTCATGGATACTGTCCCCCAGCTCATGGATATGCCCCAGCACATGGATACTGTCCCCCAGCTCATGGATATGCCCCAGCACATGGATACTGTCCCCCAGCACATGGATACTGTCCGCCAGCTCATGGATATGCCCCAGCACATGGATACTGTCCCCCAGCTCATGGATATGCCCCAGCACATGGATACTGTCCCCCAGCACATGGATACTGTCCCCCAGCTCATGGATACTGTCCCCCAGCTCATGGATACTGTCCCCCAGCTCATGGATATGCCCCAGCTCATGGATACTGTCCCCCAGCTCATGGATATGCCCCAGCACATGGATACTGTCCCCCAGCTCATGGATATGCCCCCCAGTTTATGGATATGCCCCCCAGCTTATGAATATGCCCCAGCACATGGATACTGTCCCCCAGCTCATGGATACTGTCCCCCAGCTCATGGATACTGTCCCCCAGCTCATGGATATGCCCCAGCACATGGATATGCCCCAGCTCATGGATACTGTCCCCCAGCTCATGGATAATGCCACAGCTCATGGATATTGCCCCAGCACATGGATGTGCCCCAGCTCGCTCATGGATGTGCCCCAGCTCGCTCATGGATGTGCCCCAGCAGCTGTCGCCGCCGCGTTAGGCTCCCTCTGAGCGTGCGTCCGGCGGCAGGAAGCTTGGGCACTCGCCTGGGGGAGCCACGTGACCGCGATCCCGCGAGATTGCGGTCACGTGGCTCCCCCAGGCGAGTGCCCAAGCTTCCTGCCGCCGGACGCACGCTCAGAGGGAGCCTAACGCGGCGGTGACAGGTGAGCTGAGGCATATCATGGGGCATTCGCTCCATAAGACGCACCCACTTTTCCCCCCACTTTTTGGGGGGAGAAAAGTGCGTCTTATGGAGCGAAAAATAAGGTAAATAATTATACAGTAAGAAATATTTGGTAATATTCCTCATGTATTCCTTACTGTAATAACCTATTTGGCAGGGGGATGTGTCACGTTCCCTACCAGAACTAGGAATATGATCCTCGTACGCAGCACAACTATCCTTTCAGTCCGATCCTTAGAAGCGGTCGGTAAATGTTTTAGTCCAATATTGGTAAATGTGTCAGAAAGCCGTTTGCCAGGGATCAGTATGTCAGAGAGTGTCAGAAAGCCGTTTGCCAGGGATCAGTATGTCAGAGAGTGTCAGAAAGCCGTTTGCCAGGGATCAGTATTCCAGAGAGTGTCAGAAAGCCGTTTGCCAGGGGTCAGTATGCCAGAGAGAGTCAGAAAGTCGTTTGCCAGGGGTCAGTATGCCAGAGAACGTCAGTCAGAAATAGAATGCACTAATGGGAATGGGAAACCACGTTAGGGCAATGCGTGTATGCATTGCCTGTGGTTTTAAACCCGGCGGTGCCGCGTCAGCGTGCCTGGCTCCGCCCCCCGGCATCTCACATGACCGCCGCGGTTCTCCTCTTCACTAGGCGCCCGGTCAGTGAGCAGCGAGGATGATGCTGCTGGGCGCCTGGGGACATTGCGGTACGTAACAAGATGTTGCCATCTTCTGGCCAAATGGAATTACTGCAGTTCAGGTCTCCGTGCAGGATCAGCTGAGGAGATGTCAATGAGACACATTCCCAGCTGGTTTTACAAAGTGTTTCCCACAAGATCCGGCTTGACTTGACCTCTGGTCAGTGCCAATATGTATATCGCCTCCAGATGGTATCTTAACCAACTTATCTTAAGAGGGGAATAGGGTTCTAAGGCCGGGGTCAGACGAGCGCACTATGGGTAGTATTACAATGTTGGTGCTAACTTAACCAGAGCTGTTGTAAACTTAACACCTCCATAGGCTATAATGGCTCTGGGAAGTTTACAACAGCTCTAGTTAAGTTAACACCAACTATGTAATATGGCCCTATGTGCGCCCGTTCTGACGTGCCTTCCGGCATCTGTCGCAGCGTTGTGACGCTTCGATGGGGCCGGCCACACGCTGTAGCAAGCGGGCAAATTGCGCGCGCTACAGCGGACATGCTGCAGATGTTCTGAACGCCTCCCCGTCAAAGTGCTACGACGCATGTTCGGCGGGGCTGCAAAGCGTAATTGTCCATAGGAGGATCGAGCTTTGCAGCGCTGAACGCAATCAAACTGATTCACTTATATTTTGATTTCTGATTGATCCAGTAAAAAAAGTGATTGTAAAATGAATTTATTTAACAGATTAACAGATTAAAACCACAAACCCAATTCACAGACAGATGAGATTTTTACTAACCTCTCCTATGCAAAAGGAAATAGTTCTTTGTCTGTAACAAAAAGAAATAAGAAGGTTTCATGTGATTGGACGGGAAGGGAAGAAAGTACAAGAGTAAATAAGGTTCTGTAGGTTTCCTAGGCAACAAATGGATAAAATGGCAAGATTGAATGGTTTTGATGACGTGACAAATGGGTGTAATGGACCGTGTGTGTGTGTGTGTGTATATATATATATATAATTATATGGAATGAATATTCACTTATGAGTGAAAATGAGGAAGCATGATATAATGGACCTTCCGGGATGAAACTGCACATTCGCTAAACATTTTTAATTGAAGCGGGATATTCTCTTTGTATGTTTAACCCCTTTCGCTACAAAGCAGTTTCTGTTGAAAAACATGTTATCATAAAATTTATTTGAAACAAACGATGTGTGGTTAACAATTAAATATATGCTAAAATAGAAATTCTGCACAGAAATTGTTTTCAGAGATTGTTAAAATAATGTAAATTTGCTAATTTTTAATTTTTCATGTATTTATTTATCCTTTACAGGAATAAGGTTGGGATGAAAGATTCTGAACTCTAGATGGCGTCCCTTATCTTACACAATTTCAAACAGGGTCTGCATTATCATCTTGCAGGCAGAAATGGCCTTTGTGTCAGAAGCAGTAAATGTGCTGCAGACAGATAATAAAATGGGGAGAACTCCTGTTTATGGGGATTTGTAGTCATCATAATGAGATTATTAGCAATGCAATATCTGTATGTGCTGCATAATGCCTGTGTATGGTAATTACAGCAACACCGTGTATCTGTATGTGCTGCATAATGCCTGTGTATGGCAATTACAGCAACACCTTGTATCTGTCTGTGCTGCATAATGCCTGTGTATGGCAATTACAGCAACACCTTGTATCTGTATGTGCTGCATAATGCCTGTGTATGGCAATTACAGCAACACCTTGTATCTGTATGTGCTGCATAATGCCTGTGTATGGCAATTACAGCAACACCTTGTATCTGTATGTGCTGCATAATGCCTGTGTATGGTAATTACAGCAACACCTTGTATCTGTATGTGCTGCATAATGCCTGTGTATGGCAATTACAGCAACATCAAGTATCTGTACTGTACAGGAATTTTTAGTCATTATAACCCCCCTGAGTCTTATCCTTGCACAGTATGGAGTGACCCAACAGCTCTCCCTGTATTCTTCCCTCACCCTGGCTGTTGTAATGCAGCAGCAAAGTTACTTAATCTTTTTGTTACAATGGGTGTGAGAGCTGCTCATTGTAGCTTGTTTACAATAAAATAGGGGGGGAATGGAGAGAGATAAGAAGTGGATTTTGTTTCTCCACAGGGGGCGCACTAATCCTTTTTTTTTAAAGGTGTGGAAATTAATTGAGTTAAATCAGATTTGGGAGTAGTACATTTTGCTCAATATTATATTTGTCAAAGAGGGTTTGCGTTCAGAGGTTTTCATTGATCAAGGAATTTGTAGAGAATGTCAAATTCAGCTAATTCTGGCCTAAATGTTTTTATTTTAGTTCTTTTGCCATTCCCCCCCTTTTAATCTCCTTAGATCCAATGCACTGTACATCTTCTACACAAAACTCAGTTTTCACCATTAAACTTCTAACCATTATCGTATTTAAAGCCTTTAAGGGACACCATAGTGTTAAAACTGAAGGTGGTAGGAAATACAGTGGTTAAACATTAACCACTCCTGACCCCCTCTGCCTTCCCTTCTGTTTTAACCTTTTAGTTTCCTTTAAAAACTACCCTGATCTCTACAGGATATGACAAGCTTCCACCTCAGCATGTCACGTGACCAGAGGGGGCTGGACGCTCCAGCCAATCCAGTTGCTCTCAATCCAGGAAGTCTTTGATACGATTGGTTACTGCTAGTTCCCAAAGGTCTCCGAGCCCTGAAATCTGAGCTCTGGGCTCGAATATAATCCTGAAAACAGATTAATAAATCAGCCCTCCCAGCACAAAGCAAACATGAATTACCATGAAACTGAGTGACCACTGCATCATCCAAATAGCATTTTCCATCCTTTCGATTCTCCTGCAACAGAAAAATTCACAGTGAATCTTACAACAAAATTATTTTACCGAGATCTCCATTGAGAATATTCACGTTTTTACCTTTAACTGCAAGCTTCAATATTAATAAATTCAATTAGAGCCGTGTTTTTGCAAAAAATATTCAATATTTTATATTTTTAAAATTTTTATGGCGTGTTTAATTAACAATACGTAATATCATTTAACTCAGAAAATAACTGGGATTAAATTGGAAAAAAGTTGCTATCTGTTGACAGTTTTAGAACTGGAGTTTTCCATGGGAAAAGGGCAGGACAATCTTAGGTTGACCTATGACTTCCCTTCCTCAGATAACCTATTGCGACTCAATTCCATGTGCGCAGGAGGGTTTGGATCTGGACTTGGATTAGATCTCTAATCTGGTCATCTAATCCAGTACAAAATTCAATGAGCTCCTCAAGCTATTCTTGTAGTTTTCTGGCAGGCATGTCATGCATAAGTGACTCCGAGACCTTCAAGCCAGGACTAGAGAGAGGCTCATTACTCCAATTATCTTCAGACGTAAGAGTCTTAAATTCTATGGCCTATTTGGAGACCGTTCTACTCCCCTGCTTTGTTCTCATTAGCCAGCGGAATTAGCTCTCCTTGCATCTTGGCTCCAGAACATGCCCCTAATGTTTTAGCACCTTGGGCGTGATGCCTGTGGTACTAACACTTTTTAAAACCAGCTGGGGATGTGTCCATTTGACATCTCCCCAGCTGATCCTGTGCAGAGCTCAGAACTGCAGTAACTTCCTCTGGCCAGTAGATGGTGATATCTGCCTGCCAAACAGGTTATAACAGTAAGAAATACATTGGGAATATTCCCAAATATATCTCACTCTATAATTAATTAAAAAGGGTTTTCCATGAAAACCACTGGTTCCTGAAAGTGGTTTTCTGGAAAATCTCTTGGTAGGGAAAGGGTTAAAGCAGCTGAAATTCCATCCCCCTAATTCTTCCTGTTTGTTTTAAATTTGTACTTTTTTTTTCTCTTTCCTCCAGTATTGTACGTTTTAGAAACATAGAAACATAGAAAAATGTCGGCAGATAAGAACCTTTCGGCCCATCTAGTCTGCCCAATTACATGGATACTTAACCTGGATTTATCTTTTGTTTAGGATAGCCTTATGCCTATCCCATGCTTGCTTAAATTCAATTACTGTTTTGGCCTCTACCACTTCAACTGGAAGAGTGTTCCATGTATCCACCACCCTCTCAGTAAAATAATGCTTCCTGATGTTACTTTTAAACCTTTACCCCTCTAATCTAAGACTATGTCCTCTTGTTTTGCTACTTTGTTTCCTTTTAAATATACTCCCTTCCTCTACCTTGTGGATTCCCTTTACGTATTTAAATGTTTCTATCATATCTCCTCTGTCTCGTCTTTTTTCTAAGCTGTACATGTTAAGATCATTAAGCCTTTCCTGGTAACTTTTCTCCTTCAAGCCGTACACCATTTTAGTAGCCCTTCTCTGAACTCTCTCTAAGAGGTCTATATCCTTCTGGAGATACGGTCTCCAGTACTGCACACAGTACTCCAAGTGAGGTCTCACCAGTGCTCTGTACAGTGGCATGAGCACTTCCCTTTTCCTACTGCTAATACCTCTCCCTACACAACCAAGCATTCTGCCAGCATTTCCTGCTGCTCTATTACATTGACTACTTACCCTTAGATCCTCTGAAATAATGACCCCTAAATCCCTTTCCTCAGATGTTGAGGTTAGGACTGTATCAAATATTCTATATTCAGCCCTTGGGTTTTCTCCAAAATTCCCAGGGCTTTTCTCAACCGTTTGCATTTAGAATCTTCCTGGCGTCAAACCTTCCAATGTCTGTTTACCCAATGAAGGCTCGTAGGGCATTCGATAATGGATATATCCAGTTTATATATACTTCTGACCATTTCATGCGTGTGTTAATTTTTTTCTGTATATGTTTCTGGTGTTAGAGAATTCTAAACTTTTATTTACCTATATAAACAGATCGTCATATAGACATGCCAGATTTCCAGGTGACTGAACTTAGACCATCGTGTGAGAATTTTTGCTGAATATAAGTCATAAAAAGATACATTCTGATAACTAAGAGAACATAATAAATGTGTAAGAGATTCACTCACATCGTTCTTTCAGCTTCCGGACCTGCATTTGAAACGAAACATTTGAGTTATCAGACACATCATTATGAACATTCCATTTTTTGTTTTACCCTTCTTTAGGTGATATGAGAGAACAGCAGCACACGCTACAAGTGCCTCAATTGCACCAAAAAGATGAGATACATATTTACAGACCGTTGAGAATGATATGCTATCGCTACAGCTTACTCCCTTTGTACGACCAAGTGGTTTTCCGTGAAACCAAGGTTGGGACCCAGTGTATTTATGGAAGACCAATTTCCATTACAGTGAAAATGCATGATGCACCCTTCATTCAACAGTTTTAGAGACGGTAAGCTTATTTGACAGGCAGAGGGCTCCCCCCGCTGGTAAAAAAGTACTACTACGTGTATAATAATACAGCTAGTGCTCCGTGTTCCTCTGTATGAAAAATGGAATTCCAAACAGCTTCAGCACCTTGGCTGACACGTCCGAGGTGCTGAAAATTTGGGGGCACATTTTACAGCCCATTTGCAAACTTATTTTGTGTTTAGAAATGAACACTTACTCTCAGAGCCGGGTGTAAAGTCACAGAACATAATGACATAATAGAAATAAACCCCCCAAAAAGCCCAAATTTACCCCTAATCTGCCACTTCCTTTGGCCGGGAGCAGCAGAAGACTGGGAACAAATAGTTCCCAGTGTTGGTTCCTCTGTGGTTCCTGCACAATCCTGCTCACTCAAAGCTCGAGTAGAGCTCACGCAGGGTCGTGCTTGACTTCATGGAGTCCTATGGTCCATGGCGGCATTGTCTGTATGTCCTCATAGCTGAAGCGTCTAATACAGTGGCTCGGTCAGAATACAGCCGTCATTAATGAGCCGCAAATGGATAATGCCTAGCGCAGGGCTTTCCATTTGTGAGCTGATTCTAAAAGCTTGGTTGGAGCCGGGCCCATAGCCGGGTGGTACTGGATGTTGTAACAAACACGTGATGTGACTTCTTGTGCTAAATGTTGTCCATGCAAACCGCAAGCTGGAAATTAAGGCTGACTGTGCCTGATTTACCCTGGCAATACATTATGTGTACTCACCATTCTCCAGCAACTCCAGGCTCCTCATCTTTAAAGGGGAAAAGGAAACAGTAACTGGTTTAAAATCATTCGTATAGTCCAACGATGGTGAACCTGGGCACCTCAAATGTTTCGGAACTACACGTCCCATGATGCTTAGTCATGCATACAGCTGGCAGAGCACCATGGAACATGTAGTTCAGAAACATCTGAGGTGCCGAGGTTCACATTCTGGTATAGTCCATGACATTTAAGTTAATGTTTAGAAAGACAAAATTTAAAGGGCTAACACTTTAAACTTGTCTTTTTCCAAAATAATCCTTAATAAATCCAGTTTAGTAAAAGAAGAATTTTAGCAATTTTGATTATTCACACTTTTTTTTGTCTACATGTAGTTAATCAAGCTTTATTATAGACTAAAAGAATATATTTAAAAAATGCTTACCGCTTCGTTTATTTTCATCCCTCGTCTCTATTTCTCTGCGTCGAGACCTGGGTATGACTGGGGGGGAAAAAAATTCAATCCATATAGTCTTCGTCTACATCTCATTGAATGCTTCCCTATCCCATCCTTTTTTTGATCCTGTCCTTCCCTTTCCGTTTTATACTTCTGAACAAAAAATCCCCTATAATTTAAAATAAAATGTCCAACCATAGGTGTGCGCAGCGCAGGGGGGTGTGCGCAGCGCAGGGGGGGGTGCGCAGCGCAGGGGGTGTGCGCAGCGCAGCGGGTGTGCGCAGCGCAGGGGGGTGTGCGCAGCGCAGGGGGTGTGCCCGCTGTACCCAGGCACACCCTAATATATGAAGAGGTCCTCTTTCACATCTTACATTGACACTTTAGATGTCCCTTATCTGCTTCATGATGTATGGCATAAAAACTGACAGTGTCTGTGATTACAGAGATTAATGAAAAATCGTCATTTTGTGTAAAATATTCTAAACATAAATTTTCAATTATTAAATGTTCCACGTGTGCACACCCCAACGTCCAACCAACAGGATCACCCGCTGCTCTGATATTCCTGCTCTTTCTAGGTGCTTCTTACCTCCTATAGCAGATTATAGGAATTTCCAGCCTTCACTGTAAATGCTGGAGCTCTGGCCAAACCAGGAAGTGGCTCAGCCAATCAGGGATGACTTACTCGTATCTATGAATGCCAAGTTCAATGGAGAATCACTTTTTACCAACTACTGCTGCCTTGGGAACACCAGGGACTGAGGGTCTCCTCACTGTGAAAAGCTAGAATAAACTGTAATAAGAATAATGGGAATATTGGGGCGACGCATGTGGCTAAGGGTGAGCTTGATATCTCACACGGGGCTGTTATTGTGCTGATGGATGGGGTGATGCTGAGATTCATAACTGATTGGGATGTAGGAGTGGGAATATTGGGGTTACTGGCAGTGGCATACCTAGGGGGGTGGGGGGGAAGCCCGCACCGGGTGACACCCTGAATTTTTTTTTTAACTTACTGCAATGTATCACACGGGTTAAACAATTGGTGCTACAGCTAAATGCCTCCAACATGGAGAACAACAGGACTTTGGGTACAATGGGGGTGAGAAGGATAGGAAGATGGCATAATGGGGTGAGGTGGGGACAGGACAATGGTACAGTGGATGGTGAGGGGGGTTGGAAAAAGCAGGGGTTTGTCTCTGGGTTTCGGGGCCGTGCTATGACAATGGAAAGTGGTGATATGGCTTTGTGACCCCTGTGAGGGTAGATTCATGGTTATTAAACAAATAAAGTGGGTTTACTAGGCCGATCACCGCTTACAGTTTATTTTGGAGGCCAGTGATTTCATTTTAAAGGCTTATACATCACTTCTTTGTATTTGTGAGCAAATACAGGACGTAAACGTATGGGTGAGGACTTGTGCAAGAGTCCGTACAGGACGGAGAGTGTGTGCATTTGTGTGTGCAATGTGCATGTAGGGGAAAGAGAGTCTGTGTATGTTAGAGACAATCAGGGTTATTCAAAGAGATTCGAGAAGTCACTGCACGTTCAGTGACTTTTCGTTCTCTTCAATTCGGTTCCTTTTGCCGATCTCATTTCGGTGACCCTGCGGTGTATTCAGCAAACACCACAGGGTCCCTGAATTGCAGGGAAAAGCTGCCACAAACCTGACGAAAACTAACCGCAAAACCCGGCGAATGCACGCCGAAAAACCCCAAAAACATCTGGATTAACCTGACGAAAACCACGGAAAAATCCGAGCAGGAGCCGATCACACACAGCCGAAGCAGCTGAGAAAAAGCCGACACCGCAGACAGAGGGAGGTGGATAAATTAGGAAAACAGTTTGTATGAATGTTTGAAAAGTGAAACACTGTTTGCAAAGAAACTACTGAGCGAAAATGTCTGAAATTTACATATGATCCAATGAATGATAATAAAGAGGGCTGTTACAGAAAAAATAAGTAAAGTTAAAAAAAATCGGACTTTTAAAAAAAATTCTGAAAAATGCTTAAAATATCCTAAAAAATCTATAAATAAAGAGACTCTTTGCTGCAGAATTTTATAATGAACGGTTTATTAGATATTGAATTAAAACGGGAATATTTTTAACATTGAAGCCTATGGGATTCGCCTGAATAAACCTGCCGCATGAAGCCAGCGAATGGCAGGGCATTAGGGGAACCTTTCACTGCTGGTTTGTGTTCTCTGAATAGCCGAAGCAGTGCTTTTTCATGGGGATTTCACTGCCCTCGAACAGGCACCGTATGTTCAGGCAATTCGCCAGGATTTGGTGAATTGCCTGCTCTCTGGATAGCCGAATGGCCAAGAAAGGTAACCGAACGCTGATTTTCAGCATTCGGTTACCTTTCTCAAGCAATTCGGAGCTCTTTGAATAACCCTGAATGTATCAGCGTGTTTGTAAAGAAGAGGATGTTTGTGTGTGTATGATTGTAAGTGTAGCTGAGAATCTCTGTTGCTTTGTTGCCCTGTAAACTCTGTGGTTATTCACTAAGAGCCGGTGTTTGCCGGTATTGCAGAGCTGACAAACGCTGGGATTTCACAAACCTAAAATGCGAAGGACAACAGAGACATTGCATCGTCCATTTTTTCCTGTTGGTCTTTGAATGTCTTTGGCTAAGGTCAGACGAGCGCAGTTTTAACGTGCGTTCAGCCGCACGAAATCACGGCCGTGCTAGCAGCAAATGACGTCCAATGCCGGGGAACATACGACGAACGGCCGCACGAAGGTTCGTCCGTGCAACGCAAGTGGCCAACGAACGCATTTTTTCGAGAACGTCAAACCGCTACTACTGACGTACAGAGTGCGCTGCGTCGGCATAGAGGCGTGTGTGTGTGATTGGGAGACGTCAGACGCTGCTAATGTCCGGCCAACATAACGTCCAGACACAAAAAGTGTTTTATTGATGATCTGTACAAAATCACGGACGACAATGCGCATCGTATGACCGCTGTCGCGTATTCCGTGAAAAAATACGTCCATTTGTTCAAACGCACTTTTTCACGGACAACGTGAAAAATGCGTTCGTCTGACCCTAGCCTTTATGTGAAATGACAGCTTTTGTCCTCTCTGCAATGCCGGCAAACACCGGCGTTTAGTGAATAACCTCTTAAGTGAGGTCCCGCTGGTGAGATAAACAAATAAGTAGCGCCGGCGGCCTGTTTTTATATTGATTATAAGAGCTTGTAATAGAATCAGAGCAGTAAATTAATTTGTAGCTCCTGTATATAAAGTCCCCTGCGTAATGGACATGTTATGATTCCCCATGTTGCATAAATTTGCTCCCGTGGAATCAATTACTCTGATTGATAGCGCTTCATGAGGCTAATGTAATTACCGGATTACACAACATTAAAACCACCTGCCTAATATCATGCAGGTCCCTCTGGTGCTGCCAAAACAGCACTGATGTGCCGAGGCATGGACTCCTCAAGACCTCTGGACATGTCCTCTGGTATCTGGCACCAAGACATAAGCAGCAGATCCTTTAAGTCCTGCATGTTGCGAGGTGAGACCTTCATGTTTCAGATTTGTTGTTCCAGCACATCCCACAGATGCTCAATCGGATTGAGATCTGAGGAATTTGGAGGCCGAGGCAACACATGGAAATCTTTGTCATGTTCCTCAAACCCTTCCTGAACAGTTTTTGCCGTGTGACCGGGGGCATTATCCTCCTTAAAAAGCCACTGCCATCAGGTAACACCTTGGTCATGAAAGGGTGTATTTGGACTGCAACAATCTCTAGGTAGCTGATGCTTGTTACATGTGCTGACACCTTTCTGTCATGGCCGGCATTAGGTGTTTAAGCAATTGATCTACAGTAGCTCTTCTGTGTGATCAGACGAGATGGACTAGCCTTCGCTCCACACGTCCATCAGTGATTAGCCTTGGGTGCCCATCACCCTGACGCCGGTTCACCGGTTGTCCTTCTTTATAACACTTTTGGCAGGTACTAACCACTGCATACCGGTAACACCCCACAAGAATTGCTGTGACCCAGGTGTCTGGTCGTCACTATTTAGCTGTGTCACAGTCACTCAGATCTTTTCACCCATTTCTCCTGCTTCCAACACATTAAATTCAAAAACTGACTGTTCACTTGCTCCTAATATCTCCCACCCGTGACAATATATCCCACCCTGTGACAATATATCCAACCCCGTGACAATATTTCTTGCCCCATGACAATATATTCCACCCTGTGACAATATATCCCACACCGTGACAATATATTCCAAACTGTAACAATCTATCCCCACCCCGTGACAATATATCCCACCACGTGACAATATTTCTCACCCCATGACAAAATATATCCCACCCCGTGACAATATATCCCACCCCGTGACAATATATCCCACCCCGTGACAATATATCCAAACCTGTGACAATATATCCCACCCTGTGACAATATATCCAACCCTGTGACAATATATCTCACCCCGTGACATTATATCCAACCGTCACAATATATCCCACCCCGTGACAATATATCCAACCCGTGACAATATATCCCACCCCGTGACAATATACCCCACCCTGTGACAATATCCCACCCTGTGACAATATATCCAACCCTGTGACAATATATCCCACCCTGTGACAATATATCCAACCCTGTGACAATATATCCCACCCTGTGACAATATATCCCACCCTGTGACAATATATCCAACCCTGTGACAATATATCCCACCCTGTGAAATATATCCTGCCCTGTGACACTATATCCCCCCTGTGACAATATAATCCAACCCGTGCAAATATTTCTTGCCCCATGACAATATATTCCACCCTGTGACAATATATCCCACACCGTGACAATATTTCCAAACTGTAACAATCTATCCCCACCCCGTGACAATATATCCCACCACGTGACAATATTTCTCACCCCATGACAAAATATATCCCACCCCGTGACAATATATCCCACCCCGTGACAATATATCCCACCCCGTGACAATATATCCAAACCTGTGACAATATATCCCACCCTGTGACAATATATCCAACCCTGTGACAATATATCTCACCCCGTGACATTATATCCAACCGTCACAATATATCCCACCCCGTGACAATATATCCAACCCGTGACAATATATCCCACCCCGTGACAATATACCCCACCCTGTGACAATATCCCACCATGTGACAATATATCCAACCCTGTGACAATATATCCCACCCTGTGACAATATATCCAACCCTGTGACAATATATCCCACCCTGTGACAATATATCCTGCCCTGTGACAATATATCCAACCCTGTGACAATATATCCCACCCTGTGACAATATATCCTGCCCTGTGACACTATATCCCACCCTGTGACAATATATCCAACCCCGTGACAATATTTCTTGCCCCATGACAATATATTCCACCCTGTGACAATATATCCCACACCGTGCCAATATATTCCAAACTGTAACAATCTATCCCCACCCCGTGACAATATATCCACCACATGACAATATTTCTCACCCCATGACAAAATATATCCCACCCCGTGACAATATATTCCCACCCCGTGACAATATATCCCACCCCGTGACAATATATCCAACCTGTGACAATATATCCCACCCCGTGACAATATATCCAACCCTGTGACAATATATCTCACCCCGTGACAATATATCCAACCGTCACAATATATCCCACCCCGTGACAATATATCCAACCCGTGACAATATATCCCACCCCGTGACAATATACCCCACCCTGTGACAATATCCCACCCTGTGACAATATATCCAACCCTGTGACAATATATCCCACCCTGTGACAATATATCCTGCCCTGTGACAATATATCCAACCCTGTGACAATATATCCCACCCTGTGACAATATATCCTGCCCTGTGACACTATATCCCACCCTGTGACAATATATCCAACCCCGTGACAATATTTCTTGCCCCATGACAAATAATTCCACCCCTGTGACAATATATCCCACACCGTGCCAATATATTCCAACTGTAACAATCTATCCCCACCCCCGTGTGACAATATATCCCACCACATGACAATATTTCTCACCCCATGACAAAATATATCCCACCCCGTGACAATATATCCCACCCCGTGACAATATATCCCACCCCGTGACAATATATCCAAACCTGTGACAATATATCCCACCCCGTGACAATATATCCAACCCTGTGACAATATATCTCACCCCGTGACAATATATCCAACCGTCACAATATATCCCACCCCGTGACAATATATCCAACCCGTGACAATATATCCCACCCCGTGACAATATACCCCACCCTGTGACAATATCCCACCCTGTGACAATATATCCAACCCTGTGACAATATATCCCACCCTGTGACAATATATCCAACCCTGTGACAATATATCCCGCCCTGTGACAATATATCCAACCCTGTGACAATATATCCCGCCCTGTGACAATATATCCTGCCCTGTGACACTATATCCCACCCTGTGACAATATATCCAACCCCGTGACAATATTTCTTGCCCCATGACAATATATTCCACCCTGTGACAATATATCCCACACCGTGCCAATATATTCCAAACTGTAACAATCTATCCCCACCCCGTGACAATATATCCCACCCCGTGACAATATATCCCACCACATGACAATATTTCTCACCCCATGACAATATATCCCACCCTGTGACAATATATCCAACCCTGTGACAATATATCCCGCCCTGTGACAATATATCCAACCCTGTGACAATATATCCCGCCCTGTGACAATATATCCAACCCTGTGACAATATATCCCACCCTGTGACAATATATCCCACACCGTGCCAATATATCCAAACCTGTGACAATATATCCCACCCTGTGACAATATTTCCCGCCCTGTGACAATATTTCCCGCCCCGTGACAATATATCCCACCCCGTGACAATATATCCCGTAAAATTTAAAAAATACTAGAGTCCCTTTAAATGGAGCTGCGATAATCCAACTAGCAAAGCGAATAATTCAGATTAACAGCCGACACAGAACCCCGTGCACATTATAATTTATGCTCTGATTACAATTAAGCAACGACAGCAGATTTTGACAGCAGCATATCGGCCGTCGCCCCTATAAAAGCTTGTCCAGGAAACCATTCAGGTCGTTTTAATGATCTACGAGCTCAGGACTCTGATACGTAGAGGAGGTATTGTCAGACTAACGAGATCACATTATGCAAAACCAAAACAGCATTTATCATTATCTCTATCAATTATAGATTGCACATCTGCCACGGAAACAGTTACTGCAGCCCGCTCTCTATTAACCCTGTATTAACCCTGTATTGTGATTGTTAATTAAGTGGTAGCTGCTCATTAATTAAACAAGGTGGTTGCGGTTCGGTGAACCTTTGGAAAGTGTTACGGAGTCAAAATATTTGTAACCGTCAAGTCTCATCTATGGATTTATTACCGTCCGCCTCTCATCCATATTCAAGGGGCCTTAACAAACTGCTGCCGGTAAGAGGGAAAAGAATCGGCACAAGCACATGAGCCTCAAGTTGCTTTCATTTTAATCCCCCCCCCTTACCCCCAGCCCTGAAGATTTATTCATTATGCCAGGAATCAGCAACCCTGGCCCTCCTGATGTTTTCAAACTATATCACCCATGATGTTCGGCTATTCATAAGGTTGGCAGGGCCTCATGGGAAATGGAGTCCCAAAACATCTGGAGGGCTAAGGTTGCCGACCCCAGCACTAAGCAGTCACTTGGTGGGAAATTACATTGGATGTTTTGGGGTGGTTTGAGTCAGTGACGCTGAAGGATTAAGCTGTAATGGTTTCAGTAGGTCTCTGTAAAAAAACAAAAACGTAAAACCAAGAACCCTTTATGCCAATTGCGGTACCCAGAGGCGTAGCGTAAGTTGTCAGCGCCCGGGGACAGCCAAGAATTGTGCGCCCCCCCAATATTGCCCAGCTCTCATTAATATATTGCCCCGCTCTCATTGATATATTGCCCCGCTCTCATTAATATATTTTATAATCCTCTTTATCTTGTCTGCTTTACTGTTATAATCGCAAATAAAAAGAACCTCATTGGTTCCCTTGCTCTTGGGTTTATAATTGAGATACTTGTCCCTATCTGCCTGAGACAATTCTAGAATTGTGTTGTCCAACTCTGCATTATCATACCCTTTATCCACAAAATCTTGTTTAAGGGACAGGGCCTGCTCTTTGAAAGTATCGTCATCGGAACAATTCCTCCTGAGTCTAGTAAATTGCCCTTTAGGGACACCTTTGAGCCAGGGGGGGTAGTGACAGCTAGTACAGTCTATGAACGTGTTTGTGTCTACCTCCTTAAAGAAGGTCTTGGATTTAATGTGTTCCTCCTCTACATATATGTGTAGATCCAAGAAGTTAACTTTGTCCTCACTCCAAGTGCTGTCTAGTTTGATACCCCATTCTGGACTATCTAAACTCTCTAAGAATAGTAGTAGTGGCCCCTCTCCTCCCCTCCAAA